>OZ017743.1:30731488-31131488 GCA_963969285.1 Odontomyia ornata
ACGCAAAAAATGTGTGGCAGGTATTGCATCCTCTCATGTGCAAAACTGACAATCGGGGGACCGTGACCTACAGGTAAGACTGAAAACACCCCCGCCCGCTCAAAAACTTGGTCAGGTAAAAATCAATCTCACCATGCCTTTAATTTAGCTACAGTTTCACACCCGGGATGAGGCGTGCAGTCCAACTTTTCTTCATGCAATTCACCCAAGATTACTACCAATTATTGAGTGAGCGCTATCTCTCCTCATTTTAATGCAGGTAGATAGTAGAGAAACCGAGGGAACGCTGGTCTGGCTCAGTCGACGAAGACAGTTCATCGCTGCTCTGATTTCGAAATCGGAGGACATGATCAATGGACCGAGATAGTTGGAGGTAGTATTTGCAGGAAGCGAAGGCCCGAGGGAGGTTATACCACTACGAAGAAGAAGAGGAAATAACATGGTGCTCTCTAGCAAGAATAACAACAGGAATCACGCGACGCATCAATAAAATGTGCCTCTTAGGGCCTGCATGTTCTTAAACTCACAGTTAACTTCAAGGTGGCACTTATTGGCCAGCTAGTTCGGAATGGAATTTCGGGCTACGTCTTGATGCGAGTAGACTACGCTGGAATACAATCTTTCAGCCAACGGTTTAAATCGCCCGCTTAAAACCCGCTCAAAAAATTTTCAAAGAAAAATCCCGCCATTACTCTACCACAGCCTTTCCGAGGCTTCCAACAATTCAAAATGAACAAAAATCTACCCCGCGAGTTGTCAATCTACATACTGACGTCGTGCTAGACATAAACTACTCAACCCTGTCTGAAATATTCTACGCTACGTAAAAATGACCAATCTACAAGTAACGGTACTGCATAACCGAACCGAAAGCACTGAATTTAGTATCGCAGACTACGTGGAACTCCGCCCACTTGATGACATGGCCACCTTCCGCTTCATTTCCTGCTGAAACTCCAATCTTCTGAAAGGAAAGATGTCTTAATCGAGCAGTCGCCTAAGATGTGTTAATCGCCTAAGCAAACCGCTCAAAAACCATCATAATGCTGATTCAATTTTAATTGTTAATTTAAAACAAAGTAATTATTTAAATTTACAATTAAAATTTAGACACAGCAACACCTTTATAAAGCAGCTTATCTACAAATCGTATAGCCGCAATGCAATCTCCATTGGATGGATGAGTGGGCTCACGAAACGCTTTTGCGGCATGTACCGTACGGTGGCTGTTCGCAAGAGGTGAGCGGATCTGCTTGGGTGGATCCGGAGAGCCTGTTACGGATCGCCACAGAGGGTACACCCCGAGAATCACTTTCAATTAAAAGTTAGAGATCAATCAAAAGTTAGAAATAAATTAAAAGTTAGAGATCAATTGAAAGTTAAATCCCCCCTATAGCCAAACCCAACGAATAAAGAAAAACAGCTAAAGTCAGGCAACCAGCTGGTGGTGATTCATAAAACATAATTTCGCTTAACGCATTTGAGAAAATGAACATATTGATTTGAGGAAAACTTATTCAAAGGCTGAAAAAAAGAGAGAGTGCACATAGAGTCACAAAGACTACAAGGCTTTGGGGCAGTTCAAGCTAAACGGCACTTGCTACGATTGCAAAAGTGTGACTTCCAAACTAAAAGATTCACCCACATTACTCCCCATCATACTTATTCATCAAATACAGAGTCAAAGAGCCATAGGATGTGTTAACGTCAAGGCTGCTTTGCCTTGGCTGACTGCTTGTTCTCCTGGACAGATTTTAAGCGTTGAAGTTTAATTCTACAAGTGCATAAACTTGTATAATATTCTGCGCTTAGAAATCTCTCCGCGTTGAAGTTTAATTATACAAGTTCATAAACTTGTATAATATTCTGCGCTCGGAAATCTCTCCGATGTTGACGTTAATTATACAAGTGCATAAACTTTTATAATATTCTGCTCTCAAATTGATGTTCAGAAATCTCTCCGATGCTTGTATCGGGAGATTACTAAAATATTCCAAATTAAAACCCAAGATGTTTTTGTTGATGGTCAAAACTAGACTCACATTTATTTTCTACTAACATTTTCTTAAATACTTATTTGCCGTGGGAACAAAAGTAGTTCCCATAAATTTGTTGTTCTAACACAGGAATTGCAAGTGCAATATGGTCCATCTACCTTGCAGATAGATAGATCATATTGCGCGCGACATAATTATTTTTCATACGTAAAATTGCAAGCGCAGTATGTTCCATCTGCCTTGCAGACAGATAGATCGTATTGCACCTGCCATGAGAACTATGTCCAGCGCGCACGAATAATTCCAGAAGTTTGGAATTTCATTCGCGCTAGACAAATTGCATGTCTCATTACATAATGCGAACATAATGATGTACGTTAAACATTTTGCTGATACAAAAGAAGTTAATGAATCATAAAAAATAAAAAATGTTGGCTGATACGAATTTGTATTATGGAAGTGATACGAATTCGTACATCCTCCCCCGCGTTGAACGGTCCGTTCAAACTGCTTCCTGGGTGCTTGGTAGGCTGTGCTTCCTTGGTCGTGGAATCGGCCGTTGAGCTGGAGCTACATTCCGACAATTTCGCAGTTCAAAATAAGGCTGATGTATGAGATCGTGTATTGATGGATATCGTGCGAGTCGATTTGATCAGGGATAGATAAGTCTTGCGCTAAGAGTTGTTTCTTCAAAGCTTCGAGATCTGCTGCGTATGTTTGGTAAGGCTCCGAAGATTTGTTAGGAGGTTTCGATGTGGTATTCTTGTCAGGCTGATGGATCCTTGTATAGGAAGTACCAATTGTACTCGTATAAATCCGGCGTGCTTGGATGGTTACAGTATCAGATTTGAGAGTGCAATCTGAGTCCAGTTTGAGAATGCCTAAACCTTCCAGAACCCTGGTTGAAGTGTTACCAGCGCAGACAATGTGGACTACCAGCCGATTTGTGAGAGCATAGATCCACTCATTGGTAAATAGAATTTGAATCCACAGCGATGGGGTTTTAAGTTCGGTTAAATTACACTCAGCTGGGGCTGGAATGTCCTTCAGAAGCGTTACTTCACATACACTTATGTTGGATTCCTTGTGATATAATGGATGAGAATGTTTACAAATGTGGATGGTTGGTTCCATCCAGGTACATGTCATGTATTCTTCTTCCGTGAGTGGATAATACATATCACGATGTGAACTGATAATAAGATATCGTGAATTGGGGAGTATCGCCATCAGCTGATTGTGGCTTACTGTTGGTATAGGATAGAGCCTGAATAAGTCAAATGTGACTGTGTTGACGAGTGGTACCTTCAGCTCAAATATAGCCTGATCTTCGGTCAGTCTCGCACTGATTGACGATATCCTGAATAATTGCAGGAAATTTTCATGTGCTATTGGAAGGCGTAGTGTCTCAGGTAAATGTTCCTTGATATTGGCAATCTCCATGCTTAATTGTTTCTGAGATAACAGTAATGGATTAAAATTTCCATGTTGTGAGTCGATGATGATGTTAACAATGGAGGCTTGAATTCGTTGCAAATTGATGGTAGTCAATATCATTTGAAACGATAAGGTCGTGATGAGATTCTATATTTTATGCTAATTATCTTCACTGGCTGGACCTCTCACTACGTTAGCTAATCAATCCATGTGCTCCTCTATCGCTTTAAACCTTCGTTGAGAGGTCTGTTCGCCCTTTCCAATAATGTTCAAGGTAGAATCAATGATAGATGTTTGGTTTTTTAGCAGCAGATACAGTTTATCTTGATTTCCCTTCAAACCTTTTATTGTCAGTGACATCTGGTTAGCATATTCCTCATCGAGCACGCCAAATAGAGATTTAGCCACATTGCCAACTATGTTGAAAGCTCCTCTTTTATTTCTGATCTTCAATAATTGATTGATGTTCACGAGTTCATCTCGTAGATGGACAAAATGGTCTACCAACGTGAGACAACTGTTAGTGAGTCCACGATCACAAAGCTGCTGTAGCATGTTTGTTCCGTTCTCCATATGATCTTAAATCGTAGTATGTCAGCAGCCTCCATTCACTCGTTGCTAAATAAGAACTGCCCAATGACTGGAAATGTAAGCCTGGTTGAGGTCCGACCGTTGTGATTTTAATTGGTTCAGTGAACACCAGAGGAAACAATACGCATGCCAATAGTAAGGAACTAATAGATGTTCCTTTCGTTGCCCGTTTTTGTTTTCTGTGGGAATCAGTTGACCAACCCGGTTCTGGTTCTTGTTCCAATGGTCGTTTCTTAGCGCTGACTACCTCCGTCACGTTGATCGCTTCTTCGGTCTCGCTTCCGGCAGTAACAGTGTCTGCTTCTTTTGGGAAGGGCGCCAGTTTATGAATCGGTCTCTTCAATATCCCTGATGATGTTTTTACGCCAACCACACGAACAAAACCATCATTGCCTTGGTAAATTTTTGTAATTCTCCCAAGCGGCCACTTCATTACTGGCATATTGTCTTCTTTAATGATAACAACTGTGCCCAGTTGAGCATTTTGGCTGACCTGCTTCCACTTTGAACGGTGCTGCAGCTAATTTAAATACTCTTCTGACCAGCGGCACCAGAACTCGTGTTTGATACCGCTCACTAGTTTCCACCTGCTAAGTAGTCCGATCTTTGCTGACTCAGATACAGCATCCACCGTAGCTGTTGGGGGTTCTCCTATAAGAAAGTGACCTGGTGTTAACACAGTGAGGTCATTAGGATCTGACGACATTGGAGTTAAAGGCCTTGAGTTTAGAATTGCTTCAACCTCCACTATAAGCGTTTGGAGCTCTTCATAGGTTAGGGTTGCTGCTGAAGATCCTCTAAGTAGTAAGTATTTTACCGATTTAACTGCGGCTTCCCACAGCCCTCCAAAATGCGGGGCCTGAGGTGGTATAAAATGGAAGTCTACACTTTTGTTGTTGCATATATCTGTGATTTTCTCTTGAGCCTGCTCAGAATACAAAGACGTGGACAGCTCTCTAAGCTGATTATGGGCTCCCACAAAATTGGTGGCATTGTCGCAATACAAATTTTTGCAATGACCTCGTCTACCGATGAATTGCTTAAGAGAGCCGATGAATGCTTCAGTGGTGAGATCACTTACTAGCTCAAAATGTACTGCCTTGGTGGCAAAACAGCAGAATATAGCAATATAGCCCTTTTGTGGTCGTGCTCCTCTGCCGCGAAAATGGATCATAATTGGTCCACAAAAGTCAACTCCAGCATTGACGAACGGGCGAGCATGCTGTACTCGGGCCGGTGGCAAGTTCCCCATGAACTGAGAAAACATCTACGGGTTCGCGCGGGAACATCGTCCACATCACTGAACAATGGCTCGTGCTAATGTTTTGCACTTGATTGGCCAAAATCGTTGTCTCGTTGTTGCAAGCAGTGCTTGGGGGCCCAGATGGCATTGGTCTTAGTGGATATCCGTCATCAGTAACTTTGTTAATGGATTTTTGTATGGGAGCAGGATAGGATATTTGGCATCATAAGATAGGTTTGATGCTTCCAATCTTCCTCCAACTCGAAGTAAGCCCTTTTCATCGAGGAACGGTGTCAGACTAGGAAACTGATTGTTTTTGGTGAGTTGCTTTCCATTCTCCAAGTCCTTTATTATATCCCGAAATTCGTCCTTCTGAACGTGTTTCACGATGACTTCAATTGCTCTGGTTAGTTCCTGACTGGAGAATGATTTTGGTAACAATGTAGAGGCCCGCGGCCTTTGACTAATGCGATCTATGAACCTAAATACATATGCTATGATCCGTTGTAGTTTTTTGAAAGAGTTTCCATGCTTTATGGCATCGATAAAATTGGTGGAAGCAATTACGGTTGCAGCCATAGTTACTCTTTCTTTTTTCTTCTCAAGATCACAAGAGGGTCCCTTTACATATTCCGGTGGCCACAATGATTCCATTCCATGCAGTAAAGGTGGTCCATACAGCCAAATATTACATCCAGCTAACTCTGCAGGTGCAATACCTCGTGACAAAATGTCGGCTGGATTTCTTTTCGAATCTTCGTGACGCCATTGCTCCGGAATTGATAGTGACTGAATTGTTGATACTCGGTTGGCAACAAAAGTATTGTATGAGGAAACGGTGGAGTTTATCCACGCAAGCACGATTTCTGAATCAGTCCAAAAAATGTGTAAGACTTCTTCCAAGTGTAGGGCAGTCTTAACTCTTTCCGCCAGCTCCGCACCCAATTTAGCAGCACAGAGTTCCAACCGTGGAACAGTTATCACATGAATTGGAGCCACACGTGATTTTGCACATTAGAGACGCACAATGATTCTGCCATTCTTTAAAGTAGACCACACATACATGGCTGCACCATATGCCCTTTCTGACGCGTCACAAAATATATGCAACTGCACCTCCTTGGGCACTTCCCTGACAAATACGTGTCTAGGGAATTGTGTTTTTTGTAGCACTGACAGGCCTTTGCGAAATTGGGACCATCTGGTGAGTATCACTTCTGGCAAAGCAGCATCCCAGTCCGACTTCGAACGCCAAAAATCTTGAAGAAATAGCTTGGCGGTGACTATTACGGGGCCCATGATGCCCAATGGATCAAACATCCTGGCGATGTCAGAGGCTATTGTCCTCTTGGTAATTTTTGTATCGTTTGGATTCAAGTTGATTCGGATTTGGAAATCGTCTACCTTAGGAAGCCAAGTGAGGCCGAGGGTTTTAATATAGTCTTCAGAATGGCTTTTGAAATCTAGTTGAACTTCCTTGTCGTCTGGTGAAATGTTCTACAGTGGTCGAGGATGATTAGAACACCAACCTCGAAGCTTCATTCCAGCGCCTCCCAGAACTTTTATTAATTCGTCTTGTGATTGAACTGTTTCGATTAAGCTATTAGACCCCGTCATGACATCATCAACGTAGGAGTCGCGTTGCAGTATGTTAGCACCAAGAGAGTATCGATCTTTTTCATCTCGGGCAAGTCTTTGCAAGCATTTGGCCGCCAAATATGGAGCACACGTTGTTCCATATGTCACGGTATTCAACTGATAGAACCGTAGAGCCTGGTTTGGGTCATTTCTCCAGACCAGCAACTGATATTTGCGGTCGCCAGGATGCAATACTATCTGACGATACATTTTTTGTATGTCAGCAGTGAAAACATATCGAGGCAATCGAAAACGGAGCAATATCGCAAATAGATCGTCTTGGATGGTTGGTCCAGTATAGAGGATATCGTTCAGTGAGACGCTCGTAGTTGTTTCACAGGAGGCATCGAACACTACCCTGAGTTTAGTGGTACTGCTGTCGAGTTTCAGGACACAATGGTGTGGAAGAAAATAATGCGATTCTTCACATACTTGCGCTGTGACCTCTTGCATATGTCCTAGTCTGATGTAGTCGTCCATGAATTCTCGATAACACTGCTTGAGTTCCGGGTTTTTTGCAAATCGCCGTTCAATTCTATAAAAGCGACGAATGGCTACGTCTTTTGATTCTCCTAGTTTGTCGGGGTCGTTAGAAAAGGGAAGTCTCACCAGAAAACACCCATCTGGTTGTCTTTGCGTTGATTGGCAAAAGTGAGTTTCACAGGACCTTTCCGCTGCCGTATACTGGGACTTGGCATCGACGACCTCTTCTAATTTCCAAAACCTTTCAATCGCACTATTCAGTTTTTGATCTTCGGCAAGAACTCCACAAGTAACAGGGAACGATTCAGTACCACCAACCTTGCCTGCTACTATCCATCCCAGAAGCGTATTCTGTAGGACTGGCAATTCACTGCCTAGCTTTATTTGACCGATCGCTAGAATCTCATAAAAATGTTCGGCACTTAATCACAGATCTATGCGTTCCGTCAGATGGAAATTTGGATCGGCAAGCTTCAGATTCTTTGGTATGGACCACTATGATATATTCAACTGCACAGATGGTTGAGGAGATATAATTTTGTCCATGACATGCGCTTCTAAACGGGTGGAATATCCATTCAATTTTGACTGAAGGGTAACATTCACCCTTCTCTGTGCGCGTTCGGTCGATCCGCCAACCTTTTCAATGAAGGTCGAGTGGTGAGTTGATGCCAAGTTCAGCTTCCTAACAATGCGTTCAGTAATCAAGTTAATTTGTGAGCCGGGATCTAATACTGCCCGGCATTCCACTGTTTTGCCGTTATTGCTAGTCAATTTTACAATGGCGGTACTTAAGAGTACATATTTTGTCATTTCGTGACTACTAAGTGTAGTTAATGAAAGTGCCGCTCCCTCCTGAGGTGCCTTATGCCTTTCTGCCGATGCTGTTGCTATGCCTTGAGAACGGTCCCTAAGTGCAGAAGGCTGTTATGTTTCTGGGCACATTCCTTACATCCTCGTGATGTACAGTTTACAGCCTTGTGTCCATCTCGGAAACAGTTTACGCACAATTTCTTAGCTTGGACTAGTTTCAACCTCTTCGACGGGGTCCATTGAAGAAAGTCTGGGCAATAGTAGACTGGATGAGCTTCTTTACAAACAAGGCATGAAGATGTCGTTACAGCAGCACTAGTAGACTTGATGGTCTTTTTACGATGCTCGCCAGGTCGCCTTGTTTGATTGCCAAGTGCTTCTAAAGCTTGAAAACGCGTTTGCAAAAAGGTCAAAAAGGCCGTCAATGACTGGAGATCCCGTGGGTTGACCAATGACTGCTCATATAGAGTGTAAGTTGCAGTATCAAGCTTCTTGATTAAGAGATGCAGGAGTAACGGATCCCAATCTTGCGTTACTATGTCGATATTTTGCAAGCCTCTCAAGCATTCTGCAGTTGTGTCGTGCAGATATTTCACTGCTGCTGCAGAGAGTATTGTATTGGATGGTTGGGCTATCAACTTCTGAAGGAGTGCGGTAGCGAGTAGGCGTCGATTTTCGTAGCGCTCATTCAGAGTCTTCCATGCTGACTCATAGTTGTCGTCTGATATAGTAAAGTTGCGTACGAGTTTATCAGCTTCTCCTGTCAGGTCGGCCTCAAGGTACCACATCTTTTGGCAGCTTGACATAGGTTGATTGAGTACCATTTGAATGTATAAGTCCCGGAAATGACGCCATTGCAAATAGTCCCCATCAAATTTCGGCAGCTTAATTTTTGGTAGATTTACGCTGGGAGTAGTGGTTGTTGACGCATGCGGTGCGGGTGTCGTATTTATTTCGTCGATCTTAGTCTCTAACTTTATGAGCCACTCCTGCGATATCTCCTCCAATTGGATGTGCTGGTTTATGTGGTAACCATTTGGATCAGGACCAGTGGTGATTTCCCATATTTGTTGCTGGTATTCATCTAGTTGTGACCAGTATTGCTGTATTGAGGCAATTTTTACTTTGCAGAATTGACGTGAGTATTGTTCCGTTTGTTCCAATCGCGAGAAGAGTCGTTGCAATGAATTTGCTAGTGCGTCGTATCGTCTTACAAGTTTACTAACATGTACGTCAGTTGTTCTCACTGAGTCATCCGCGCGCGGTTTGGTACTCTGCTTGGCTGGGGCCATCTCAATCGCTTGTTCGCCAACTCCTGATTCTGTACGCCTTATTTGTAGCAGCTTCTCCTTGAAGTGTGACTGAAACTGATGGAAGTTTGCCTGTGTCGTGTCATATAACTTGCTCACAAAGTATTCGTGAGTCTCTGACATATCCTCCAGTTCTCGGATCTTTGTATCTGTTTCTTCAAACAGATCCCAGGCCGCTTCGATTCGGCGAAGCCTTTCCTCATAATATTCTGCCTTTTGCTTGCGATACAATGGGTGCTTTTTATAATTGATGATGATTCCATCAATTTCTGCAGCTGAACGCGTCTGTTGCTGTGTTAAGCGATCCATTGTGATTCCTCAATCTTAGCTGGTGTTGTAGTGTGACGATCACGTCGAGGTCACCAAATGTTAACGTCAAGGCTGCTTTGCCTTGGCTGACTGCTTGTTCTCCTGGACAGATTTTACGCGTTGAAGTTTAATTCTACAAGTGCATAAACTTGTATAATATTCTGCGCTTAGAAATCTCTCTGCGTTGAAGTTTAATTATACAAGTGCATAAACTTGTATAATATTCTGCGCTCGGAAATCTCTCCGATGTTGACGTTAATTATACAAGTGCATAAACTTTTATAATATTCTGCTCTCAGATTGATGTTCAGAAATCTCTCCGATGCTTGTATCGGGAGATTACTAAAATATTCCAAATTAAAAAACCCAAGATGTTTTTGTTGATGGTCAAAACTAGACTGCACTTTATTTTCCACTAACATTTTCTCAAATACTTATTTGCCGTGGGAACAAAAGTAGTTCCCATAAATTTGTTGTTCTAACACAGGAATTGCAAGTGCAATATGCTCCATCTACTTTGCAGACAGATAGATCATATTGCGCGCGACATAATTATTTTTCATACGTAAAATTGCAAGCGCAGTATGTTCCATCTGCCTTGCAGACAGATAGATCACATTGCACCTGCCATGAGAACTATGTCTAGCGCGCACGAATAATTCCAGAAGTTTGGAATTTCATGCGCTCTAGACAAAACGCGTGTCTTATTGTACTTTACAATTTAAGATTAAATGACGAATTAGGTTTAATATAATGAATATGTATTCGTATGAAGAATTTGTATTATTGAAGTGATACGAATTCGTACAGGATGTGTTAAATTATTTTCGGAATGTCCAGTGATTCAAGTATAAAGAACATTAAATTGAGCCCTTTCGCTGAGGAAAGGAGACTTCCAGAAGTGAATGCGTAACGAACGTTCGTTGGTCTCTGTCAAGTATACGCTTGTTTACTCGTTGCTTAGTTTTAATAGTCTGCTGCTGATCGGCTAATTCGCATATTCACGAAACGCATGCTTTATTTGAGATGCCGCAGCATTTGAGTCATGATGTTTCCTCAGAAATTTATTAACAGTATCAAATAAATAATTTTTTTCCAACGAGACTACTTGGATGAAAAGGTGAATGAAATTGCAATTAACGATAATCGCAAAATTAAACCAAAGTTAGTAATAATTCCTTGGAATCAATTAGAGTTATATGGATATTACGCGGACGACGAACAAGTACAGAAATCGGGCGATGTAATTTAAACTTCGAGTGGAAAATTTGCCTTCATATGTGCCTCATGCAATTGCTAGTATTTAGATTTTCAACTTTTTGTTAATCATCTTCTCGATGGTTTTTTTGTGGAAGCGAAGTTGACGAGTGTAGCGCTGTTAGATTAAGCTTAGGCGAGGAAAATATTTAATTTAAAAAAACGTATTGCAACCGACCAACGTAAATTTTACTATCGCTGTTCGTTTAGTTTTCCCATTAAATAATTCTTTTTCGTTATTTGCCAACGTAAAAGCATATAGTCAGAACCGAAGAAAGTTTGTGAAACGCGAAAATCGAAAATCTTAAAACACCCAAATTTTCGCAAACCAATTGAGCCAGGTCCAGTGTTTAGCGTTAATCAATTTCATCAAAATAAGTCGTCGCCTACACCATCTACGTGTGCTCAACAACATTGAGAATAAAAAAAAAATAGTAAACGAACAAAATAATTTCAAACGGTCTCGAAAGGAACATAAAAAAAACTCAATTTAGATAAGAAAAGCGAGACATTATTGAACGAAGATGCAAGCATGTATCTAAAGGAATGTTGTTGTTTTTAGTTGCGAATTGCCCAATGATAGTTCCCCTTGAACCAGTTTTTTCTTTATCAGACTCCCTACTTCGTTTCCATGCGCATACGGATAGCGTTTATTTTTTTTTGATAATAATTTGTACTCATACATCTTACTTTTCATGTGAGGATTTTATTTTTTTGTTTTGAGTACGTTTTCTTCGAGCAAATAATTAGTTATGTAATGATATAAAAATTGTTATTTGTCATTTACGTTAGTTATCGTTCAAATACAATGAATTATTAAAATTAAAACTCGGTATTTCCATCTGCTCTTGTGAACCTGACCGGGTATGGGACCCGCCATTGGGCGAACTCACTCCTTTTTAAGACGTTTCAGGTGCTCTCGCAGAGTAGAGTGGCCTTACGCTTGGATTTCCCGTTTATGTTGAAGTGTTATGTGATTCCATCATATAAGACTTTAACATAAATTTAAAACGCTCATATTTCTCATTTACGGGAAAAATTCATGCGAATTATATTTGTAAGAGTTTTTTATTTAAATGGAAAATATAAAACCATGTCTACGTTGTATCTTGATTTGGATGGGGGTTGCAAGGAGGCACTTCTTCCACCTGGGCGTCCCACTCTTATTTGAGGGCCATAAGTATCGGCGTCTGTTTTCGCCAGGCCTAGTTTGCCATTTGCTTTAGCAATTCCAACCCTTAGTAGGTTACCTCGTCCTCGACTTCTTCATACCGACTGTCTTCATATCTCTCAATTCGTGAAAAAGAAATTCTTTCGTAGTGGGTCCTTGTGCTGGTGAAAAGAACCCGCCCCACGACACTGCAATGCTAGCCTGCCAGTGCATTAACCCGTCTCCATACAAGGCCAATCTCGGCGAACACCACCATCCTCTCTTGCCGAGGCAGCAGACCATCGCTGCAGTCCTTTACGGACAGTTTTATCTATCCATTTTCATTACGAAAAATTAATTAATTCATTATTTTCATTCGTTCTCCCATTTTCTTTTAGTTTACTTTGGATTTTCCCTTTTTTCAGACGCGACTCTTATCAACTTTAAAAACAATTTTCATTTGTAAATTCAAAAAGCTTGTACACAAATTCATGTAAAGTTAATTTAAAATTATGATAAATTTTTCATTTATCAGTACATAAAACATTTTTTTTTTGTCAGGCAACATACCTAAAGAGTGCACATATAACGTATATATATTTAGTGACGAATTTTCTTTCTGGCTTCTTAAATATAGAATTCTTGACATTTTTCCTAAAAATCATTCTTTCTTCTACAATTCCTTTTGAATTGAACCGTTTAAGTCTTTGTAACTGGTTAGCTAATAGAAAAAGCCAAATAAAGGTAATAATTCACTTCAAGATACATTCACTTTTCAGAAGTAGAGGAGAAACTTTTGAGAAAATGATATGCTCAATTGTACAAATTGTAGAAAATTCACAATGAAATACAAATGCATTTGAGAGTTTTACAACCTTTTTTTCCAAGATGATAAATTTTAATACAAAGATACTTAAACGAACATCTTACAAAATTTGAGGAGATTTTATCGTGAATCCTACTTCATCAAACACACTGAATCAACGCCCCTGGCTGCTGTGATTCCCATTTATCTTTCAGGACTGCCCCAAAATAATGTGCCACCTGGTTCCATTTGTCAACCGATTTGAGCATCATCGTGACCATATTATCCGGGTGAGCTCTCGTCCCCATGTAGAGGTCCCTTTGCAGCGTGTCCCATTTTATGTTCGCAAAAAATGTGTGGCAGGCATTGTTTTCTTCTTCTGGGTAACACCGACAATCGGGGAACCATAACTTACCAATCTTGTGCAGGTAAGACTGATAACACTAGGCTGGGTCAGATAAAAGTCAGTCTCACCATGCCTTCGATTTAACTACGGTCTCACATTCGGGATGAGGCGCGCAGTCCACCTTCCCTTCGTGCAATTCACCCAAGACTGCTGCTAATCGTTGAGTGAGCGCTGTCTCTCCTCGCGGACAACTGTCTCCCTCGCATCCTCGTTTCGGCGCAGGTAAATAGCGTGGCGCTCTCTAGCGACGTGGGCGACAGTTATCACGCCTGCAAAAACTCTCACCACTGAATCAGAGACTGTCGGATACGAAGATGCAATCCTCAGTACTTCTCTTCTCTGTACCTGTGCCAAACATTTTCGATATACCTCCTTGCTGAGAGCGTTGCCCCATATTCCTGCTCCATACAGTAGCACTGACCCTAAAGCACTCATCAAGAGGCGTCTTTTTGATGGGCTGGGCCTCTACGTTGGCCATAAGTCGAATCAGAGTCGATACTCCTGAAGCAGCCTTCTAAGCTGTTGGCCTGATTTGCTCAGAGAAACTCATCTTCGAGTGGATCAGTAGCCACAAGTAATTCACCGATGGCTTCGATTCGATTAGTAAGCCTCCAATACTGATCATCCATACTTTAGGGATTCTCATTTGTGTCAAGATCACCACTTAAGTTTTCTCCAGTGCTAAACTGAACCCGCGAGCAGTCATCCAGTCTCTCACTTGGCGCATTAGCATACCTAGCCTAAGTTGCACCTGTTCAATGGTGCGTCCAGTGGCCAGAGCTGCAACATCATCTGCACAGCTGACCGAGCGCGACTCATCTGGCATCTCAAGTCTCAGTAGCCCATCGTAAGATATTCTGGAACTTTTTAAAGAGTTTTCCAGCGTATCCAGAATAACCACCCATCTAACGGAGTTGAAGGCGTTCCTGACGTCGGGTGTCACCAACAGGACGATCCGTCGCTTGTTGCGACTATATGCCTCTGCCTTTTAGACCGCGTTCACCACCTCTGCAATCGCATCAATGGTAGAGTGCCTGCTCTAAAGCTGTACCGCCGAGGAGATAGGTCCCCAGCAGCACGAATCGCGTCAATGAATCTTCTCTTAATGAGTTTCTCTAGCACTTTCCCAGCTGTGTCTAGTATGCATGACGGGCGGTATGCAGACGGCGATTCGGGATTTTCCTTCCCCTTGCTGATCAGCACGAGCCTCGCCACCTTCCATCGTATCGGGAAAACCCCGACCCGAAGGCAAGCGTTGAATATGCTGAGCAGCAAATCAGGACAATACCTCAGCTGGAACACCATCTGGACCTGGAGCCTTCATTGAAAGGACTGCCTCTTCCAGTTCCGGCTGTGTAAAGAGTGGACACTCGACTGCTGTTTCACCATGGACAGCGTCAACATGGACAGGATAGATCATCTCCATCTTTTCCGCATCATGTATACAAGGCTTCCGTAGCGCACCAAGCTTTCGCATAACAAGCTTGTAGCCAAGGCTCCACGGATCTTTGTTCACATTGTCCCACTAGATCTTACTAGCAGCGAGCCTTGCTGTTTTTGATCAATTCGCGAAGGCATTTCCTGGCCGACTTATATGCTGTTGCGCGGTTGCTTGCCTCGTCCCAGCTCCGTGCCCGTTGAGCCTCACGCCGAAGCTTGTAACACTCCCCTTGCTTTTCAGCAACTTCAGTTCACCAGCAGTACACTGCCGCCTGGCCGTGCCAGGGTTTTCGACAGGGCATAGAAGCGCAGCAAGCAGTCGTGGTGATGCTCATAGTTGAGTTCACCGCGTCTTGAGCCGCCAGTTCTTCCTTCTCCTCCGAAGCCCCCTGCAGCGGTACACCTGCTGCGAGAACCTCGACGAACCTCTGTACGTCCATCCTCCCGATGTTCCATCCAATTGCAGAAAGCTGAGAGCACGGACGTCGGGAGACAACATCACTTATCTCAAGCAGAATGTAGTGATGATCACTGGCTGAGTAGTCCTTTAATACTCTTCAGTTGTGTATCCTCCGTACTAAGGGCTACGAGGCAAATGTCACGTCCGGTATGGTTCCTTCACAGCCAACATGGTGTAAGGTCGGCACATTGCAGGTGTTTAGTACGACGAGCGCCGTCCTGGCCCCTATTTCTAGGACTCGTTCCCAGCGGATCAGTTTAAGGCATGCCCCATTCGATTGCTTTCGCGTTGAAGTCCCCCCCAATGAGCACTTTGCCCTCGGCGTTCAAGACAGTGCCCTCCAGAGCATTAAGCTTGGCTTGGAAAGATGATATCGATTCGTTTAGCGTAAGGTACACACTAAAGAAGGTGGTCCCTGAGCGCCGAACTCACACGAAACCATCCCCACGTCCACAACTCTCTCACTATTTTGAACCCAGATGGTGGCAGTGCCAGTTGCATCAGGATACCATGATGTTGAACTTTTATTATGATGTTGCTCACTAAGCAGCAGGAAGTCGGCTTTCATGTTCCTCGCAAACTGCTGAAGCAGATTTTTGGCGGTTGAACTGCAGTGTAGGTTTTTTTTTGTGTTGTGATAGGGAGGTGAAGATTTAGCCGCGGGATGCGGGTCATCGAAGTTTTGTTTTAACCTTGGCTAGGGCTTCTTGGAACACCCAGCATTTTCCTGATCCCAAGGCATGTCAGAAATCGGGTCTTGGATTAGCATCCTTGCAAAGAATACAATGTGCTTCCTTCGTACACTCTTATCCTTTATGTCCCATTTCACCGCATTTGTAACATGGAGAACTCCTATCGGGTCCTTTGCATACTTGTGTGGTGTGACCATAGCCAGGGTATTTGAAAAATTGAAGAGGCGTTGCTCTTTGCCGTATCCTACAGGCAACCGATCCTATTGGTACTTTGCCCTTATTCAGAAATTGTTCGGCGTCCTTTTCGGTCAAGTCTATTATGGCCACGCGTTGTTCCCTATGGTTTTCTGGTGTCAGTTTTGCCTTGATTCCGCCCACGCTACACTAGAGAACTCCCTTTTGATGGCCTCTTCCACCTTGGCCGGATCCGTGACGCAGTCAGTGTCTCTTATTTCGATCGTTGCCATCGGCTTGAGCGATGCTATAGCTGCGCTTTTGCCGAGGACTTTCCTTACTGCATCGCAGGATACTTCCCTATTCTCGGTCTCTGCTCCAAATTCGACCAGTATGTGGCCCGACCGCGTTGGTCGTACTGCTTTAATAGCAGTGTTAGTGTCTTCGGGCCTTACGTTTTGCCTGATGTTTCGAAGCACTTTTTACGAGCAGTGCCTGCTGCCGGAGTCTTCGTCGGGGCTTCTTTCTCTCCTGTTTTGCATTAGGTCCTTTTTCTTGTTGGGAGTCCATGCCAGCTTTAATTTCTGGCACTTTTTGAAGAAGTTTCTTTGTGGCTTTCTTCGCTCCTTTTGTAAGCACTGTCTGGAACCCGTAATGTGGTGCTCCATGCCCATTAAATGCTTCTTCCTTCCTTCTTTTGTCCCGATCTCCTTCGATTGGGCTAGACGAGATTCTTTCATTGATTTTTACTGCTGGAGCTGTCTGCATGTGGCCTTTAGATTTCGCCCCCAGCGCTTCTTTAGCCTTCTGCTCGTCTTCGGCCTTTAACCAGCTCCTCCGATAATGCTCTATGCGGTCTAGGAGCTCCTTTAGTTTAAGGAGCCTAATCTTTACGGCCTTGTTGATTTTTGGGGAGTCGCATGCGGAATAGCCTTTCTTCTTCGTGTCCCTGGACGGTAATTGTACTTTGCGACCATCCTTGGGAGAAGTTATCGCTTTCTGTTTCCAAATACAGTACCTCCGCCACATTTTCGACGTTGGCGATGCAATCACACAAGGTCGTTTTATTTGTATGGTCCCTCTTTTATTTTCCTGCCGTAATCTCCTCGTTGGCTTCAGGGTGATTATTTATTGTCTCGGGATTTACGACCCTTGCATCGGTCGCTTCAGTAACGACCGCAGCAGTTACCATCGAATCCTCGATGTTCTTAATATTTTCTTCCACTGCACGAACACCTGAAGCGTCCTGCACGGTTTCCCGCTTTTCCTTAATAGGTCGCTCTAGCGTTCGCATAATTCTCAGTTTGGACCAGACTGTCTGCTAATCTCCGTTTTTCGTCCGTCTTCACTGTCGTTGTATTATTCGTCCTTTTTTTCAGTACCGCTTTCGATGTACTGTTAACGTCGTGGCGGAAACTGCTGGTTGCATCGTCGTTATTATCATATATATATCCGAAAACCTTAATCCTCTGATAAAGATCATATTAATACACAACTCTGTTGATTTCTGTTATTACTAAAGAGTTTTCTATTAAGGACATAACAATTTTATCTATTAATAAAACACCAAAATATTTGAGATATTGTGGGTGTAGTGCAAGCATTATATTTTATTTCGGTTATATGACCACCAAGAGCCATATTACAGCGGGTTATTTATTGGGCCCAATTTTCCATCAATCTGGTATACATTTCCACCGGAACGTTGGCAATTTTGCGTTGGATGTCGTCTTTGATCTCGTCTAAAGTTGATGGCTTGTTGGCATAGACCAGTGACTTGGCATAGCCCATAAAAACAAATCTAATGGCGTAAGATGGCATGAATGAGGTGGCCATTCAACCGGAACATTTCTCGAGACAACACGTTCACAAAAGTTGCCTTTCAATAAATCGATTGTGAGGCATGCTGTGTGGTTAGGGACACCGTCTTGTTGAAACCACAAACCGTTGATGTGAAGTTCATCCAATTCTGGCCACAAACAATTTTTCAGAATAGCATGATAGCGCTCTCCATTGACGGTAACATGACGGTCATTTTCTTCCATAAAAAATACGGCCCAATCACACCTCCCACATGAAAACCGTATCAAACAGTAATTTTTGCGGATGTAACATTATCTCAAGAAGCATATGTAGATTTTTTGCTGACCAATAATGAATATTTTCCCTATTAATAAAGACATTGAGCCCGAGTTGAATTTCATCACTGATTTTTTCATTTTCTTCGAGTTTTGCCAAAGCACAATTGGAGATGTTTCGGCGTTTCGAATGATCAATTGGCTTTATTTCTTGAGTCAATTTAATCTTGTAGCCATTTAGGCCAAGACGTTTCCGCAAAATACGCCACAGTGTCGGTTGAGCGATGTACACTTCTTGAGAACGACGTGGAATCAACTGATGTGGCTCATTTTGAATCAATGCACGCACGGCTGTGATATTTCCTTCGCTTCGAGTGGTACGATGCCTTTTTGGCAACGGCCAATAGTGAACATTGGGTTTCGAATTAATCCCCTATAGAATGCACGGCCTGTCGGGTGGGACGAATATTAGGCCCAAAATTGGAGTAAGCATTCGTAAAGATGCGACCAACGACTGAGGGTTTTGGTATTAATTTTTAATAATTTTCAAACGTTGCTGGTTTGTGAGCTTTATGATGATAAAAATGTTGACTTTAACTAACGTTTTGACGATAACATTTCATTAAAAATGTTTACCGGTGCGTTCATATAAGGATACAATATTATTATGTCCCTAATAGAAAACCTTATATATAAGAAGATTAAATACAAAAATTGTCAAAGCCCTCTCGTATTACTTAAGGTATTTCTAGATAATTATCAAAAACCTAACTGTACCTTATGCCTTGCTTATAAAAAATACTTCTATAATCACTTGCAAACTTCACCATCACTTGTTTCCCGTAGATAAAACTGATTATCTTTCCTATAAGACCTGGTCATTGTTCGATGAACTATTCAGAAAGAGGAAAAAATCGGAAACCATGTTTATGTACGAGTATCTATATATCCGATATTAATCTGAATATCTTGAATCAAGCTGAGCCTGTGGTATGTGTGTATTAACCTGATAAGTTTTCCAATGGGGATATTGCGGTAGTAGTTTCTAAACTTTCTACTTTTTATGAAATGAACAAGTCGAAGAAAAACATGTCGATCCCAATTTACATGATGGTGATGGAGCAACACCATCTCACTTCCAAAGGCACACAACTAACTAAGCGTTGAAAACTATGCTTGTAACAATAAGATGACACAATAATTAGTTCAATTTGTTTTGGGGTGTTGCAAAAAGTTTCATAGATAGTAAATATTAATGCGTGAATTTCATAGTGGGTGTTTTTTATTGGAAAATAGTGTAGGAAACGCAAAATAAATATTACACTTGCTTCAGTGTCGTATCGATACATTATCACATCGACCCGGGATGAAGGCAAGATGAATGATAAATGCACGACAAAAGAAAATATTGTATTTCATTTGTTGAGTGGTGGTGGCGGTCGCGGCTGCAATAGATTATGTTTGTAAAGCGGGAAGCCCAATGCCTTCCGCTTCCTTGTAGTTGACCGAGTACTAAACCCGATCTGTTTTATTTTAATACCTCAGTGTTACACTGATGTATCCTTTAGGTACCTTGGAAGCTTCACAACTAATTTCCTTCACCCTCCTGCATGAGACGAAATCCCTGCCAACACTTTGAATTAGTCCGGTTGACCTCAAGTTTTCCAGATACAAACCAGGCAGAGTGGAAAATCTTTGTATCTCGACTGGGGATTCTAAAATGGGAAGGCTCAGACTTGTCCACAGTAGCAATTTCAAAGGCGAGCACGATCTTCTTGGCCTTTTTGATGATTCAGGACTCGTTATGCCACTGGGGCCAGCGCCAAGTTCATTTTGACGTTTGTCGTGACTTGATTGGGGTGTCGTCTCTGTAGTTGACGTTGTTGGGATGACTGAGGATTGCTCGCCTCTTGGCCCTACAATAGCCTATTCCACTAGCAAGGTGCCAGTTTGTGCACCCTTCCTCTCAAGACTCCGGAGGATGTTTTGAGTTCCACCATTCTAACAAGGTTATCAGGACCCCGAATGTAGCGGATGATACGTCAAAGGAGCCATCTTAAGACTGGCATGTTGTCTTCCTTGATGACCACTAACATCCCTGGTTTGGCCTCCGTGCATACTTGCTTCCATTTGTGTCGCTGTTGCAGTTCCGCTAAATATTCTAATGTCCATCGCTGCCAGAACTTGTTTTGAATTTCATTAATTTCCTTCCATAATTTCAGCAGGCTCATAGAACTTGGTTGTGCATCTGGGTCCACCATAGAAGTCAATGGCTCACCAATCAGAAACTGTCCCGGTGTTAATGCCGTCAGATCGTTTGCATCCGAAGACATTGCAGTGAGCGGTTTTAAATTCAATATGGCCTCTATCTCTATAATTACGGTTTCTAGCTCATCATATGTGAGGGACGCTGGAGCTACGTTCCTAAGTAAGAAATACTTAGCCGGCTTCACTGCAGCCTCCCATAGGCCACCAAAGTGGGGAGATCTTGGCGGAATGAATTGAACTCGATGCCCTTCTGGGTACAAAATCCAACCACTTTTTGTTGGGCAGCCTCAGATGATATGTTCTCCTTCAGTTCAGCTAGCTGGTTTCTGGCGCCAACAAAATTTGTGGCATTATCGCAATACAGTCGTCTACAATGTCCCCTCTGGCCAACGAATCTTTTAAGGGTATTGATAAAAGCTTCTGTGGTTAAATCGGGTACGAGTTCCAAGTGCGTTGCCTTTGTGGCGAAGCAACAAAATACCGCTAATTAGGCCTTTTGAGGACGCTTGCCTCGAAACTTGAAGTGCACCCACAACGGTCTTGCAAAATCAACGCCTGTATTTAGAAAAGGTCTGGCTGGTTGCACTCTATCGGTTGGTAAGCTACCCACTCCTACATTAATTTTTGTTTCGTACGACTACATTTGACACACTTCTGGACGATGAATCTAGCAGCTGTTTTTCCGTTTATTGGCCAAAATCGTTGCCTGGCTGCAGCCAGCAATGTTTGTGGACCAGCATGCAGATGGCGAACATGCAAGCCCTCCAATATCAGCCTAGTGACGTAATGCGCATACGGAAGGATCGCCGTATGTCTCGCGTCATAGGATAGATTTGAAGCCTCTAGTCTGACGCCAGCTCGAAGAACCCCATGTTCATCTAAAATTGGGCAGATATCTCTTAATGGATCCCTTGGGCCAACTTATCCGGTAGTCTGCAATTTTTGAATAGATTCGCGGTACGCATCCGATTGAGCCTCACATAGCTTTACTCGAAGTGCGTTTTCCTCATTAATTTTTGTTTCGTACGACTACATTTGACACACTTCTGGACGATGAATCTAGCAGCTGTTTTTCCGTTTATTGGCCAAAATCGTTGCCTGGCTGCAGCCAGCAATGTTTGTGGACCAGCATGCAGATGGCGAACATGCAAGCCCTCCAATATCAGCCTAGTGACGTAATGCGCATACGGAAGGATCGCCGTATGTCTCGCGTCATAGGATAGATTTGAAGCCTCTAGTCTGACGCCAGCTCGAAGAACCCCATGTTCATCTAAAATTGGGCAGATATCTCTTAATGGATCCCTTGGGCCAACTTATCCGGTAGTCTGCAATTTTTGAATAGATTCGCGGTACGCATCCGATTGAGCCTCACATAGCTTTACTCGAAGTGCGTTTTCCAATTCATCAACCGTTAACGTGGAAGTTTTTCTCCTGTTGCCGGCTTGCGAAGGTTGTTAAGAAACCGTAGAAACGATGCTATTACCCGTTGAAATCGTCGAAAAGAGTTCCGATGATCTATTTGGTGTATGAAATTTGCCGAAATTTTCGTAGCATTAAGGACCACCTTCACGTGTTTCTTTTCTACATCAACGTTGACAGTGCGACGTCCCCTTGGCCAGGCCGTCTCCGAACCATGAAGGAACATGGGTCCATAAAACCAGCAAGGTGCAATCCTTCAACTCTTCGGGGGCTACGCCTCTTGATACAAGATCGGCTGGATTTCGTTCAGAGTCCACGTGCCGCCATTGATCAGCGTTTGCAATTTGCTGTATGGCGGCCACTCGACTTGCAACGGACGTGTGATAAGATTATGTATCTGCATTTATCCACCTCAAAACTATCTCGAAATCCGTCCAGAAAAAAACATTTAAGCCTTGTTCCGCCCAAATCACGACTAAGTCAATCAGTCAATCCTGCGGCTAGTCTTGCCGTGCAAAGTTTCAGTCTCGGAAGGGTGATCTTCTTCAAAGGGGCCACTCCTGATTTGGCACACAATAGTTGCACCCTACATACACCATCCGTACCAGTTGCACGAATACACGCAACCGCACCATAGGCTTGGTCTGATGGATCAGCAAATATTTTATGTTGGTTTGTTTTCGGCAACTTGTCTCCATAGATATGACGAGGAATTTCTACGCTGCTAAGCTCATCTAATCCTTAAGCATATCTTTTCCACTCTGCAGTCAATTCCACTGGTACCGCAGTGTCCCAATCAATCTCGAGCTTCCACAATTTTTGCAAAAAGATCTTTGCTTTCACTGTCACCGGAGTTACCAAGCCCAGTGGGTCGAAGAGTCGAGCCATATCAGCCAGGATAGATCGTTTTGTGTACTTTGCGGTCATCGTAGGGCACATGATTGTAAGTATATCCTCTTTGGGTGTCCATATCAATCCCAACGCCTTAATATGGTCATCCCGTTCATCTGCGATATTCAGCTGCAGTGCACAATCCTCTACCGCAACATTTTTCAACAATTGGAGGTGGTCTGCACACCACTTTCGAAGTTTAAATCCAGCTTGGGCTAGCATGGATCGGAATAGTGCCTGTTTTTCCATTGCTTCAGAAAGACGATCAGCACCTGTCATCAAGTAATCCATATAAAAAACATCGGTTAACGATTTGGCCTCAAGCGGGTACTCTATCACAGACTGAATTGCCAGTTGTTGCAGACATTTGGTTGCCAGATATGGTACTGAAGACGTTCCATAGGTAACTGTGTTCAATTGATAGCAGCTTATGCTTTCACTGGGCTTATATCTCCATGAAATTAGTTGATAATTACGATCTGCCTCAGCTGCAAGCACCTGACGATACATTTTTTCAATATCTGCCGTAAACACATATCGAGGCAGACGAAATCGTAGTAGGATGGTAAAGAGTTCCGGCTGAATGGTAGCACCAACATGCAATAGTTCGTTTAAACTAACCCCTGAAGTGGTTTTGGCGGACGCATCAAAGACCACCCTTAGCTTGATTGAGGTGCTTTCCGGCTTGAAAACGCAATGGTGTGGAGGAAGTAATGTGGTGATGGGATATGGTTTAAATTCACTTGACGCATGTTTCCCACGTCTTCGTATTCCCGCATAAAGGCGTAATATTGATCATGGAGTGCTTCATTTTTTGATAGCTTCCGTTCGACTTGGAGCAGGCGTGCAACAGCTGTGTCATACGAGCCTCCCAATTTTCCAGTACTGTCACGGAATGGAAGTCTCACCTCAAAACGCCCATCAGCAGTTCGTTTTAGGCCCTTCGCGAATTCGTTTTCACACTTGATTTCCTGTGATGTCATGGAGGGTGCTCTTGCATCAATTTCTTCCAATTTCCAGCACCGCTCCATTCTTAGTTTGCATAAGTAGAAAAATTAAAAATTAACTCCCTCACCTCTGAGCATGGTGGTCGCCATCACCGGTGTGTATCTAAGAGTGATGGCCTGAGGAGAATTAGTGCACACGTCGAAACCACCTTCTTCTAACATTTTTCTTCTCTAATAATTTTTCAGAAAAATTATTATTCAAAATATGCAACTCATTTATATGTAGCTGCAAACAATTCCATAAAAAGTAATTTAAAAAAGCCATCGGAGCCATCCGAAAGTGTGATCGATATCCGCGCGACGTTAGATAAGCTTCAAATGTAGAGCAAATTTGTCGTATACATTTACATTAAGTTGATGTGAAAAGGGTGAAATGATCCAATTAAAAAGTTTAGCTAATACAAGTACTTACAAGAGAAATTTTCCTTGAATATAACTTGCAGATACCAAAACATATTGAGTTTGCATAAGTAGAAAAATTAAAAATTAACTCCCTCACCTCTGAGCATGGTGGTCGCCATCACCGGTGTGTATCTGAGAGTGATGGCTTGAGGAGAATTAGTGCACATGTCGAAACCACCTTCTTCCAACATTTTTCTTCTCTAATAATTTTTCAGAAAAATTATTATTCAAAATATGCAACTCATTTATATGTAGCTGCAAACAATTCCATAAAAAGTAATTTAAAAAAGCCATCGGAGCCATCCGAAAGTGTGATCGATATCCGCGCGACGTTAGATAAGCTTCAAATGTAGAGCAAATTTGTCGTATACATTTACATTAAGTTGATGTGAAAAGGGTGAAATGATCCAATTAAAAAGTTTAGCTTCAATGATTGTTCATATAAGACATGTGTAATTTTGTCCAATTTCTCCACCAGTATTTGTAGCAGGATTGGGCATAATTTTCTATGTCGATTCCGTGGTTCTTTAGGCTTAACAGGCACTCCCTTGTTACGTCATGGAGTCTTTTCAGGGTGCTAGCTGATTCGATTGCTGCAGATGCTTGCGACATTAATGTGTCTAATAGTACAGACACTATTAGCCTTTTATTGCTGCAACGACCCTTTAGAATTTCCCACGCAGTTTCGTAGGTGTCGTCTCCGATTGGCAAGTGATGCAATAGTCGTTCTGGTTCACCCTTGAGACTGCCTTTGAGATACCACATCCTTTGCGCAGCTCCAAGGTTCTATGAGTATATGATCTGACGGGAAAGCTCATAGAAAGCCTGCCACTAAGCATAGTCTCCATCAATAATCGGAATCTTCATATCCAGTAACTTGACAACAGACGGTTTGCGTTTTACCGCCGGATTAGCGACAATTTTCTCCAGGCAGGCAGCCAAAAACACTAAAGCATCCTGCACACGGACCGCCATCGCATAATACTCCTCGTCATTGTAATTCAACGCAGCAGGATTGCTCGAACTTTGCCAGATTCTTGATGAAGTCTTCGCATTTCTTTCCAGTACTTGGAGATCAGAGTGGTTTTTATCGAGTAGAAATCGTTTGGTTGAGCTTTTTCAATCGCGTCGAAAGTTTTTATGATGTGTTCTATCGCACGCGTGGTTGAGCGTTGTTGCCGGATTAAACCTACAGTTTTGGCCTCGGCTTTGCTGCGAGGATCTTCCAATTTCGTGGTAGGTGGCTCAGCTCCACTGCTGTATCGTCTCGTAGATACAGCCGGTACTTCTGCACGACGCCTTTCTACATCTTCCAGGAATTTTCCATACTCTTGCTCAATTAGAGTAAAATATTTGCTCGTGAAATAAGGATAATCTGGCAAATGTTAGCTGATTCACAAATCTCACTGTTTGTGGTCTTGAAGGACATCCACAATTCCTCCACTTTATCCCTTCGTGAGGTTAGATATTCGAGCGTTTTTGGCGTAGAAGAATCCCTTCTGTAGTTGGCGAAATAGCGCTGTAACTCCTGAACTGTAGCCTCTTGCTGCTTGGTGAGCTCATTAGATGGTCCCGTATCACTTCCATCCTTCAGTAGAAATTGAATTACGTTCGAGGATATGTCGCGAAAGGCTCCAAGGATGCTGTATCACATCGGGGTCACCAAAAATGTTTGTATAGCGGCAAGCCCAATGCCTTCCGCTTCCTTGTAGTTGACCGAGTACTAAACCCGATCTGTTTTATTTTAATACCTCAGTGTTACACTGATGTATCCTTTAGGTACTTTGGATGCTTCACAACTAATTTCCTTCACACTGAAAAGTGTCTTTCACCATTTACACTTCACTTATTAAATCTTGTCCTTTCACTTATTGTTTGGTACAAACCAACCAATTTAGTTGTTCCTGCGGAGACTTGGTGCTTCACCAACTCTCCCCATACTATCGCTCCAGTGAAATAAAAAAGCTGTTGTCCGCTTCGTGATTGGAATAACAATGAACAAAATTTATTTCTCTGACTCAAACAAGATCAAAAAATGCTTATTCTAATAACTACAAATTGAATTGTGCTGACCCGCAAAAGCAATTAAATTTTCTCAACATCCAAAACAGTATACATATTGAATTACATTTTGCATTTGAAGTTTATTAACATCAATAGATCTTAAGTCACATTGAACGTAAAGTTGCTGACAAAATGTCTATGAATAAATGCAACAATGTATAGAGAATTTTATGTTAGGGTCAAACAATGAGATCGATTATAATTTAATATTAGGGTCAAGCACGGATATCGAGCGTTAAATTATTAATTTTATTCTAGGTCTTAACAGATCACATTTAGCTTCAGCAAGAATTCCTTTTAAAGACACCTGTTCCCACTTACCTTTCACACAATTCTTCACGACAAACATCGATAGCACTATCCGATTATTTTTAACGTAAACGCTATTATTTTTACGTAAACGCTACAATGCGGTTAGCCGCTCCAAGAAAACTTTTTATTAACTGCCGTTCACGATGGTCTCAAGTATCTTCCCGATGTCCACAAAAGTGTTCTTTGATGTCTCATGTTGATAAGAATTTCTCATTAATGTTTCCTTTGGATTTTCAGTCTTGATATCTGTTCTGCTCTTCAGTGTGAGATATTACTGTAGTTTTGTGCAGCTCTTCTACCTAGCGGCTCTGCCCAATTATTGTATTTTATTACTGTGGTTAAGGCCAAAAACCTTTGTCTTACAATGTCTACGGCCATGTCTTTAGGTCTGGAGTTAGCCACATGATCCACATCCCCTTTGTGTCACCTTCCCAGGTATTGCTGAGAGAATGTAGCCTTTTCATCTTGGTAATCTCTCTCCTGTCATTTCCAAGCAGATATCTATTTCTACACCCTCTGGCAAGGAGGAGACTATGTGACTGTGATCCGATTCGCTCCTTGCACCTGCACCTGTGGCAACTGCTTTCGGTGAAGCTCCTTACTGAGAGCATCGCGCCATACTTCTGATCCATAGAGTAGTTTATATTATAAGCACTCTCTAAGAGTCTTTGCATTGATGAGATGACTCCCCCTATGTGAGCGATCAACAAAGTAAGCCTCGTTAGGTCTGCTACGGCCTTATCAGCTATTGCCCCGACTTGCTCGGATAAATTTATCTTGCAGCCTGTCAGTATGCCCGGGTCTTTCATTCTAAAAATGTAACGGTGCTGTTTATTTATTTCCTGTGTTGAATATCTTTGTGATTAGTGACGTTTACATTCTGGTTTTAATACAAATATGTTTAGACTGTTAATTTTACATAAATATTATTTATTCTGGTATTTAATTGCTAATTGATAATCTTAAATACAGTGTGAAAAAAGGGAAAAAATATTCCAATTTTCGGTTCTATCAAAAACCATTTATTCTTTCCTTTCCGAACACTTCTTTGCAGTCAATAAAGGGAAATTGACAAGGAATTAAAAAATTTAACTGCTGATTTATATTCAATAAATGATGATGATGATGTGATATTATTAGTCATTACTTTGGGGACTCTTTTCTTTGTAGGATGACCCACGAACCGTCATCTAGTTCCTTACTTGGTGCATTAGAATACCAAGCCTAAATTGCGCATGAACAATTGTTCGTCAAGTTACAAGCGCTGAACCATAATCTACACTGTCAGTTAAGCTCATTTGACAACTCAAGCCTCAGAAGCCCGTTGCACGAGATGATCCGCAGATCAGGCCCAAAGATGGAGCTTTGAATTATACCCGATACAATTTCTATCCTCTGCCAACATAAAGCAGACTAAGGTCCTTCATGAAGTCCTTTGAAATCTGTATTAGATATTTTGGTACTTGGAAAGAATTTTCCAGCGCTTCCATAATATCCATCTGAATAGCTGAGTTGAAAGCATTTTTGACGCCAAGCGTGACTAGCAGGCCAACGCATCGGGTTGGACTATTATCTGCCTGCTCTACTCTACTACCATACTGCCATGGAGATAGGTTTCCAGCAGCATGAATCGTGTCAGGAAATATTTCTCTGATAAGATTTTCGAGCAAGACAATAGTGATAGACAATCTTCAGTGCCTCTACTGGAATTTCATTCGGCATTGGGGCCTTTTTTGCCTTCATAGGCGAAATCGTTTCGTTAACTTCTTTCTTCGTAAAGTGTGAAAAGTCTGCTGGAGCTTCATCGTATACCACTTCAACAAGAACAGAGTGTGTGGGGAAAAGATTCATCACAATCTGGTTAATCTGTTCACGTTTTCCAGCTGCTTGGCGTACTGTTGCTGATGAGTTGATAAGCGACCACCTGAACCGGACCTTGCCTTCCGGGACTAATTTGCTCTAATCACCTTGATTCCGGGACCTTGTCCACTACTTGTTTACTCCCAGCAATAATCTGCTATCAGCTTCTATCATGTCTTCGCATCTAGTCTTCAATTATGTCTCAGAGTAGTTGAAAATATGGACTATTGGATAGAAGTACGCCACCATAGCCGTGGCAAGCATTTGGGCAATATTTTGTTTTACGCATAATTGTCGTAGATCCTTCTTTTATAATAAAAAAAATATTAACCTAGTTCTTTGAAAATTTTTTTTTTTATTTACAATTAACATCGTGCGTTTCGGTTGGACCACACTTAACTAAACACCAAAAATACACTGACTTTGTACCCTTTTGGCTGCAAAAGAACCATACCGGACATGACATTCGCCTTGGAGTCCCTGGTACGGAAGATATTAGGAAACTACTCAGCCTGCGATCATCCGTACACCCTGCTTGAGATCCGTAATGTTGTCTCCTGACGTCCGTGCTCTCAACCTGCTACAATTGGATGGAGCATGAAAAGGATGGATATCGAGATGTTCACCGAGGTGGTCATAGCAACTGCTCCACTGCAGAGTGGCATCATCACGCAACAAAGGGTGGCCTCAACATGACTGCTTGCAACAGTTCTACGCCCCAATGAAAACACGGGCGTTGCAAGCCCCCTGTGTACTGGCGGTAGACACAAATCACTGAAAAACGAAGGGAGTGTCACAAACTTCGATGCGCTCAGCGGGCACGGAACCGTGACGAGGCATACGTATAAGTTGGCCAGGAAATGGCTTCGCAAATTGCTTAACTACAGTAAGAATCACTGCTGGCAAGTTCTAGTGGACAATGTGAGTGACGATCCGTGGGGCCTTGGCTGCAAGCTAGTTATGCGGGAGCCAAGCATACATGATGCGGAAAAGATGAACGAGATAGTGTGGGCACTGTTACTCGCCCATCGCGTCCGTGTTGGCGCTGTTCACGGTGAAACAGCAGCCAAGTCTCCACTTTTCAGCCGGAACTGGAAGCGGCAGTCCTTTTATTGAAGGCAAGGAAGGTTCCAGGTCCAAATGGTATTCCAATTGATGTGTTCAAACTTGCCTGTCACTATTGTCCTGAATTGCTACTCAGCACATTCAACGCTTGCTTACGGGATGGGGTTTTCCTGATACGATGAAACGTAGCAAGGCTCATGCTGATCAGCAAGGGGAAGGGAAACCCGAATTGCTGTCTGCATACTGCCCATTATGCATGCTAGAAATTGCTAAACTGCTGGAGAAGCTCATCAAGGAAAGTTCCACTGACATGATTCGTGCTGCTGGAGACTTATCTTCTTTTCAGTACGGCCTTATACTTGTTACAGGACATTTCACCATTTATGTGATTGCAGAAGTGGTGAGCGTGTTCCGAAAGGCAAAGGCATATAGCCGCATCAAGCAGCAGATCGTCCTGTTTGTGACACTTGACGTTAGGAACACCTTCAACACTGTTAGGTGCGTGGATATTCTGGACACGCTGGTAAAGTCTTTTCAAGTTCCAAAATATATGACATGGCTTCTGGGGGACTACTGAAAGGACTAAAGTCTGCTTTTAAATGCCTTCACCTTCCTACCACAAAAAAAAGTCTGCTTTATGACATGGCACAGGGCCTACGAGCGTTGAGGTTACAATGGGTGTATTCCACGGAACTATCTTTGGTCCAGACCTCTGGAGTGTGTCTTACGACGGGCAACTGCAGCTGGAGGCCCCAGATGAGTGGTGATTGCTCGGCTATGTGGATGATGTTGTGGCTTTTGGTTACTGGACGCACCGTTGAACAAGTACAACTTAGGCTAGGTGTAGTAACGCGCTGAGTGAGAGACTAGATGACTGCTCATGTGTTCAGTCTAGTACTGGAGTGTGATCTTTACAAAACAGAGAATCATCTAGACAAATCAGAGAATCTCTACAGTAAGGTTGATGAGTGCTGGAGACAAACGAAGCAAATCGGAGTCAAGGCTGAAGTAGCTGAGGCTACTGATCAACATGAAGATGAGTTTCTCTGAAAAAATCAGGGAAAGAAGAAAGAAAAAGAAAAGTGTAAAATATCGATTCTGGCTCAAATTTTCCATATGAGTTGGGATTGATTTTGCATGCCACTTAGTGGCGGAAATTGGAACTAATAGCGCTTGAAGTGACCGGCAATGGAACGAATGGTTTGTGTCGTGGGTATGTGGGTGTGTATCTCTTGGATGATTGCCAGGGGAGAGTGTGTGTCTTTGGTGTGTGGGTGGTTACATTAGAGTGGTATAGGTCGATCCCCGAGATACAAAGGTTTTAGTCCGGAGTAGGTGTGGATGTCATGGATGGTTGCTGTGAGGATGTGTGTCTTGGATGTCCGTTTGTTCCGTTCCCATTTAGGATCGTATAGGTAGGTGCTTGAGATAAGAAGGTGTGAGTCCGGAATAGGTGAGGATCTCTTGGGTGGTTGCCAGGGGAGGGCACGTGTATTAGGATATTATAGCTAGATGCCATAGGTATGCGGATATTACGTTGATATGGAAGGATGCCAGGGGTGAGTATGTGTAGGCCTTAGATTAGTGTAGATCAGTGTCCTGATAAGAAGGTGTCTTGGCTATGTAGGAGAGATTCCAGGATTAGGATATAGGTGATTGGGTGCCTGTCTTCCATACAAACTAGAAAATCGATTCCTGTCTGGGATAGTCATATGGCTTCAGTTAAAAGGCGCTTACAGTTGTAAACTAACTTATTTATACACTCATACATTATAATTAGGTCATTGCAGGCATATGCATAAGTCTTGTATTGATGGGTTTGTCTCAGATCAATGGGACCTCGTCTTTGATTTTATATCCATGGTTGCTTTAATGTATGAGAGATCTATGTCTAGAGTTGCTAGCTTAAAGTATCAGGGTTGCTGGTCCATGAGGGAAGCTCTGTGGCTGGTTTACTGGTTGTAGGGCTTGAGATCTTTTAGCGTGTGCCACTACCGAGAGGCTTCCGGGTCGAGCGATTTACTTTATCACATTAGGCGTACTGGACGTTTTTAGGTCTTTGTAAAAAAATTTTTTACAAAGACCTACTAGTTTCGCGACCTGTCTGTCCGTCTGTCCGTCCGTCTGTCCGTCCGTCCGTCTGTCCGTCTGTCCGTGCGTCACAGCTGATTTCCTCAGAAACTATAGAAGCTAGAATGCTCAAACTTTGTGAAAAGGTCAGAAGTTATGGTCTCTCAAAAGTTGAGCCCTTGATAAAAATTTAAAAAATGTTTAAGGGGGGTCCCCCCCAATAACGAATTGGCCCTTAAAAATTTTTTTTCATCAAAGGTAGTCGAGTGGGGTATCAAATGAAAGGTCTTGATTAGAACTTTTAGAATCTGAAATAAAAAAAATCATTTGATGACTTAGGGGGTCCACGGGAAGGCAAAACGTACCCAAAATTTGTGTCCCCCCCCCCTCGCGATTGGACACCTTTCAGCCGAAAAATCTGAAAGTTATCACGAATGTGGACCTTTATGAGTACAAGGGCAACAAATACCTTAGAAATCGAAATTCGCTCAACTTTGTTAATAATAGTATGATTTGTAGATTTTACATTTTTGCCCATAAATTCAAAACGGTTCCTTTAAACTTCTTGAAATTTTGCAGTTATGTAGACTGACATAAGATATATATGTTCACAAAATTTAATTGAGATCGAATCATAATCAAGTGAGTTATAGCCATTCCAATTATATGGAATTACAACAACGATAACACGTGTTTATGGTTCATATAGGGTTTTCCAATAAGAGGTGTTATTTTGATATTAAAAGAAAAATGCCACTTTTAAAATAAATGATCGGATGTTTAGTTCATTATGAAGAAGAAGATATGCCGTTCATAGCAATAACTAACATTGGGCAAATAACCACTACGACACGCTTACAGGACCATATCCTCTTCATGAAATTTTCCCTAACCTAATCGCAAAGTGGCTGCCCTATGTCCTCGATAGCCTCACGAATTTCATCTTTGAGATCTTGAATTGACGCTGGGCTATTGGCAAAGGCCTTCTCTATCACATGGCTCCAAAGGAAGAAGTCGCAAGGTGTTAAATCAGAAGATAATTCAAAATAACACCTCTTATTGGAAACCCCTATACATATTTAAAATTGACTTTGGTACTTTTATTTTCTTTTAATTTTCATAAAAATTTAGGGAATAGTGTTTAACTTGAACATGTTCAATCAGCCGAGCATTCAGAAAAATCATTTAAGCTAGATTAAAATGGCGGCTGCACTGTGCTTATGAAAGAAACTGTGCATCTTTTGTATAAATTTGAACGATTTCATATCTAAGTATTGGATGAATAATTCAAGTTATCGATTCACGCCATTAGAAAACTTGCTTCTAACCCTAGGATGTTTACAAAGACCTTCTGGTAGGAGCACTCTCCTGCTTACTCAACTTGTTTATGGTGCGATTGGCTGCGTGGTGACGGCGGGCGTTTGTATAGACAGATGACTGCGATATTGATGTGTGATGGACTTGTTTGTCAGCGCGTATTCTAAGCCATAGGAATCTACTTCATGGGCACTTGCATAAGGAACGCGTTGCTTATCGATCGATGCCTTTGGCTAAGGATAGACGGCAGCGTGTAGAAATGAACGACTTGCTTAATCATGTTAGGCGTGCGGAAAGTTTTTATAGCGCGAGTGGCTGCGTGGTGACGGAGGGCGCTGCTATAGATGGTGACTTTGCATTATGGATGGGCGACGGGTTTACTTTTCGACGGGTATTCTAAGGCGTTACGATTTGCTCCGTGGATGCTTACTTAAGGTGCGTGTTGCTCATCGATTGATGTATGTGGTTGAGGATGGATGGCGTTGTGGGCGAGAAAACGTCACGCGAGTTGGTTGCTGGAAGAAGTGATTTGAGGTACAGGTTGCCGTGGCAGCGGATGTTATAAGCCATAGCAATTCACGTCGTGAGTGCTTGGCTAATTTCCGCGTCGCTCATCAAAGGGCGTCTGTTCTTAGGTCTGGACGGCCTTATCTGCGAATAGGATTGATGTGCGTCGCTTTTTGGAGGAAAGTGATCGGGATGTAGATTTGTTAGGTGGTTAATGGTGTTTGGCATGGAAATTGGTGTCAGGGGCACGTGGCATATGCAAGTGACTTTGCTTGTTAAGAGTAGTGTTTCGTGCGCATAGACTTATCTATGGGTGGCAGTTTTATGAGATCGGAATCTATAGCGTTGAAGAGAAGTGGCATGGCATACGTTACATTGTCAGAAGAATTTACTTTTTGGACGCGTTTTTTTTTTTTTTGTTATGATGCCCGTGGACAGCGGGTAACGTTATGCGCGGCATTGAGATGTGTTTTTACAAACGTCCATTCAAAGATGCGCCTGCTCTAGTTTGCTGATTATTATTTACATTGATCGCTTTCGGTCTTTCATTGCTCGAGGACGTTGTTTCTTTATTTTCAAACTCATTGCTATTGTATATTATTGCTTTTATCGGTTTCATGTCAATAGTGCTTTGAGGATCGTCTAGAATGTATTGTATTCGGTTAGACTAATGTGCTGGTTGCTCAAATCTATGGATGCAGTGAAAGAGATCTTAATGTTTGTTGTAATCCGTTGTTGATATTTAGTCTAGTATTAAATTCTAGCTTGCTTGTAGCAGCATTTTGTTTGTTTTCATCATCATCACTTATTTCTTAAAGCAGTTTCTATACTTCAGTCTCTGATTTTACTATGATGTAGAGGCATGACATTATATTCATTCATTTTTGCATTACTATAGGATGCTCATTGGTTTTGTTCAAAAATTCTAATAATTTCTTCCAAGGCAAGTTATTTTTCAAATGAATGATCTTGTAGTGCATGAGATGGTGATAATTTTGTTCGTACGTCGTATCGTTTGCTTATGATTTTTCCCTTTTGATAAATGCTTGGGTCTATTTTTTCAATCACTATGTTGACATATATATTTTGGGTATCTATTTCAAATTTGAGATTATTTATGGATATTGTTTAGGAAAGATTTTTACGATTTATGGCTTCTGGAATGCTGCCTTTTTATGGAGTTTATGTATGATGGATGTAGGAATCGTTAAGGTGATCTTAATAAGTAGGGATATTAACGCATTTTCATTGATAATTTTTTGGTATGTACTGTAAGGATGAATAATATAGAGAAAAGTGGTAGGTGGTAGATCATTGACATTAGGGGCTTGTTGGTATTATGTTATTATTCTTTGTTTATACCCATAATGCATGAAAAAATATTTTTTTGGTCCTATACGATGGCATTATATGCATGCACTAGATTGAATGAATTTTTATATTTACTTTAAATTTGGTGTTGTTATTGCGGGTCCGTATTATTTACTTTAGATAGCTGCAAGAGTTTCAGTGTAATATCGAGTAAAACTGCTATTTTACGCTTGTTTTATACATTTCGCATCATGATTTCTAGTATTGAAAAATTATTTATGCATCGATTGCTCTAGTATGATTTTTCGATATTTGCGAATTTCTTTAGGCATATTTTCATTTAGAACTTGTTGATGTTTGAGTTTGAGAGTTTTTAATTTGTTATCTCCTTAGGAAAATGATGCATGCTTGCATGATGCCATTTAGTTGATACTTTTCAGATGCATATTATCGCTTTTAGTGCCTTCATGATTACATGAGAATTTACAAACTTCATACTTTGTATGCTTGTATTAAGCGTAAAGTCACTGCTGCTATATTCGTATACATTTTCAATATTTGAGCATTACGTAAAATACGTATTTACTACATTTTAAATATACAAGATTTATCATCATAGGGATGTTCGGGTATGCTCATTGACATATTCAAGTATTATTTTCACATAAAGAAAATATCTTCTCGTTGAGTTTTTTCTTATCAGAATTGATTTTTTATAGGTTTGAAGAAGATCTAATTAGTTTTCAACATATACGGTATGTTTCGGGTTGGTACACTGCTACTATAGATCACTCAGGCTAATGATTATGTAAGGTATTTCGTTAAAGATGACGATGTGTGGTAGCGTATGAGTTTATGGTAGGCTGTTTTTAGATCGATCTCATCGAATCATGCATAGACAAGTAGCATATGTTATGGAGTGTTCTTGATAAGGATGGTTACGACTCGTTGCAGGATGTTAAGGGATGATTATTATTTTGAGGAAGTGTTTGTCTGCTGGTAATTTGATGACCAGATATACACATGAGTTGAATGAACTCATGCGGTTTTTTTTATCTCTCAGTAGATATTTATGAATGGTGGAGTTAAGTGTTTGATATTTGGGAGTTTCGGATATGCTGGGAATGTTCAGGTCATTTTGTTTTGTTGTTTGAGGTATTTGTTTACTTGAGCAGTGGTAGAATAGTTGTTAAAATAAAAAGACTGTGTTTTTTTATTAAAGATAATTTATTGAGTAATGCTCTATATAAATAAATATAAATAAATTTTGGAACAATTTACAGCACATCTGATAAATGGCTTGATATATGTATGAATTCTATAGCATATTGAACAATTTTCAAGTTAACTTAGCTTAGGCTTATTCAGCTGGACTATTTCTGCCGTATGCCCATTCTGATGTATAATTAGTCCTCTAACGTCTCCTTTAATGTACTCGTATACTGCACAATTTGTATTCAATATCCCTGGCATGCCACTCTAGTTCAAACTGTTAATTATTCAATTCTAATAAAGTTTTGCTTGTATGTTTTTGAAGAGAGAGGAGATTAACAAGTTCCTTGATGAGCATTTCACAATACTAATTGAATATCGATGATAAACTTTTTCATTCTAATAGTGCTGGCCACCAGTTGGTTCTAGTTTTGTTTGTATTGTTTATACTACCCGGTGTCATGAATTTTTACTTTGTCGTGTGTATTCGAGACTGCGGGAGTATGTACTCTTTTATTAGTGTAAAAATATTTCTTGTACCTCAATCATATGAATGACAAATGCATGTATCAGTGCCTGATGTCGTATTAGAGTTGGACCATTCACATATTTGATAGTGTATTCCATGTTCGTTAGATACTTTTTCACCCATATTACCATATTTAAACATATAATTCTCAATGCGTATTTGAATATCAGGGTACTCTTCCATGAAGTATAGGATGAACATTGTAATAGATCTCATTGCGTTGAAAGTGTATTGATCCTATCTTGTTAGTTTTTGTTGACGTCGTTTACCAGAAGTTTTTGTTTTTTTTTTGAATGGATACATTAAGGACTACTGGTTTGCTGAGTTTTTAAAAACCTCATAATAATCCGTAGCATAATATGTAGTCTAGTGATAAAAAAAACGACGTGCTGCCTGTAAGTTAAAATACATTTATGTTCTATTTTGTACAGTGCAGCTAAGATGAGGGTCTGTTTCTTAATATAAAACTTCAGTATTTTATAGACTAAAGAGACGATACTTGATTTCAAAGCCTTTCACAATAGTATGTAGTTCACCAAGTCTCAATGTACAATTTCCTATTGAATAATTCCTTTTAGTGCAGTAAAACATTGTTTATAGCGTTTGTAGTATTTTATTTCATCACATGGAAATTAGATCATTACAAAGTACTGATATTTCAAAAAAAAGTCTAGAGTAGTTTATTACAAATGAGTTTGAGTTGGAGTGAAGAAGTCGTTGATACCCAGTTTAAGTACGCTGTTTTCTCTGCATCCTGCACAATATTGATTATAGTATTCCTTCACACAATCGGTAAGCAAATTGTTGTATTGCATCACAATGTTGAAAAAATCCATCAAGATGAAAAGCGTGAAGTATTAGTCTCTCGCCTCCAATAGGTATGTAGAAGAGTTCAAGAATTCCAAGCTGATTTGAAGGGAATTCATCTACTCTATGCTTGAGATCAATGACGAATTGGCGAAATGAGTGTTATCTAACTCCAACTGATTTTGTCCACTGCATCGGAAGATTATTTTCGCTTGAAATGTCAGCGCGTCAAATCCAAGTATAACTTTGCTTTGGTAGAAACTTTCATCAAGATAGTATGTATAGTTCAGCAAGATGTTTTTCTCATACCCTTCTGGATTATTCAGGATATGCAGGAAGATCAGTATGTTATGACCGGAATGATTTTTCCCCTATCATTGAACAATTGAGTAAAATTTTGGTACCTCCAACTGACTAAATATCTGTCATTGATCCATGTTCAGAAGGATTTTGAACGGTTTTGATGACTTAATGCTGCATCATTACTCACAACCTGTGAAATGATGAAACATCACGGGCAAATGTCTCTAGGTATGTACATTATAATAGCTATCAAGCGTCGATGGGTTAGTATCATATGATCGACAGGTCTCTTTATCATGCAAAGAAGGTTATCCACAATCACCGATCAGTTGAACCGTCTGCTAGCGTCATGAGTGGTCTGTTCAGCAGTTGAACAATGATCAACTCCCCACCAATATGTTTTCTCTTTTGCACCTATTAGTCCCATTGCCTGGCAAACAAGGCAGCTTTCTCTTTCACACCTACTACCCGAGTTGACTGGTGGGCAGAAGGTGGCGGAGGGCCTCACAGAGATGCAGGATAAATTTCTACCCAGCCTACCCCATGCCACGCAGGCATGATGACAGGTCATCATGCGTTACGACGCGTCATAGGTGTGAAAGAGAAAGCTGCCTTGTTTGCTAGGCAATTGGGCTAATTGGTGCAAAAGAGAAAACATATTGGTGGGGAGTTGATCATTGTTCAACTGCTGAACAGACCACCCATGACCCTAGCAAACGGTTCAACTGATCGGTGATTGTGGATAACCTTCTTTGCATGATAAAGAGACCTGTTGATCATATGATACCAACCCATCGACGCTTGATAGCTATTCTAATGTACATACCTAGAGACATTTGCCCGTGATGTTTCATCATTTTACAGGCTGTGAGTAATGATGCAGCATTAAGTCATCAAAACCGTTCAAAATCCTTCTGAACATGGATCAATGACAGATATTTAGTCAGTTGGAGGTACCAAAATTTTACTCAATTGTTCAACGATAGGGAGAAAATCGTTCCGGTCATAAAATACTGATCTTTCTGCATATCCTAAATAATCCAGAAGGGTTGATCATACATGAGAACACCAAGATGATTCAATATACTTAATAAGTTCCACTATACGTGTAAGCCCTTAATACATCGACTAAACGACAGGCTAAATTAATTCATGTTAACGCTGCATGAAGTAGAGATCTTTTCAAAAAGTTTGTGCTTTACAAAATGATTCAAATGGCTGATCCAAGGTATCATACGATCTTTGAGCATTTAAGATGAGTTCATAAGTGTAGCAGCATGGTTTGAATACAACGAAACATCATTGTGGCTGGTAAGAGTCTCAAGCATTATTAACTTCAAAAATAATGACGAACCGCAAGTCCTATGAAGACATGTAATGATTGGAAAAGTGAACTCAAATTGCTCTCAAAAGGGGTTCCTAAAGATAAGATGGGCAGGGGTCAAAAGAAAAACTGATGCACATGAAAAAAAGATAGGTGTATTGACTCAATCTCATAAAGAATATATCAGCGTGAAATACGATCAATTGATTCTCGAGCAGCTAAAAATGGTTTCCTCCTACTCAAGATTTGTTTACCAGAACAGTGACCTAGACGTGAATATTCTTGTTTGACCCATATATTCTTACAAATAACTTGGAAGATGATGAACATTGAAAAAAGGCTTAAAAATGCTGACTGTAACAGTATGGAAAGTAATAAGAATTTTGTTTATAAAAAGGTGCTTTTCAAGCAACAAATAAATTTAGCAAATGAAAGGTAGCACGTTGAGTCAGACGCTCAACTTATCATCTAAAGACAGCTACACAGACAGCTCAAGAGATAGCATATCAGCTAAACAGACAGGGCATCGGCTTAAAAGACAGCTACATAGACAGCATTACACATAAGATAGACAGCTCATCAGCAAAAGCAATAGCTAAATAGATAGTTTTACCAATAAAAAGACAGCTAATCAGCTTAGAAGCAATCTATTGTAGCCCAGCAGTACTCCTAAAAATTCTAAAGAAAATACGGAGCAAGGTGTCATTTCCTATTACGGACTCCTACTCCTGTTAGCTTGGTGGTTCAAGTCTTAACTCCATAGCACTTTCTTATTTTCAATTTAAAACATGAGAATAAGCAATATTACAGCATCAAAGGGCTAAACATGTTTACTTATGCAATAGAATTATCAACACATATTGAACTTGACTCCCCCCCATCCATAATTCAGAGAAGTGAATATATATGCTGGTGCAATAAATATACATCTTTAGTTTTACTACAAGAAGCAGTCATTTAAAATGATCGAAGCAGATCCAGTAACATCGTCAGCTAGTCAGAAGCATGAAAAGGCCAGCCAGACTGATAAGGCTACTTCAGCTAGAAAAGTGGACAAGAAAGAGAAGAAACTAAAAAAGAATCGAGAGAAACAGCGAATCTATTCGTAAAACCTCTTGCTGAACTATACATACTATCTTGATGAAATTATCCATCAAAACAAAGTTATACGAGTACTTGGATTTGACCCGCTGACATTTCAAGCGAAAATAATCGTCCGATGCAGTGGACAAAATCAGTTGGAGTTAGATAACACTCATTTCGCCAATTCGTCATTGATCTCAAGCATAGAGTAGATGAATTCCCTTCAAATCAGCTTGGAATTCTTGAACTCTTCTACATACCTATTGGAGGCGAGAGACTAATACTTCACGCTTTTCATCTTGATGGATTTTTTCAACATTGTGATGCAATACAACAATTTGCTTACCGATTGTGTGAAGGAATACTATAATCAATATTGTGCAGGATGCAGAGAAAAAAGCGTACTTAAACTGGGTATCAACGACTTCTTCACTCCAACTCAAACATCATTTGTAATCAAAAACTACTCTAGACTTTTTTATGAAATATCAGTACTTTGTAATGATCTAATTTTCCATGTGATGAAATAAAATACTACAAACGCTATAAACAATGTTTTACTGCACTAAAAGGAATTATTCAATAGGAAATTGTACATTGAGACTTGGTGAACTACATACTATTGTGAAAGGCTTTGAAATCAAGTATCGTCTCTTTAGTCTATAAAATACTGAAGTTTTATATTAAGAAACAGACCCTCATCTTAGCTGCACTGTACAAAATAGAACATAAATGTATTTTAACTTACAGGCAGCACGTCGTTTTTTCTATCACTAGACTACATATTATTCTACAGATTGTTATGAGGTTTTTAAAAACTCAGCAAACCAGTAGTCCTTAATATATCCATTCAAAAAAAACAAAAATTTCTGGTAAACGACGTCAACAAAAACTAACAAGATAGGATCAATACACTTTCAACGCAATGAGATCTATTACAATGTTCATCCTATACTTCATGGAAGAGTACCCTGATATTCAAATACGCATTGAGAATTATATGTTTAAATATGGTAATATGGGTGAAAAAGTATCTAACGAACATGGAATACACTATCAAATATGTGAATGGTCCAACTCTAATACGACATCAGGCACTGATACATGCATTTGTCATTCATATGATTGAGGTACAAGAAATATTTTTACACTAATAAAAGAGTACATACTCCCGCAGTCTCGAATACATACGACAAAGTAAAAATTCATGACACCGGGTAGTATAAACAGTACAAACAAAACTAGAACCAACTGGTGGCCAGCACTATTAGAATGAAAAAGTTTATCATCGATATTCAATTAGTATTGTGAAATGCTCATCAAGGAACTTGTTATTCTCCTCTCTCTTCAAAAACATACAAGCAAAACTTTATTAGAATTGAATAATTAACAGTTTGAACTAGAGTGGCATGCCAGGGATATCGAATACAAATTGTGCAGTATACGAGTACATTAAAGGAGACGTTAGAGGACTAATTATACATCAGAATGGGCATACGGCAGAAATAGTCCAGCTGAATAAGCCTAAGCTAAGTTAACTTGAAAATTGTTCAATATGCTATAGAATTCATACATATATCAAGCCATTTATCAGATGTGCTGTAAATTGTTCCAAAATTTATTTATATTTATTTATATAGAGCACTACTCAATAAATTATTTTTAATAGAAAAAACACAGTCTTTTTATTTTAACAACTATTCTACCACTGCTCAAGTAAACAAATACCTCAAACAACAAAACAAAATGACCCGAACATTCCCAGCATATCCGAAACTCCCAAATATCAAACACTTAACTCCACCATTCATAAATATCTACTGAGAGATAAAAAAAACCGCATGAGTTCATTCAACTCATGTGCACATCTGGTCATCAAATTACCAGCAGACAAACACTTCCTCAAAATAATAATCATCCCTTAACATCCTGCAACGAGTCGTAACCATCCTTATCAAGAACACTCCATAACATATGCTACTTGTCTATGCATGATTCGATGAGATCGATCTAAAAATAGCCTACCATAAACTCCTACGCTACCACACATCGTCATCTATAACGAAATATCTTACATAATCATTAGCCTGAGTGATCTATAGTAGCAGCGTGCCAACCCGAAACATACCGTATATGTTGAAAACTAATTAGATCTTCTTCAAACCTATAAAAAATCAATTCTGATAAGAAAAAACTCAACGAGTAGATATTTTCTTTATGTGAAAATAATACTTGAATATGTCAATGAGCATACCCGAAAATCCCTATGATGATAAATCTTGTATATTTAAAATGTAGTAAATACGTATTTTACGTAATGCTCAAATATTGAAAATGTATATGAACATAGCAGCAGTGACTTTACGCTTAATGCAAGCATACAAAGTATGAAGTTTGTAAATTCTCATGTAATCATGAAGGCACTAAAAGCGATAATATGCATCTGAAAAGTATCAACTAAATGGCATCATGCAAGCATGCATCATTTTCCTAAGGAGATAACAAATTAAAAACTCTCAAACTCAAACATCAACAAGTTCTAAATGAAAATATGCCTAAAGAAATTCGGAAATGTCGAAAAATCATACTAGAGCAATCTATGCATAAATAATTTTTCAATACTAGAAACCATGATACGAAATGTATAAAACAAGCGTAAAATAGCAGTTTTACTCGATATTACACTGAAACTCTTGCAGCTATCTAAAGTAAATAATACGGACCCGCAATAACAACACCAAATTTAAAGTAAATATAAAAATTCATTCAATCTAGTGCGTGCATATAATGCCATCGTATAGGACCAAAAAAATATTTTTTCATGCATTATGGGTATAAACAAAGAATAATAACATAATACCAACAAGCCCCTAATGTCAATGATCTACCACCTACCACTTTTTTCTATATTATTCATCCTTACAGTACGTACCAAAAAATTATCAATGAAAATGCGTTAATATCCCTACTTATTAAGATCACTCTAACGATTACATCCATCATACATAAACTCCATAAAAAAGCAGCATTCCAGAAGCCATAAATCGTAAAAATCTTTCCTAGACAATATCCATAAATAATCTCAAATTTGAAATAGATACCCAAAATATATATGTCAACATAGTGATCGAAAAAATAGACCCAAGCATTTATCAAAAGGGAAAAATCATAAGCAAACGATACGACGTACGAACAAAATTATCACTATCTCATGCACTACAAGATCATTCATTTGAAAAATAACTTGCCTTGGAAGAAATTATTAGAATTTTTGAACAAAACCAATGAGGATCCTATAGTAATGCAAAAATGAATAAATATAATGTCATACCTCTGCATCATAGTAAAATCAGAGACTGAAGTATAGAAACTACTTTAAGAAATAAGTGATGATGATGAAAACAAACAAAATGCTGCTACAAGCAAGCTAGAATTTAATACTAGACTAAATATCAACAATGGATTACAACAAACATTAAGATCTCTTTCACTGCATCCATAGATTTGAGCAATCAGCACAGTAGTCTAACCGAATAAAACACATTCTAGACGATCCTCAAAGCACTATTGACATGAAACCGATAAAAGCAATAATATACAATAGCAATGAGTTTGAAAATAAAGAAACAACGTCCTCGAGCAATGAAAGACCGAAAGCGATCAATGTAAATAATAATCAGCAAACTAGAGCAGGCGCATCTTTGAATGGACGTTTGTAAAAACACATCTCAATGCCGCGCATAACGTTACCCGCTGTCCACGGGCACCATAACAAAAAAAAACGCGTCCAAAAAGTAAGTTCTCCTGACAATGTAACGTATGCCATGCCACTTCTCTTCAACGCTATAGATTCCGATCTCATAAAACTGCCACCCATAGATAAGTCTATGCGCACGAAACACTACTCTTAACAAGCAAAGTCACTTGCATATGCCACGTGCCCCCGACACCAATTTCCATGCCAAACACCATTAACCACCTATCAAATCTACATCCCGATCACTATCCTCCAGCAAGCGACGCAGATAAGGCCGTCCAGACCTAAGAACAGACGCCCTTTGATGAGCAACGTGGAAATTAGCCAAGCACTCACGACGTAAATTGCTATGGCTTATAACATCCGCTGCCACGGCAACCTGTACCTCAAATCACTTCTTCCAGCAACCAACTCGCGTGACGTTTTCTCGCCCACAACGCCATCCATCCTCAACCACATACATCAATCGATGAGCAACACGCACCTTAAGTAAGCACCCACGGAGCAAATCGTAACGCCTTAGAATACCCGTGGAAAAATAAACCCGTCGCCCATCCATAATGCAAAGTCACCATCTATAGCAGCGCCCTCCGTCACCACGCAGCCACTCGCGCCATAAAAACTTTCCGCACGCCTAACATGATTAAGCAAATCGTTCATTTCTACACGCTGCCGTCTATCCTTAGCCAAAGACATCAATCGATGAGCAACGCGTTCCTAATCCAAGCGCCCATGAAGTAGATTCCCATGGCTTAGAATACGCGCTGACAAACAAGTCCATCACACATCAATATCGCAGTCATCTGTCTATACAAACGCCCGCCGTCACCATGCAGCCAATCGCACCATAAAAAACGTCCAGTACGCCTAATGTGATAAAGTAAATCGCTCGACCCGGAAGCCTCTCGGTAGTGGCACACGCTAAAAGATCTCAAGCCTGACAACCAGTAAACCAGCCACAGAGCTTCCTTCATGGATCAGCAACCCTGATACTTTAAGCTAGCAACTCTAGACGTAGATCTCTCATACATTAAAGCAACCATGTATATAAAATCAAAGACTAGGTCCCATTGATCTGAGACAAACCCATCAATACAAGACTTATGCATATGCCTGCAATGACCTAATTATAATGTATGAGTGTATAAATAAGTTAGTTTACAACTGTAAGCGCCTTTTAACTCAAGCCATATGACTATCCCAGACAGGAATCGATTTTCTAGTTTGTATGGGAGACAGGCACCCAATCACCTATATCTTTCACGCGATATAACTTTCTCGCGAAGATGACTCAACCATACCTTCTGACTCCGGCCGGGGGCGTTTTGGGTCCCGGGTCGCTCCGATGGAGATGGGTGTGGGCGCCACTCGTCTACCCGTAAAGTTGTCCGCCCAAGCCTCGAGACGAGCTTGGCTCGCGCCGGAGTCTTTACTTTTAGGGAAGAAAGGAAATCACTAGCCTAGAGAAGGAAGACAACACACGTAACTACAGCCGCGACAATTCTGCAATCTACCTGTCCTAAATCCTAGTATACGTGGAATTTAAGTTTTCCGTGAGCTGGGATTCCCACCAAACAAAGACGCACATTTACCTCAGCACTTGCGGACTATTCGCAGAGTATCACAGAGAGAAGAAATAAAAGTTCAGGCAATTCACTGGAAATCCACTATTCATAATTATTTCACAAGTTAGTTTTGAAACAAACGCAAAGAATATTTTTCTTTTTTATAACACTACCATGGTAAATCATTCTCAAGAAATTTTGCCTTGATTCTAAGATTATATTTACCTAACTTGACTATCTCGACGACGGGGGCCCCCGGTAAATTTTCTGCCTCGCTTGTATCCCGTTGCACGCTAGCCACGAGGCGTGTCCTTGGTGGCCCGATATGTTTGTTTGTCATCGGCTTCGAGGAAGAATTCCTGCACTCCAGCTCCAAAAAATAATCCAGTCACCGACTCGAAAATTTCTATCTGGGGTGACCTCCTTCGCTCGATGGTGTGACCTTCCCACACGGAGTCTAAAACGAGAAAAAGCCCCTTCGCTCACGATTCGGTCCGTCCTCACCTTGGATGGGATTTCTTCACCCCGTTGAAATACCCTTCGGTGAAGTTGGCCGTGACTTCTTGGACTCAAAGATTCTAGTACTATCATTGCATCTTGGAGCTCCAGATATCCGTGGCTTGAACATTCTTTGCTGCAAGTTTTTCCCTGTGTTTTTTAAATTAGTTTTGCTTATTTTCGATGTTGGTGGCCGTGCCTGATTGAGACTTCAAGGGTCTTCCGGTTGTTTTATGTTTATTTTCTCCAGCAGTAGATGTCATTGGGTGTGGAAAGATGTAAGCTTGCTACTTAAACGTCCATATGATCACAAATTCCACATTTTGATTACCGGTGGCGGTCACAACAGCGTCTACATTTCGAGTAACTTCATTAAGTTTCACCGCACGAAAACCGTCCATGCTGGCTTGAAGAGCGCAGGGAGGGTCAATTTAAGAGATATACACGGTGCATACCAATCCTTCCAATACTTGTGCGCATCCTTTTCCAACTTCACCATATCCGCAAATAACTATTTGCTTCCCGCCAGACATAACTTTTGTTGAACGCTTTCCCCTATCAATAAAAGACTCTTTGCAGCTATACAAACTATCAAATTTTGTTTTAGTGACGGAATTCAATACATTCATTACTGGGACTGTTAACTTCTCAGGTTCTGATAGCTGGCACACTCTATGTATCCCAGTGATGCTTCCCTCTACCATGTCTTTAAACATTATAAACGTGGCTGAATATTTCTTCAGCATTAACTGTGTTGCATCACCTCCATCATCCAAAATCATATTTGATAGCCCATTTTCAACATTTAAACAATTATCGTTACACCACCAAAAATCTCCTTCGGTCTCACCACGCCATGCGAATATCGGATAATCTGCTTCAGTCAATGCCGCAGCAACTTCATTCTGTGTCGAGTATATGTATCCTAATACACGCGCCCTCCCCTGGCAACCACCCAAGAGATCCTCACCTATTCCGGACTCTCACTTTCTTATCTCAAGCACCTACATATACGACCCTAAATGGGAATGGAACAAACGGACACCCAAGACACACATCCTCACCGCAACCATCCATGACATCTACACCTATTCCGGACTCATACCTTTTTATCTCGGGTATCCACCTATACCACTCTAATTTAACCACCCACACACCCAAGACACACACCCTCCCCAGGAAACCACCCAAGAGCTCCACACCCACATACCCGAGACGCAAACCATTAGTTCCATTGCTGGTCGCTTCAAGCGCCATTAGTTCCAATTTCCGCCAGTAGGTGGCGCGCAAAATCAATCCCAATTCGTATGGAAAATTTGAGCCAGAATCGGTATTTTACACCTACTGAAAAGGCTGAGTGTATTTGCTCTGAATCAATTCATGGCCAACGTAGGGAATCCAACCCATAAAGAAGATCGTTCTAGATGAGTGCTGTTCGGAGCAAAGATATGGGGCGACACTCTCAGTAAGGAGATTAACCGAAAACACTTCGCACAGATACAGAGAAGGGAGGACTCGGGATTGCATTTTCACTTTCAATAATCTCTGATTTAGTGGTGAGAGTTCTTGCAGACGTGACACCTACCGCCCACCTTGCGAGAGAACGCCACGCTATTAATCAACTTCGAAGCAAGGGCGCAAAGAAGATGGTGGACTGTGAGCAGAGACAGCGCACACTCAACGATTGACAACATTCTGGGTGAATTGCACAAAATGAAGGTGGACTGCGCGTCTCATCCCAAATCTGAGATTGACTTCTATCTGACCCAGCTTTTGAGCGGGTATGAGTGTTTTCAATTTTACCCGCACAAGATTAGTAATTCACGGCCCTCCGATTGTCAGTTTTGCCCAGGAGAGGTAAACAAAGCCTGCCATGCATTTTTGCGTTCAAAAGATGAGACAGGCTATGACAGAACCTATACAGGGAGACAGGAGAGCTCACTCCGGATAATATAGTCACTCTAGTGCCTGGTTCGTTTGACAAATGGAACCAGGTGGCACATTATAGTCGGGCAGCTCTAATACGTAAAAGGAACTCACAGCAGTCGCAACTGGGGAATGACTTGTCTGGCGAGTACTCTTCCTGTCTTCTCTTCCGCTATAGGAGGATTCCCTCAGATTGAAGGTGCCTCACGGCGTAACAAAACGAGACCTGGCCCAGAATAATGTGTCAAACGGTTTCTGGCTGGGTTCCCGGACTGACAGAGGAATTTGTTGCAGTGCACCTTGTCTCTTCAATGATTTGACATTTCAAGTTCCAAAAAATAGTCTGTTATACGTTGCAATTGTCGTCCCTGGTTATCAAATTCGATGCCAGGCTATTTTATGACAAGTAAATACTAAGTGGAGCATTGTCAGCACTTTGAATTGGTCGTTTTTTCCACGAGTGGTATTTTGTTTCCCGAATACCTGCTGCCTAGCTGGTTAAGGCACCCTATATTCACTGACTGAGGACACGTCTGATGGGGGACAAAAATTCCCACATGGATTGTTGACAAGTTTGCGAATGTGATTTCTGGCCGAGTTTTATGCAGCAAGCTTGGTGCATGCCGCTTCCGAAGCCGCACTTATGCTTATGCCATTTAATAATTGTGCAGCTGTTTTAGATGACCAGCAGTACACTGGTGACTTGATAATGGACATGGTAATACTCATCGTTGAGTTCAGTCCATCCTAAGTTGCTAGTTCTCTACCATCCTGCCAAACTTCAAGCATTCATCTTCATTGCATGAGTATGCCAATCAATTGTGTATCTTCTCAGTTTTCCATCCAAGACTGGGCGGTTGAACGACTTGATCCTAAGCTGATCACTGGCCAAGTAGTGCTCCAGAACTTTTTAATTACGTATCCTTGGTATTAGGGGCTGCAATAGAAATATCAAATCTAGGATGATTCCAATATAATACCAGTGTTGATAAGTTGAGGTGTTGCCAGTGTTAAGCGCAAGCCCACTTCTGGCTATCTTATCCAGGGTTTCTTCTCCTCTAGGATCTGCCAGAGGCATGACAGTGCAATGGTTTTCTGATTGATGTCACTCCCAATGAAAACATGCCACTCTGCCGTCGAGACGCTTTCCAGAGCATTGAATTAATCTCTTTTTTTGTGTTTGAAAGGTGAAGGCTATTTTCATCCTTAGCTTGGGACTTCCAGATGCATAGGATGTCTAGATTACCTACTGAAAACTTCTCTTGTTAACCTAAGAGCCTTGCTTAGAACCACATCAGATATTATTTTTGGCTAAGCTTCATTTTGCTACGCTGTGAGTTGCCCTAAAGCTTAAAGATCCCCCGAAAGTGGGGTCTTTGTCGTGACTTTTTCTCTTCTGGCTGACATCAGGTACTTCTTTTTGTTGAGCGTCTATGAGAATTTTTTTTTTTCTGGAACATTTTGGGGGTGTTTATGGGTGGCTTTCTTGACTTTTTTTTTGTTGGCACTGCCTAAAACGCCTTATCTAACGTTTTGCTCACATTCCTTTTGTTTCCATCTCCTTTGATTGGACTAGAGGCCATTCTGTTGATGGTGTTTGAGCTATCTGCACTTCCTTGGTAGAGTTAGCCCTCAGTTTCCCACTCTTTGGTCTTCTGCTCATCTTGAGCTTTCAACGACCTCCACCGGTGATGTGCAGTGGGGTCTATGAGCTCCTCTAGCTCGTAGTGCCCGTTCCTTACACATTTGCTAGTTTTTTTTGCGAGTCATATTCTCTTCAGAATGCTTACCGCTTTTCGGATTAGCTTTTCTTCCTGATAGCACTCAACGGGAAATTCACTTGTGTAAATTTTTCCATAAAATATAACATGTAATAATAATCGCCATAACAATCAAACATTCAAACGGTTAGTGTAAGTAAATTCATTTAGGGTTTAATAAAACATTCCATGACTTCTGCCACTTTTGCGTTATGGTCCCTGATAAATTGATTCACTTCTCTGAGTGAATATAAGTTCAAATGAATAAGTGCTTTCTCGCCCAACATTAAACTGAATTTAAAATTATAATTTCATATTAGGGGTGTAGTAAGAGAATGACAATTAAGTTTAGCACTTTTATTTTTTTTTTTAAATTGGTACTTGGATCTGAATTCGGGCAATTCACACAAGCGTCAAGTATAAAGTACACTGATACAAAATCTTTCGGCAATTTACCGTTGATTTTCCCAGATTCAAAAATGGCCAAGTACTTGAATGGCATTTGTGTGATTTCACAAAATTTTTTCTTTGGTGTACTCGTTAATCACGAGATGCTGTAACAACATATGTTGAAGTTTAACAGTTCATCCCTGTCGCCAAGTTTCAAAACTTTTTCTTCATAAAATCCCATTCAGTAAGTCCGTAGGATGACACATAGAATTTTTTCCATATGAGTTTTTACTAGTACTAACCTTCAAACGATATGTATATGAATTTGACAGCAATTGGACTATTGGTTCATGGGTTATGGGATATTTTGAGAAGAAACTTTTGTTATTGAAATAAAAAATGGTAAAAAAGTAAGCTTCGAGTTGCTCTATCGTGGTCGTACCAGCAAAAATGATGCAGAGCGCAGTGGACGCCCAAATGAGGCTTTTATTCCAGAAAACATAAAAAAATCCACAAATTGGTTATGAACGATCGCAAATTCAAGATGCTTGAGGTAGCTGACATTAAAAGATATCAGATGGTAGTGTTATCACCATTTTACACGAACACTTGGTTATGTGATGTGCAAAGCAGGTGCCACGTGAGCTCACAGTCGACCAAAAATAACAACGCATTGATGATTTAGAGGAGTATTTGGCGCTGTTGAACCACAATAAAATCAAATTCTATCGTCGATATGTGACAATGGATGAAACACAAGAATTCAAAAGATAGTCAGCTGAACGGACAACAGTCTACGAACCGAATCCAAAGCGAGCAAAGACGCAACAGTCGGCTAGTAAGGTGATGGCGCCTGTATTTTGGGATGCAAACGGAATAATATTCATCGACTATCTGTAAAAAGGAACCACCATCAACAATAACTATTAATGTGCACTTGTGGATCGATTGAAGGCTGAAATCGTAAAGAAACGGACGCATTTGCAAAAAAACAAGTTGGGTAAACAGACCTACGCCCATATCAGAAGGGTTTTTTATTCAATTTACAAAATGCAGTCACCAGATCGAATCAAATCAAGATACATGTCAAAGACGATATTATTGGAGAAAATATGAAATTCGAAGATCATACTAGTATTAACAAAGTTGAACGAATCTCGACTTCTGAGGTTTTTGGCATTGTTATGCTCATAAATATCTCCCTTGATAATTATTTCAGATGTCCATCCGCGACGGAGGGAACATATGTTTCATGTATTTCCCCCCTGTGCCCCCACTGTAGCAAAAACTGACAGTTTAACAACTGTTTTGAAAAGCTCCCATGAAAACTTTCATTTCATACTAATATCGGCTACGTTTGATGACTTTTTTTTCAGGGGCCACTCTCCTGTACTGTTAGCATCGATTAATGGCCAATCTTTTCGAATCGTAAAATGGTTACAATGCCCTTTTTCTAGGAGCTCTCTCCCACCTCCTTGACTTGTTTCACTTATGAGCATAAATTGTAGGTACTCATCTTCAGTCATTCATTAAATTGAATCAAGTGTTCAAAGCATGCACCTTAAACGTTGAAGTTGGGAAAAAATAACTCAAAATTATTCAATCTTCACATTTAAAACAGCCAATATTTTGGTTTACGATTACTGATACCACTAGCTGAACCGATTCTCAAAGATATACATGACACCTATCATTCCTGCAATTTTCATGCAAATCCCAGCAAAACTGTAGTGTCTGAGTCCATAAAAAGTGCATGTTGTTCCATAGCCATATGTTGCCATAGTAATAAATGCAGCGCATATTGTTCCATAGTAATACAGGAAAATTCAAACCGCTATAACTTCGCTAAATATGATTCAATCTTTATCTTACAACTAAACATCTACGTACTAAATTTCATTGAATTTAAGGGTACCGTTGAGATTTTATTCAAGAAAACATAAAATCGATAAATCATACTATTACTAACAAAGTTGAATGAATTGCGACTTCTCACGTATTTGTTGTTGTTGTACTCACCAAAGCCTACATTCCTGATTTTTCCCAGATTTTTCGGAACACAGGTGTCCAATCGCGAGATGGGGGGAAACAAATTTTTCGTGTATTTTCCCTCCCTGTGCACCCCTCGAGACAAATTTTGACAAACTAAGACCTGTTTTGAAAAGCTCTCATCAAGACCTTTCATTTGATACCAATATCGGCTACCTTCAATGAAATTTTTTTTCGGACGGTCACTCTCCTATATGGGGAGACCCCCCTTAAATACCTTATAAATTTTTTTTGTAGTTAAACATTGAAGAGATCACCACTTTACACCTACACACAAAATTTCATGTTTCTAGCTTAAGTAGTTTCCGAGGAAAACTGCTGAGACACACGGACGGACGGACAGACGGACACACTGGTCGCGAAACTGGTATGGTGGGTTTTGTAAAATAATTTTACAAAATGCCTAAAAGTGTTTTTTCACCAAGCCAATGCAACGTGTCACAAATCCATGAAAAAGATGACAAAATTGAATGAATTGCGCTCTGAATCACTTACCCACCCACCATATTCTCCAGATTTAGCCCCCAGAGACTTTTTCTTGTTTTCAGATCTGTAGAGAATGCTTGCTGGAAAGAAATTTAAGCCCAATGATTTAGTAATCAATGAAACTGAGGTCTATTTTTATGAGAAGGTTTCTCTTTCTCTTATAAGTGGCATCGAAAAGTTGGAAAATCGCTATACTCCTTGTATCGCCCTCGAAGGCAACGATGTTGAATAATAAAATCGAGTTTCGTCAAAATTTAGTTTTTTCTTACTTGTCCTACGGACTTATTGAATGGCGTTTTAGGTTGTAGGTGTCTTGAAAAGAAATGTCTTCTGATTTCATCTATCTAACGCTTGTTTCAATGGCCCAGAAAAAGAGTGGAAAAATTTATCGCAAAGCGAATAATGCAAAGAATTTTCCACCGAGGTGAGAGGACGGATATTTCAGCACAAACACTAACAATATTGATTTTTGGGCCGTTGCTCGCTTATAAATTGCAATCAGTTTCAAATATCTTGTTGATTTAAATGCAACGTAATGAGAATCACATTAATTTATTTTATTTCATGAAATACGATGACAAGTACAGCTTGAAGAGAGAAAAAAATGAACGCTAAACACTGTGATGTTTCATCGTTATCTGACTGATTCGACCAGGTAGAGCCAATGAGTATTGAATTCATCAGTGTTCGTACCGCTGTATGCTTTCGAAAAGTTATCCCATGTTATTTTCTCGGGATACTTTCATTTTTGCGATTTTCAAAGCTAAATACGCCAGTTCTGAAATTCTAGCTCAAAATTAATCTAGCACTTGGATGCATGTGGTTTGATTCAGCACCTTCTAAAGAAAGCATTCTGCTCTTTTTCCCAACAGGGACCATTATTTTATTATGCAATTTCTTCAATTCCATGCTGATTTATTCTTTACCTGAAAGATTAGTTCATAGGCAATATTTCCAAAATGTCTTAATTATTCGATCACCTACATTCTTTATACTACTTTAAACGATTCTGGCTAGATCTTCATACTAGCCAAATGTCAAATACAAACTTCAAATGCATAGTAAATTTCCTTTAACTTTTGCTTTAAAAAAAATTTCAGCATTTTTCGGTTTTACAGATATAGCTCCAATAGGAGCGGGATCATCTATTACTGATTTGACTCCTCCTCCACTAGCTATTGGCGGTGTAGACGTTCAATCCAGCAGCAGTGCGCTTATAAGTGCGAGCATAAGCGGTCATCATCATCATCACCATCATCATCATAATTTACCAACAATATCATCTTTATCTCCAAGATTGAACTTGAGCAGTGGGTTCCCGCCGACAGTCAGCAGTATGTATTCATCCATTCACCATCCACCAATGCCAATAAATGACTCGTACAGGTAATATCATTGGAGCTATGGACAAGTTAATAAATTGACAAAATTTTTCTCGCAACAGCCCTATGACATCCATGTCTTCATTTTCACACTCACCAATGACCGCAATACCTTCATCATCAAATTTTAGTATGACAAATGTAGGATGTTTACAACAACAACGCAGTTTATCACCGCCTTCACCCTACCAGTGCTCCTTGGGGACGCGTGGTGCCCTGACACCAGTCGGTAGTTCGTTATCAGGAAGTGCAGGCTCGTCAGCGGTTGGTCACCACATATCATCAGGAGGAACCACCCCAAGCGCTGGAGCCGCACATCCTCACAGTAGTTATGAGTCTATTAATCTCGGACAATATGCCTCCCCAATGTCTTCTGCATCAGCGTCTCTGCTAGTTTCAGGATCATCTAGACATTCACCTTGTAGCTCACAGCATTCCTATCATATGATTGGTGGTGGCGTACCCAATGTCTATTCTAATAATAATAGTGGAGCAGGTAAATACCTAAAATAATAGAATATTAATTCGATTTAATACGAGTATCTTGAACCAGGAAATATTTCAGCTAAGTATAAATTTGGAATACTTGTTATTTTCTTACAAAATTATCCCGTAAAAATTGATTAAATCTAATGCTTATAAAATACACACAGCGTAAAAATAATAACTTTATTGCAAATGTTTGCTGTAGCATATTGTCAGCGATGCAGTAAGGCTTCCCATTAAGCTCAATTCATTAATTTGCTTGCTTTGCTTCCATTCAAAGCAAGTTTCTGCACGGGACCACATGCTGTCGCGTATCCAAAGGTCACGAGTATTGGCTAATTCCGCGCCTGTGACAAAACATCATGGTAGTGCCTGGAAGATCGTAATTAGGCGCGACCTCCAATACCGCGTATTTATTACCGGAAAGTGGAGATTCCGTATACCTGCGAACAAATGACAACAAGAGCTTACTTTGTTACTTTTAGGACTTTGTATTGACTTACAAAACCCTGTAGAAATCGTAAACTTTCTGTCTGTCTGTCCATACATACGTCTGCTTATCATAGTCCTCATTCACGGCTATAAGCGCCAGTCTTGGTAAGCATATTATAAGTAATTCCCCCTTGATAGTTAACGTGTCAAACAATTTTCAAAGAATTTTTTAATGTAGTTTCCAAATATGGGAAGGGGATTATTAAAGATTTTTACGTAATGTAGCCATGTGAAGATTAATATAGGTTCTTGTGGCTACTTTTATCTAACCTAGATCCATATCCGTTCCACTTTACATTTATACCATTTGTAAAAGAGCCTTTGTCTTTGTTGCATTGCAGGTTTCTTGGTTAAGCTAGAATAAGTCAATGACCAATACGAAATTTTGCATTTGCCTCATATCACATTTAGATGCTTAGTTCAGATCACTGAAGTTTGATGTTCCGAGTGGCTTCAATCTCCTCTATTGCCTCGCTTTTCTCTGGCTGCCCAAATTTTCTAAAAATATCATCTATAGGCACCTCTCCTGGGACACAGTGGCCGCTATACTCGTATATCCCTTAGAGCCACTTCATAAGGAAATCCAATTTCTTTCCATCGCACACTTCTAATAGCGTTGTTGTTATAACTGAGATAATTCAACCCTTCCATCTAGATGTCAGCAGTTATAGTTAAGAATATTCATCACTACGTTTATAGATTTTAGCATATCTCTCAACGAAACTTGCTCAAGCGTTGCCCATCTCCTCGCAAGCTCATTGGCCCTTTCATTCCCTAAGATTTCGACAATTTGATTTCGATTTTGATAAGACAGTACAAGACAGAAATTCTTCCACTGGCTGAGTTTCATTGGAAATAGAAATCTTTTCATTTCGGCTTTCCACTGAGCTAGATTGTTTCGCCGCCATGTACCTACTTGGCCGATGTGACAGTAGTCAGGCAATATGAAACTATTCATAATTATCAGCTGTGGTGAGTGCACTAATGCACCTTCACTAGTGCTGATTTTAGAGCCATCTGTGCAGACCGTTAAGAACTCGTGCGAATAAGCTTCACTCTCTAAGACGTGAGGTCTTGAGGTGTATTGTTGCGTGGAGCTACCGCAATTCAGCACTTTTGCTGCATTTCCATCTGCGCTTATCATTGTACCCAACTGGCCTATAGCAAATAATCAAGTTGTTTCTGTCTATCCGATTAAGTATGATCTGAGGCCATTTAAGTCAAAGACACATAAATAAATGGACGAGTAACTAGAATCTGTGTACTTGTCCATGTGGGAAGCAAATTTAACACATAAATAACTTATAAATTACTTACGCTCTCGAAGCTATATGATTCCCTCTGCTTCTACTTCCCGTTTGTTTCTAGACAAGTTTTTCTTTCCTTTCTTCAGAGGAATCACTTCCCCCACCGAAACCCGCGCACACCTACAAAATTTCGTTTCACGTGCACACAATCGTACCTCCGTTATCATTTCATGAACAGTTTGAGTACAACATAACAAACGTTTTCTCACAGAAAACTTGAACGTCAAAGCTGATGAAATTAGTAGAGGCGAGAAAACTCATGTGTCAAAGCCGATGGAAAATTCGTAAGTTTTTAATAAAAAAAGAGAACTAAAGTGCCGATTTCGTACGCGCGATCTTCAAAACCAAAAACTTTATAAAAGTAAACGTGTTTCGGAGTGAATTATGTACAAAAACAAAAACATACCAGTTCAAACCTCAGCTTCACGCAACTTTAGCAAAGGTTGCTAATTGCTTCGGCTCTCGCAACTGGCTGCAGATGCAATACTTTCTATATCTATGGTTTTAGTGCGCGGTCGAGTATATATTCTTTGATTGTGTATACTTTTGGACCTTTGTGAATGTCAATATTCTTAATGTACCAGGGGGCTCTAAAGATTCTCTTAAGGGCCTTGTTTTCCCAGGTTTGATGTATTTTAGTGCAGAAGCGAATATTCATGCATCTTAAGGAATAGCCCTGCATGCCAGACTTTGTCAAAGACTTTTGATGTATCGAACATAACCAAACCTCTTGGTTTTCTATGGTTCAACCCATTTCTGATGTGTAGGACCATCCTTATTAGCTGAAGTTAAGTGGAGTGTCCAGGTTGAAAGCTATACATATTGCTCAACGTGAAAAATTTCCTTTTTCTCAATCTATTTGGTCAACCGAGACAAAAGTGGTTTTTTGTGAATTCAGAGAGAGAAGACAGATGACTTATTGGTCATCAATGTTGCGGGGAAGAAAGTTATTTATCAGATTTCGAAATGCCAATGATAGTTGCCATTCTCCACGATTTCGGGAATCCACGTAGGCAGAAGATGGTATTGATGATGTCCATCAGAGCTTGTAAGATGCTATCTGGTAGACATTTGAGCGTGGTGTTCGTCAAAGAGTCAAAGCATGGGGCTATCCATTTGTTTAGCGTGCTTATCATGTCTTTTAATTCGGGTAAGTCTAGTGAACGGATTTCGTTAGTGTTTATTGTCTGAGAAGCTATTAGTCTTTGCACAGAGGACTCAACTTTGTCTTCAAATTCAGGGCTCTCCTCAGGAAAATCGTTCTCATGGAATTGCAGTTCCAGAGTGTCTGGCTTTTTCAGTACTGTCATATTTGAGGTCATTTGGCGCATGAATGGAAAAGACATTTATTTTATTTTTCAGCATAAAAGATTTTTAGAGGTGTCAGCAGCTATTATCATTAGGTTCGAGGCTCTGCGAAAATTTCGTGCACGAAACTCGTGAATCTGATCACGTATTTTGCTAATTAACCGGTTGGCATTCGTTTTTAACCTAGGATCACCCGTGTTCCTAACTCGTCTCCGTAGTAAATTCCTTCTCCTAATTAGGGGGTTGTGTTCCCTTAACGGAGTTTGGGATGCATTATTTTACTTGGTAAGTAAGATTTTTCTCCTAAGCTTTTCAATGCTTTCGTCGACATCACTGGGTGAATTTAACTGCTCAGCGAGGCTTTCTTTGGCTGAGATATCCTTGAAAGCTTTGCTAATTTGTAATATGCTTTACTTTTAGAGGCTTGTGATAATCGGGCCGTCAACCATTACAGCGGAGTTGAAGTCCTTTCGTTCGGGTTTGTATTTTCACACGCGGACTTAAAAAGTACCGTTTACGACCACATTTTGAATAAATTACGTAGAATAAACACAATTGCCGTGTTTCGACATCGTGTCAAATTTTATCCAGATGATCTTATATTCGTAACTGGAACCGAGGATTCGCAAAAAAAAAAAATTTGGGACTTAAAGGAACAAAGTAATATTGCTAATTTTTCTGGACATATGGAATCTATAATAGCGCTTTCTTCTTCTGAAAATGTTTACTACTTAGCAACAGCTGCTAATGACGCATGTATGAAATTATTCGATCTACGGAAATTGAAAAATTTCAAAACTATTCCCTTAAGGGAAAACTATCATATGTATATCTGATTTATGCTTTGATGAAAGTGGTAATTATCTAGCCGTTTCAGGAAGTGATGTCAGAATTCACTTGTGTTAGCAGTGGATTGAATTAAAAGTATTCAATGAACATACAGCTCTCGCCACTGGAGTACGATTTGAAAAGCATATGACTTATATAGCACCTAATAGTGTAGATCGTACGCTAAAATTTTACGGTGTGGATTGATTTAATATTTTAGGGACATTTTTTCACGTTATTCTAATCAAATACTTCATAAAAGTAGCTAAACAATTTTTCCCCTTTAATTCAAGTCTGTTATGAAATTTCTTATTAAACTATCTCTTAAATGTTCCAATCATATGAAGGTTGTCGGGACCGTTGCTGAAATAAATTTTCCTAGGCCACAATTATTGTACAAATTATAACAAATGAAACCTGTAAACCACTTTATCTATCCGCTTGAATCAATCACAAATCAACATGCGCAGCAGTTTCTTAGTATATCCCTCCCTTGAAAGTTGTACCGCAAATAACTAACCATGCGATTGGCTGCCTGTAAAATTAAACTTAAAATGTGTAGAAAATCTTTAGAATTGCTGATGCCCGAATATTAATCATGTATGTTTGGGCTTTAAAAAATCGAAATGGAACAATTTTGACTAGGGTAATGGGCACAAATGAGACTGGGTTAACAACAGCCACGAAAAATAGCACACAAACACATCCAACAAACAGCACTACAAACGAATATCCAACAGCCAGCACAGCAGATGCGGATACAATAGCAAACATTGCAATCTCCTCCCCAACAACAAATACAACAGCGAGTTGAACCTCAAATCAAACAGCAGAGAATTAGCCATTAAATGCAAACTCAATTGTGCAGCCGAGTGGGTGGAAGGCCCGTCAGCTGCTGTTGCAAGGGTCCTGCAAGGTGACGAGCAGCAATAACGGGGGTTGGCATCGAGGAACCGAGCGGGGTAGTTGCGCTGATCGAGGTTCATATTGTAACTTAAAAAAAAACCCGCGCGGATAAAAAAAACAAATTTTGTTTTTGTGAAGGATGTTTCGTTTTGAAGTGCCGTATAGTTGCGAATTAGAACATAGACGAACCCCTACAAGTAAAGAAGAAAACTGATTGGCAAGCTTTCCAAGTCGCACTGGCTAAAGAAACCATTATTCAAATACCTGAAACAGCCAGCGATACAGAGAAAATGATAGAAGAAATCACAGAAAAAATAATACAGGCAAAAGAGGACAACACAGTCACAACTCTGACAAGGGTGACAAACCCCTATGAACTCCCTAACGACATCAAAAATTTCATAAGGAGGAGGAATCGAGTTCGGAGAAGGGCTAGGAACACAAGTGATCCTAGATTACGCCAGGAAGCAAATCAAATTACGAACAAAATACGTGATCGGATATCGAAATTCCGCAATGAACAATGGGAGAGCTTCTTGCAAAGTCTGAAGCCTGGGAGCGATGCTTTCTGGAGGGTTTCCAAATACTTTCGTATTAAAAACAAGCTTATAATACCACCAATTCACGGCCCTTACGGTATCAAATTCGACAGTTCTGGTAAGGCGGAGGCCTTCGCAGATACTCTAGAACAACAGTTCTGTGAAAATTCATCCGATGAGGAGGACCTTGACGAACACGAAGACAACGTCAATCGGTTGACCAACAGGCTCATGAGGTCAGACATTACAGACTCCGACCTAATACAAAGCACCTGTCTTCAAGAGGTTAAAGACATCATACAAGTACTGAACAGACGGAAAGCACCGGGATTTGACTCAATATCAAACACCATGTTAAAATGGCTCCCGGATAATATTCTCGATGCAATAGCAGCGATAATTAACGAAATTTTCCGCTTGCGAAAATACCCCGAAATATGGAAATCGGCAATAGTTATTGTTCTTCCAAAACCTGGTAAAACCCTCATGTTCCCACAAAACTGGCGACTTATTAGCCTTTTATCCTCTCTGTCGAAAATAGTAGAGCGGGTGCTACTAAATTGACTAACTGAGGTTGTTACCGAAAATGAAATACTTCCAGAAGAACAATTTGGCTTCAAGCCATTACACTCCACAGAACTCCAGCTTACTAGGGTGGTCCAACACATTAGAATAGGGCTCAACCGCAGGAAATCAACGGGTTTTGTTATGTTTGACATACCCAAAGCCTTCGATAAAGTCTGGCATGCAGGACTTATTTACAAAATGCATGAATCCCAAATGCTACTGCAGCTCATCCAAATCATTGGCTCCTTTCTAAAAGGCAGATCATTTCGTGTCAAAATTGACAACCACCTCTCAACCATGCAGCCAATTCAAGCTGGAGTCCCACAAGGATCACCCATCTCCCCCATACTATACATTATCTTTACTGCAGACCTACCTCGGCTGCCTTTGAATGTCCACAAGTCCCTATATGCCGACGATACCTGTGTTTTATACTCATCCAGACAAGCAAGAGTCATCACCACCAAACTGCAACTCTCCATAGACATACTTTTGAAGTATTTTCGCAAGTGGAAGATCAAGTTAAACTCAGACAAGACCCAGGCATTATTTATAACAAGAAAAAGACAACAACAACCGAAAACTTTGACTGTAGAAAACGAAAATATTGTCTGGTCAAGAACAGCCAAATATTTAGGACTGACATTCGACAACAAACTCTCCTGGACCGACCACATACGCAACAAACGAGGACATTGCTACAATGTACTGTCCCAACTCTTTCCACTCCTTAAGGCCAAGAAACTCAACATCAAGAACCGTCTGCTGATCTACAAACAAATAATACGACCGACGCTACTATATGGTAGTACAGCCTTCTACCAGACGACAGAGACCAACAAAAAGGCACTACAATCCATCCAAAACAAAAGCATTCGGCAAATTTTCGCAATCCCGTGGTATGTTAGAAATACGGACATATACAAGGACCTTAGAATAGAACCTGTTGACATATTCGTACGCGACAAAGCACTCAAACTGCTCGACAAAGTGGACAACCATCCTAACACTACCCTGGGTATCCTAAAACGCAAAGCACTACCAAAAGAAACTTATCCAACCATCCGCGCTAACTTCAAGAAAATTTAATTGACAGTAATTAGAATAGCACAATCTCGTTAATAATGGTGGGCAAATTATTGCTCGAAGATAGAAGAGAGCTAGGGTGCTAAATTGCACCAGCTCCAAGGAAAACGAATCCAAGGGTCGAATGAGAAACAATTTCAATTGAAAGTTTTCCACACTTACCGAAGAAAACCCCCGAGATAAAATCACTCTGTCAGTGAGTGGCTAACAGCACTGTGATTTGCATGGCTGGAAATGTATTTTAGATTTTTGTACGGTATGTGTGAAAGTCAGAAAACGTTCAAATGAAGTCGAATCGTATCGGATGCGGTCCTGACGTAGAAAATATTTTGATTGCATGTTTTTTTTAGCTTTTTGTGTGCGAACAGAGCCGCAGGGGAGTTGCTAGGACTCCTGTGTGTATTTCCGACATATTTGATATCTTGGGGCTGCAGAATTAGTTGTTATGAGATATACGCACCCGTGCGTTGTTGCATGAAATAATTTTTTGTTCGACTTGTGATTGTATTTCCTAGAGCATGCTTCCGAGCTTGGAGACAGTTGTACGACTATTGTAATGTCAATATTGCTGAAGTATGGAAAACTGAATGTAAACTAGTGCGCTCCATTTAACGTTACGCTGATTGTTATGCTGTCTGTCGTCACTGTGCCACCAAACGCCGTATGAGGTGGGGAAATCAAACAGAATTCGTCAAAATCTCAATGAGACGATCGTTTTCATATGAAGATCATCCCATGGAAGTTGTATTAGATTTATTTAAAATTAAAATGCTTTGAAACAAAAAGTATTTACTACTGGATACAACGAGACTGCACCGTCTCATGTCGACAAAAACCAAATCTTCAAAACCCAAGCAATAATACAAACGCCATGCAATCGCTTTCATGAAGGACTTGGAACAGTTGTTTGTACTTGTTTACTTGTTTCAATTTTTTTTTTGCAATAGCTTTCTTGCATTTTGGAACTTAATTGAAATGGCATTTGGTGCCGCAGTGAAAAAAAGCAAGAAAAACAAGAGACCGGGGAGCGTTGATTTGAACGCGACACCTGGAGAGCCGAGACGGAGCGCTCATCTCTGTATACTGATTATCCTTAAACTTGCACTGAGGTGTTGTAACAGTTTTCACATGAATATAGAATTTTACTAAATACTAAACGATAAAAAGAAAAACGCAATTATTACATTGTATAGAGTTATTTGCATGTTTAGGAATCATATAGGAAGGAAATAAAAAAAAGTTTGATAATTGAATTGAATGTTTGGTCATTTCCTTTCATTAACCCTGACCGGGTATGCGACCCGCAACAATGGCAGATCCCTCCACTAAAATGAGCTACGTGTTGGGCACACTCTTCCCTTCTATTGCATTGTAGGGGGCTTTTGTCCGGGTGGAGTGGCCTTCCACTCACGTGTCCTTTTATGCTATAGTGTTATATAATTCCATCGCATAATACTACAAAATAAATTTGCCCGGTTAATATTCCTCATTTGATGGGAAAATTCATGCAAATTATGTTTGAGTTTTTTAGTAAAATGGGATATATATGGCCACGTCTACGTTTGGATCTTGATCTGGTTGGGGGTGTGCGAGGGGGCACCGTGTCCACTTGAATGCCCCACTCCTATTTGCGGGCCATAAGTATCGTCAGTATTGTTAGATGGTGTTGAATTAAGCAAAAGAATTGGTCTCCCACAGCCCCACGTTGGGCGCCATGTTAGATGACGTTGAATTAGATAAAAGGGGTGATTGGTCACCTTCGCAGCAAAGAAACTAATTAGGACCATCTAATAACTGCATGATGGCAGTTGGATTTCAAGGAACAAAAAGGTCACCGGCTAGGTCACCTGCGCGGGTGGGTTTAAACACCACAGAAGAATCAGTTCAAGGAAGGAAAGACACTGGTCATCCTTTCCACCAACACGCACACACTCTAACATTTGGCTCTTACATCATGATTTGATATCTTAGCTTACCGAACCATTACTTTTTTTCCTTGACAAATTCCATGCTCACAGGGAAGAATATCACAAAGGCTGCATCGAGGATGACTACACGTTCGGAGAAGGCAGATATCCAACACGAGATGTCGACTTCCTTTCGTACTTCGTATTTCCAAAACAGGTCAATGGTCCGAAGTCGTAGACAAAACTGGACAAACGATGTTCATGTCACACGCACAAGTGGTTAAATGTAGCCCTTCCTTGACACATTATGAAAGTCACAATGTGACAGCAAACCAGAGGCTCAGGTTTAAACAATATGGTGGCCAGTATCCCAAAAACGAAGACATACAAAGGAAACTTCTCTACGCATATTCAACCAGTCATTGGAGTTTCGCTTGCATAGATTTTCTTAAAAAAATTTTTTTTTGTTTTCAAGGGTCACAAAATAAATTCGCGGCGTGCACTTTCAAAGTGTTCGAACTTGAAAACCCGTCAATACCCTGGATACAACTACAATGAAAACTTCATCATTTCACGAATTAATTTTATTCATGACACTCTTTTAATTCTATTTCACACATTAAGTTTATTCATGACACTCTTTTAATTTTGTTTAACAATTCAATACAATCCAACTTTCAACATTTTACACAGTAAATTTTTTTCTTCTAACACAATTCCGCACGTCCGCCGTGCACTCGTATCGAGAGGCTCAGGTTTAAACAATATGGTGGCCAGTATCCCAAAAACGAAGACATGCAAAGGAAACTTCTCTACGCATATTCAACCAGTCATTGGAGTTTCGCTTGCATAGATTTTCTTAAAAAAATTTTTTTTTGTTTTCAAGGGTCACAAAATATATTCGCGGCGTGCACTTTCAAAGTGTTCGAACTTGAAAACCCGTCAATACCCTGGATACAATTACAATGAAAACTTCATCATTTCACGAATTAATTTTATTCATGACACTCTTTTAATTCTATTTCACACATTAAGTTTATTCATGACACTCTTTTAATTTTGTTTAACAATTCAATACAATCCGACTTTCAACATTTGACACGGTAAATTTTTTTCTTCTAACACAATTCCGCACGTCCGCCGTGGACGAGTGCACAAAACCATTTTTTTTTCGAACAAAAATTTTAAACTATCTTTTTTTTCTAACAACATTCAATAAATGTCCTTTTCAGCAGAATCTTCAAAAACTATTTTACAATAATCCGGCACCGCCATCACATCCACCGTTGCCTAGCTCCAAAAATCAACTTTTCTTCGAACAAAATTCTAAACCAGCAGCACGTCCGCCGTGGACGAGTGCACCAAATCAACCTCTCTTTTCATCCGCTTTTTCCTTCAAAAAAAAAACCGCGTCCAACATTCGCGTCTCCAAAAAACTCTATCTTCCCAAAAAATTCTCAGAAAACAAAAAGCATTCATCCTACCAAACGAAAACTCTGCAATCTCCAGTCTATTCACGTACCCGACAAAAAAAAAATCTTCTTTCTTTCTTTTTTTTTTCTTTCTCGTCAATCGCTCGGGTGCATCAAATCTCATATCCCCAACATATCATTCCTTCCGTGCAAAAATGTCTCGGTCCCGGAAAATAGCGAAATTCGTTGTTTACGTTTGAATTTTTATCATCTCCATTCAAACTGGCCGAGACACACTTTTGCTATTTTCCAATAGCTCGCCAATCACCTCAACAACAACAAAACGCATTTGGACCGAGAAGTACATTGGTGGCGCGAAATGCTTGCGCGTTCATCGTGCAAAAAGTTCCCCATCGCGTTGTTTATATTAACCGCGCCGGATAGAATTTTCGGTCGAGATGATGGAATGCCGCACAAAAGGAAAACATGAAAATGTGTGCAGGCTAAGGGCATGCACCTACTGCAGCCAAGCGGTGATGGAAATGCTGCAACCTAAGGGTGGGTGCGCATGTACTGATGAAAAAAAGATTTTCTATAAAATTGATTAAGCGATATTTTCCTATAAACAGATACGACAAAGTATATACATAATAACTAAATTTAACCTCTAAGGTTCCGCAAACGTAGCACGTGGGGACGACCTACCCACTGAGAAGGGTCTCATTTATAAAGCCGGGCATTTCCCTACAGCTCGTCATAATCGAAGATACTAAAGTACATACAAAAGAAATTTTTACCAGAGCCTGAGCTTAGACTATATTACCATATCCTCAAACTAATACTACTAATATACTGCTTCCTGAATCTAGACTATAAACGATACTTTAATTCGATAATCCTATCCCGGGGCGATAGTCGAAACGATAATGAAATAATCGTTCGATAACTCAACTGACCTCTCAAGTAGGTGATAAACGGTAAGACTAAACTACAATACGATAATCCTATCATGAGGGCGATAATCGAAACGATAATGAAATAATCGTTCGATAACTCAACAAACCTCTCAAGTAGGCGATAACTAGAAGTCGATACTATAATGTGATAATTATGAGATATACTATAATACAAAAGTAGTAACTATAAAGAGATCCTAACATCTAAACAAACCTACGCTAAACTGATAATATGTACTAAAAAAAAAAAAAACAAATATACTAATCGTGTTGGATCGAGACGCACTGGTAGGTTTTGACCATGAACTAGATGAGGGCTTAGATTTGGCTAGCGAACATCCGCGCTGCCTTCCTCGTACCAACACCGAACCTCCACCTCCAGCTCCCGATCCCGATAAATGAAACTTATAAACAATCTACTATTGACACCTATAACTACCTATACATCTTACCTACTTATACTATACATTTAACACTACCTATGCACATCTAATACCAACTATATACATCTAATATTAACTATCTGTATTTAGAACTAATGTTCAAACTTACATATTACCTATATACAACTAACGCTAACTATATACAAAGGGTTGTGAAACATAGAAAAATGGGGAAGAACAGACAAAAATGGGAATAATAGATGAGGGCACTACTGCTTCCACTCCCAGCTTCCTCCGTTAAGGATTACTGCTTCCGGGAGTGGCTTCATGCATTGATGAAGTAAGGGAAAGAAAACTGTACAAAAGATATATGGGTGACCTACTACTTCCGATCTCAGCTTCTTCCCGTGAAAGGTTACTACTTCTGAGAGCGGCTTCGGCCGATTTTGAAGAGAGAAAACGTAAACAAACAGGAATAAGAGAAGGTTAGACCTGAATAAAAAGAAAAGAGCACTCATGTGCGAATATCCTGACTATGAAAAATATCCAATGATTTACCTCCAGGAGTTTCTACTTCATAGGACACTTGGCCCATTGGACGTACAATCCTAGCAGGAATGAATTTAGGCGCGAATTTGGCTGCGTATTTATCAACAGCGCTACTGAGAACATAATTCTTGACAAAAACAGACTATCCGTGACTAAAGGACCTAACTCGCGAACGCAGATTGTAATGATGCTGACCCTTAGAGTATGCCTCATTCACTTTTAACTTAACCCGATCATGAATCTTTCTTAAGCGATCGTGTGGTGTTTTGAGTTCAAGCTCTCCGTCTTCGAATGACGAAAGTTTACGGAGTAGCTCGTAATCAGAGCCATGACTTACCGGTTGAAAGCCGAACGTTAAATAATGAGGTGAACATCCAGTAGATTCATGAACTGTCCTGCGAAAAGCTGCATTAGATTCCAAGAGATGTTTGTCCCACGTGCAGTGGTCTTCTCCTACATAGGAGTGAATAGCAGCTAATATCGATTGATTTACTCGTTCAGAGGCATTCGATTGGGGAGAATATTTAGGAGAGAATACATGACTAATGCCGTGATCTTGGAGGAATTGTGAAAAATGTTTTGAGGTAAATTGCACACCGTTATCCGAATGGATTAATTCGGGCACGCCAAAAGTGCAAAAGATCTCGAGCATGTATTTGGTCACACTTTCAGAAGTAGCCTTAGGCATGGCTTTGAGCCATACAAATTTAGTGCAATGGTCGAGCACCACAAATAAACACGTATTTCCACTTTTAGAACGCGGATAAGGCCCTAAGAAATCAATAAATAAGCGCTGTATTGGCCTATCAGAAATACGCTGTTGACCCATAACTGGTCTAAGGACCTTAGTGTCGGGCTTAACCTGCTTGCAAATATTGCATGCGGAAATGTCAGAGACTACGTCCTTACGAAGAGTTGGCCAATAATAGTATCTCTGCAATACTTCGATGGTCTTACGTATGCCACAATGAGATGCATCCATTTTATCGTGGGCTTGGAAAATCAGCCTAGTTTGCTAGCTCACGGGCACCCGTAATTTGGTGCGAGGAATGTTTAAAACCGCGTCGCTGATTCCGCCTACATTGATGTAGATGGGACCATCTCTAACCCAAAGATTGGCAAACCGTGTAGGTTCTTTGGCTTTATTTAGGATTCGCTCCAAATACTCTGGTTCCGTGAACGCAGTGTCAGGTAATAGAGAATCAACATATTGGTGCTCGGGAAGAAAAGGGAGATACAGACCAGAGAGTGAGTTGACACTCTCATAAACTCGGGACAGGGCATCGGGAACGGTATTAGCTGAACCCTTTACATGAGCAATGGTGTTGAATTTTGTGAGAAAGAATGTGAACGCTCTGCGTTGCGTGGACTATTGCGAGGTATGTTTTCTCGACGAATTTGGTTCTCTGTTATAATGTTAATTGGTCTTTCCAAATGATGAGTTTCTAAAGACGGTCTTGATGGGCGTATAATATTTGATTCAATAGCCTGCGTGAGGCGTTGTACCTCTTCGGTAAGGTACTCTATTCCAAAGTCAGCATCTGCATTAATTAAACGCCTATTAGGAGATCTTGGGAGGAACAACTCAGCTGTGTCCCCCTGTGATTTTTCGCGTAGGGTTTCACGAACATTTTCTAACGATGGATTAACAATAGAGCTACAGAAAGGATTGGAGGTATTCAACCTCACCTTTGTCTGACAGGACCTTGTTGGGATACTCATGGGCAAACCTGAATCTATAGATTTATTGTCGTTATGTAATAATTCATTATGCACCGAAGCACCTTGTGGTGTAGAATGTCCCGAAGGTACAAATCGATCGTTTGGTTTTGGTGACGACATTTCAACAAAATTTACTTTAACTTGTGCTTAAGAATTTTTTTCTTTACGCGTATGTTTTTGGTACGTTACTTTCCTTGGATTGAGTTGATGTTTGAGGCTCCACAATTTTTCACTTATTTCTTCTTTTATGTAACTTTATAGTTTGTTCTTACTTTTACGTTACTTTACTTCTTATATCACACTTTAAATTTACTCTTAAATTTTTGTTAATTACTGTATACTCTTACGACTTATATCCATGTTTTACATTATTTTCATATATAAATATTTTATGTATTAGACCCATCAATTTTTTTTTGTCGTTTGTCACGATAGTTAGTTTTTTACAAATACTACGTTACTTTAAATCTTTATTTCAATTTCAATGAGAGGAGTGTGCGCGTATAAGTGGCTAGGAGACCAGAGCTCAGAAAATGAAGAAGAAGATGATGAAGACTAGCAAAATTTGACAGCGAAATATTGATATATATACATATATTGCAAGTGTCCTTTAGGTTCATGGCAAGGTAAGTAGTATAGAAAAATAGAATTATAAAAATATAGAAATATATCACTATCCATCTCCTGCATCGTATGAACACTGTCTCGACCCAAGTTAGGCGTATTTTCCAATGTTCACGAATACAAGATGAAGATAATAATGTTGGTTTTGTTTGGTCGATTCAGTTTGAATTCAAGTGCCAGTTCTCAAAAACCGATTTGGCGAATATATCCAGCGCCAATCCAACCATTCGAATTCATTTTCAAAACTACATAGCCGAAAAGGATGAATTACCAATCGAACTCACACAGTAAATGGAAATGTGTAGAATAAAATAGGGGGAAAAACAGAAATAGTATGAAGATCGGGGCGCCAGCTGCGAAAGCAAGCGATCAGCGCGAAACGGAACATTAACTGAGCGATATACATAGCAGTGAGCCAGCAGAGGAGCAGAGATTTATTCGATAATTTATTGATTACAAAACTAAATCCTCTGCTGCTTCCTTGCACTATCACTCGACGACAACAAGACTTAAAGAAAGCCACATGGACGCATTGGGCGCCATGTTAGATGGTGTTGAATTAAGCAAAAGAATTGATCTCCCACAGCCCCACGTTGGGCGCCGTATTAGATGGCGTTGAATTAGATAAAAGGGGTGATTGGTCACCTTCGCAGCAAAGAAACTAATTAGGACCATCTAATAACTGCATGATGGCAGTTGGATTTCAAGGAACAAAAAGGTCACCGGCTAGGTCACCTGCGCGGGTGGGTTTAAACACCACAGAAGAATCAGTTCAAGGAAGGAAAGACACTGGTCATCCTTTCCACCAACACGCACACACTCTAACATTTGGCTCTTACATCATGATTTGATATCTTAGCTTACCGAACCATTACTTTTTTTCCTTGACAAATTCCATGCTCACAGGAAAGAATATCACAAAGGCTGCATCGAGGATGACTACACGTTCGGAGAAGGCAGATATCCAACACGAGATGTCGACTTCCTTTCGTACTTCGTATTTCCAAAACAGGTCAATGGTCCGAAGTCGTAGACAAAACTGGACAAACAATGTTCGTGTCACACGCACAAGTGGTTAAATGTAGCCCTTCCTTGACACATTATGAAAGTCACAATGTGACAGCAAACCAGAGGCTCAGGCTTAAACAATATGGTGGCCAGTATCCCAAAAACGAAGACATGCAAAGGAAACTTCTCTACGCATATTCAACCAGTCATTGGAGTTTCGCTTGCATAGATTTTCTTAAAAAAATTTTTTTTTTCAACGGTCACAAAATAAATTCGCGGCGTGCACTTTCAAAGTGTTCGAACTTGAAAACCCGTCAATACCCTGGATACAACTACAATGAAAACTCCAAAAAACTTTATCTTCCCAAAAAATTCTCAGAAAACAAAAAGCATTCATCCTACCAAACGAAAACTCTGCAATCTCCAGTCTATTCACGTGCCCGACAAAAAAAAATTTTCTTCTTTCTTTCTTTTTTTTTTCTCGTCAATCGCTCGGGCGCATCAAATCTCATATCCCCAACATATCATTCCTTCCGTGCAAAAATGTCTCGGTCCGGGAAAATAGCGAAATTCGTTGCTTACGTTTGAATTTTTATCATCTCCATTCAAACTGGCCGAGACACACTTTTGCTATTTTCCAATAGCTCGCCAATCACCTCAACAACAACAAAACGCATTTGGACCGAGAAGTACATTGGTGGCGCGAAATGCTTGCGCGTTCATCGTGGAAAAAGTTCACCATCGCGTTGTTTATATTAACCGCGCCGGATAGAATTTTCGGTCGAGATGATGGAATGCCGCACAAAAGGAAAACATGAAAATGTGTGCAGGCTAAGGGCATGCACCTACTGCAGCCAAGCGGTGATGGAAATGCTGCAACCTAAGGGTGGGTGCGCATGTACTGATGAAAAAAAGATTTTCTATAAAATTGATTAAGCGATATTTTCCTATAAACAGATACGACAAAGTATATACATAATAACTAAATTCAACCTCTAAGGTTCCGCAAACGTAACAGTATCGATGAAGTCTCTTAAGTCCGTCAGTTTTCTCCCGGCCCAATTTGTTCTTTGAACAAGCAATTACAACACTTAGTAGGTTACCTCGGCCTCGACATCAGTCGATCGGCATTTGACCATTCGTAATACGTGAATGCGAAATTCGTTTGTAGTGGGTCCTTGTGCTGGGGAAAATAACCCACCCCACAACACCGCAACCCTAGTCTGCCAGTGCATTCACGCGCCCCTAGATAAGGCCAAATCTTGGCGGATACCATCATCCTCTCTCGCCGAGGCAGCAGACCATCGCACACTACAGGCTCCTATCTGAAGGTTTCTTTTACTAGGAAGCGGGTCAGTTTGTGGTCAGATGAGAGCTCATCGTGTACCGTTGTTGAGATATCGTGGCGAAAATCTCGCGAGATTCCAAAGTCTAAGATGTCACCAGAAGCTTTGCCATCAAATGATGAGCGCAATAATGAAAATTGAATCGGTCCGTCTGCCGACAGCAGTGAGTCAGTCAACATTGGGCACCTATTGTTTTGATTGGGATTGTTTAAATCCGTGTAAGATACGGATGACGATGGTCTGGCACAAGTGTCAGCGAGTTATAAAGAAAATCAAGCTCAGCTTACTAGCTTTGCTTGACGAACGCGTACGCATGCTTGTCAACTAGCAACTTGCGGGATAATGTGAAGTGAGTTCTTATCGTGCCATGAAGCTACACATCAAAATATTTATTATGCGTACTCTCCTCTGCAAGATATTCCGAACAATTTTTATCCTCTTTAGAAATATTTTATTATGTGACAATTATGCTATTCTATAGTAATTCAAATTTTTTTATCCCGTTGAAGTTAACGGACACGGAAGAGGATCATTGCATTGCAAGGCGAATGTCAAACATAAAGAGGCAGAAGTAAACCACTCATCTCTGCCTAACGTATTGAAGCAAGAAACTTAGCAGTTTTGACGGAGTTACTAGCTTCTCTCTTCAGAAGCAGCAACTTCGGAACACTACAAGACTGCCTTACTGCCTATGTTTGCTACAAGGCAGTCTTTTTGATGCCAGACTAGATATGAAGAGACTGAAGAATTTTGCTCTTCACTACTGAAAATACAATTGTTTCCACATTGATGAGGTGGTTACTTTAATTTTGGGCCCTTCCTCCTTGAATACAACTCCCTGTTTTGTTCGAAAAATGCCGATACAAACCACAAACAAATCATAAAATAAAGCCGGGTGTAATTTAGGACTAATTGATAATGTAAATTTTATCACTGCTGGCCATCAGATTAACTTCCAGTCAATACTGATGCAATTCCTGGCACTGTATTTGAAAATTTCAGCCACCATCATTTTGTTTAAAATTAGACTTGCCCAACTTCAAATTGTATAAAAATTTGCTAACCTTTCTTCTGGCGACATTCAGGGATATTATGGTCTACAACATTATCGGCATGTTCAGGCGGCTCAGCAAACATGAACGAAGAATTCCCGAAGATGATATAGACTTTACCATCCAGAAGATAAACAACACAACACTAGACTCTATATTTACTTTACTGGACCCCCGAACGTATGCTACTTTAATATCAAATGATGAGGGGAACGATAAAAATTGAATCGGTGCATCTACTGAAGAAGAGTGGTGTTTTTTTCTCTTTCGGTCTCCACATAAGGTGCCAATTGAAATGATTGGGAGGGTTTAAATCCATATACGACGCAGGTGCCGATGGTCTCGTATAAGTGTCTAGCGAGATTTGCTATAAGACTGTGCATGCGTGCTTGTCAACAAGCTATTTGCGGGATCATATGACGTGTGGCAAGAAGCTACATTAAAAAATATTTAGCACGTGCAATCTGCTCCACAGGACATTCCAATCAATTCTTATTATCTTGAGAAATTTTTTTATCTCGTTAAAGCAAGCGAACACGGACGCTTGGGACTAAGGCAAACATTGCATTATAAGGGGAATGTCAAACTTATAGAAGTTAAAATGGCGGAAGTAAACCACTAATATCTGCCTAAAGAATGGAAACTTGTCGAGTGTAGTTAGCTTTAAAATTATTGAAACAAGAAACCTAGCAGTTTTGACGGGGTGAACAGCTTCTCTCTTCAGAAGCAGCAACTTGTGATCCCTTCGGGGCTGCTCGACTGCTTACGTTTATTACAAGCAACGTAGGGTGTGAAACCATGACCGTAAGATTAAGAATCTCTGGCAGTACCAACTGACCTAGTCGGGTTCAACGTGGGAGATATGAAGGCTATAGACACTTCCTCGTTGACTTGCATCACAATGGATTGATAACGGTTTGTTAAAGTCTGGGCTATGTAGTATGGGAGCTGTTGTCAGGCTCTCCTTTAGTCCTTCAAAAGCACGCAAGCCAGACTCTTCCCAGATAAACTTCCATCCCTTACGCAGCATATCTGTCAAAGACGTGGTGATGGCTGCGTAATTACGTACAAACTGTTGGTAACAACCGCATAAACCCATGAGCCGGCGCAACTGCTTGATGGATCTAGGCAAAGGAAAGGCATCATCACCTTTGTCTAATACGGGTCGGTTTAGATGTTACCTCAACCTATGATGTGGCCCAAGTACATAGCCTCTGTCATAACGAAGTGACTCCTGCGGATGTTGATGGCTAATGCCACCTTCCGAATATGCAAAGCTATTTTCTGAAGCTGGACTTTATGTTCGTCAAAAGTTTCGGTTATGAGTGATAAGTCATTCAGGTATACGAAAACTTTTGTTGTAGCTGGGGTGGTATAATCTTATCCATAAAGCGTGTCGTTGTCCATGATGCATTACATAGGCCAAAAGGCATGGTCACAAATTGGTACAATGGGCGGTCTGCGACCATGGTGATGGTCTTCCCCCTTGAACTGTGTTCTAACGGGATCAGCCAAAATGCGTTTTTGAGATCTAGGCTGGTTGTAAAGTTTGTGTAAGTAACTGATTTCAAGATACCCTTGATCAACGGTAGAGGTTTGTGTCTTTCACATTGACAGCATTCAGGTGCCTGGCATCGAGGCATAGTTGGACCTAATTCGGCTTAACCACTATGGTAACTAGCGAAGCCCATGTATTTTGAGATCTTTCATCACAGCTTGTGCCAACATCCTATCGGATATTTCGTTCACCGGGAATATAGCAAAATGTCTTTGTTTGATGGGTGTAGCATTCAGCACATCTACAGCAAATACCAAAATTATCCGGTCAGGACCTTCCTTCTTGTGCAAAGAGGAAACCACTACAGCCGCGTCTAATCCTAGCTTTTGATTAGCGCCTAGTGAATGTTGAAAATGGAGAGGACTCAGTGTCATATCATTTACGAGAGTAACCGAGTCAGTCATATTGAATACTGGAAAATAATTCCGAGGCCAAGTTAAATCGTCGGATGAAGTCAATGTCTAAGTAGAGATTTTGAGTTAGTTGGGGTATAATTTTAAAAATCCAATGACTTGGTTGTACGCTAAAAGTAACATCAGTCGTGAGTTTTCCTACAATGGACTATCCAGTTCCATCCACCATGCTCAACCAGGTAATAAAATGATGGATTTGATCCGTATGGTTTTTCAAAACTTTTCTTGCAAAATTGGCTACTTTGCCACTGACGCTGGCTCCAGGATCGATCAAGCGATCAAGCAGCTCTGCAAGATCTGTCACGTCATCCTTCAATAATTTATCTAGCTTTATTGCACGCAACCCCCTTCTTAACTGCCTCGTCTTTCCCCAGAAGCTCCGCATCCGATGGGTGGTTCGTTTCCTTCTCAGGTACGTGGTAGAAATAATTTCTTCTTTGAGAATGCACCGGAAAGCAGCAAGATATTCTCTCGGTGGGATATGAAGGGGCTTAACACTTGATTCATAGCCACCTACTTGTGGATCCGGTATTCTCATATACGATGTCAGCTGCGGAGCTTCGGGACAGTCGGTGGTGTGAATCGGGAAGGATGGGGGTCGTATCTGGGGTTTGGTTGCCAATAGCACGGGATTCAGTTCCTTTTTGTTCAGGTTCTAAGAGTGTCGGTGGGTATACCTGGCATTCGCTATTAGGTTTTTGATTTCGGACAGCTCTTGCAATCAAATATATACATATATTGGTCTTCCACAACATTAGCCAAAAATGGTAAGCTCAGCAGGGCATGCCGTGAAATGATAACTAGGTTGATGGCTGTTCTAAAAGGTGGTAATTTATGTTCCTCAACTAACCCTGGGTCATTAGTGTGCAAAGAAGCTGAACCAACGTATTCATTCTCATCTGTTAAGGGTTCTATTGAGGTATCAAAGGCTATCTTCTATACGGAATCGATATGTAGTTCTGCGACAAAGTGTCGATCCTTTCGATTTGCTACGAGTGCAGCGGCTGCTCGACTATGGCCATAAAGGATGGCTTCCATTACCCTTATTGAAGATTGGAGTGCACAATAGAGTGCTTGCGGGCGTAAGAAATACGCTCCTTCAGCTCTGGGTAGATTCCATGCTAGAGAATCTCTAGAAAATCCTCTTCCGTAATAGAGTGAATCCCACAACAGAAGATCTCGAGGAGATCTTTTTCCGTAACAGGGCTGACTATGTGCTCCATTAGACAACACAGAGTCTCATAATAGTCGTCCACTATCCTGTGGGGTATTTGGCATCTACTACAAAGCTGCTGCTTGTTGATGGCTTTGCTCTCAATCGAGGGAAATTCTCTGAGTACTGCCAGCTCCAAGGCATTTCAGTTATAGTCGAGCTCTGTCTCAAAAAACCTCTAGAACCAGCGTTGAGCGTGCCCTGTAAAAGTGATTGTGCATGCTGAGCCAAGATGTAAAAATTCCCCTCAAGCGTGAACCAGGTCATATGTTGCAGTCACCTCAGCAGTCCCCCAATGGATCAGTTGTCATCCCTATCAACATAAAATAGCTTCCAACTTGCAATCAATTGGAACGTCTTGGGTACTAAAATTGTATTCCTTTGGAGGCCAAAGGGTTCACTGCATAGTGTTCAGGCCAGGTTCGAACAAATTCATCTAACTGGCCGGTAATCGATAGTGCGGTAATCTTTAGTGCAAAAATAGCTGCACTCGATCTATCCGTTTAGAGGAAATTGCTAACTTAGTAGAGCAGTTCCCAGTAAAAAAATGCACGGCAATCAAATCGATGCTAATCGCATGATATTCTGATTCACCAGAAAATCAACTTTTGTAAACTTTATCGGGAGTTGAATTTGCAGACCTCAAACTTTCACAGCTCTTGTGCAAGAAGACAGTGCCAGTAGGTGAACAGCTAAGAGGGAAAGTCCTGATAACATCCTGGATAAAAAAAACTCTTCGCTCACATATGGGAAGTTTTGGCAGTGGTTGAGTAAGTAGCAGCAGGAAATTTAATAGAAATAGTGAACGAAATTTGTGGCTTTGATACGAATTAAATAGTGTTAGTCAGAAATACGAAGAACAGCAACGCTTCCTAGACCTGATAATGCAAGTCACCAAATTGACAATGATGGTTGATAGTCTGGATGCCAAAATATAATGATAAACGACTCGGTCTCGGCGAAGGTCACGAACACGTTTGAAATCAGCAAACGGACTATATCTTTATAATCACCGATATGGGAGCAAGGCTAGAAAGGGTAAAGCCCGTTGCAATTTTGTAAAAATATAAAAAACATGTTGAAGTAGCAGGAAAGTGCTCCTGCCAGAAGGGTATTGTAAAACAATTAGTAAATGAAACAATGTATTCTGCATCTCAAAACTTGCCTAACATACAGATTTCATAAATAGAGTTGGAAGAATTATTATGGTTATTATATTTTTATATTCGCCGCCATTTTTTTTCAGAGATTTGACCCCATCGTTTAATTAGTCATGGTAGCACACCAATATTTCAAACCATTTCTAAAGTTTTTATAAAAATTCCTACATAGTTTTTATAAAAATTCCTACATATTTATATGTTGTAATTGTTAAATATTCAATCGGCTATAACTTATCTGTTTATTGTTTGATTTTTATAGAATTTCCAGAGAGCATACAATTGCTTTCAGAAAACTTAAATTATAGGTTTTGGGAAATTTAAGGGTCCCATTTTGATTTCATAGACAAAAACGTAGGATTTATAAAATGTACCATTATTAATAAAGTTGATCGAATTTCGACTTCTGAGGTGTTTGTTGCCCATGTACTCCTAACGTCAGACCTCTGTGATTTTTTTCAGATTTTTCCGGTCAAAGGTGTCCAATCGCGAGGGGGGGGGGGGGGACACACAATTTTTGTACATTTTCCTTTCCCCTGCACCTCTCAAAGCAAAATTTGTCATTTGAAGACCTGTTTTGAAAAGTTCTCATCAAGACCTTTCATTTGATACCCATATCGCCTACATGCGATGAAACTTTATTTTCGGGGGCCACTCTCCTATATGGGGAGACCCCTCTTGAACACCATATAATTTTTTTTTGCGGTGAACTTTGAAGAGGGCATCACTTTACACCTACTTACAAAATTTTATCTTTCTAGCTTATGTATTTTGCGAGAAAAAGTGCTGTGACACACGGACGGACGGACGGACAGACAGGACGGGATTTTAGTAGGGTATTGTAAAATTATTTTACAATACCCTAAAAACTAAACTACTCGTCACCATTACAAAAAACTTGCGACGATAAAATGAATGCAAATCACCTGATTGTACGCAACCAATAACTCAGTTATTCGTTTCTTGTAGATACTGGTGCCGTCATATTACGTAAAATTGAACACTAATTAACAGAGTCCCAACTCCTTGCCGCAAACGGCACATAAATAGAAATATTCGGAAAAAAGGCCGCAACGCTCAATCAAAGTGGGGATTCTACGTGGGAAAAATAAATACGGTAATTACTTAGTTTAGGTGCCATACTCTCGATTTTTTTGCAATTTCAGTATAATATACAGTTTTTCATACTGAAAAAGAATATATATATATATATATATATATATATATATATAATATATATATATATATATATATATATATATATATATATATATATATATATATATTGGGCGCGGAAAACATTCGTTTACCTAGTTTTTAAGGTTTGAAAATTGGGAAATGAACACTATCGTGAAAAGTTGGTATTTTGCACATACTTGATGTTGGAAAGGATTGAGAGTGGGGTATGGGGGGGATGTTAAAAATTTAGAACATCGTTTTAGTACCCCCCCACCCCACACCCCACTCACAATCCTCTCCATCATTAAATTATAATTATTCGTCAATTGACATCCCAAAAATTTATTTAATTGTGATCAGATGTTTTCATACAACACAATTGAAGAAAATGGGATGGGAATTGTATTTCAACAACATTTTGGTGAAATTTAAGGCATTAAATTATAATATTTGAAATGGCAGACCCCAATGCTGCTGTAATATATTGTGCAAGGACGGGTTCTATAAGAGCCGCCTTCCTTTCTCTAGAAGGGCACCCTTCTATTCTCTAGAGGAGCACCCTTTATTGTCTAGAGGAGCAACCTTCTATTCTTTAGGTGTGTATTCTATAGAAGGGCATCCTTCTATTCTCTAAGGAAGCATTCTTGTACTCTTCCTTCTACTCTATAGAAGGGAACCCTTCTATACTCTATGATACCCGTGTATTCATTTGAAGAGTACCGTTCTATAGAATAGAAAGGTGCTCCTCTTGAGAATAGAAGGGTACCCTTCTATTCTTTAGAAGGGCACCCTTCTTCCCACACCCCACTCTCAATCCTCTTCAACATCAAGTATGTGCAAAATACCAACTTTTTACGATAGTGTACATTTCCCAATTTTCAAACCTTAAAAACTATGTAAAGGAATGTTTTTCGTGCCCAACATATATTTATATATATATATATATATATATATATATATATATATAATATATATATATATATATATATATATATATATATATATATATATATATATATATATTCATTCTTTTTTAACATAAAAAACTGTATAACATACTAAAATTTCAAACAATTGGGAGTATGGCACCTAAACTAAATAATTACCATAAAAACACCAATGTTGGGTGTGGGTTTCCCGAAAGAGTTTGGCTTACTTGTGGACATTTTAAATGAAAGACTTGTCGATCCAAAAATAAAACATAACGTAGACGAGTAAAATTTCAATGGCAGTTATATGCGCACTTTTGTCATTCCTTCAAGGAACGAAATCCATAAAATTTTTAGTGAGTTTCCGAAGTCAACCACGGCAATTAATGTGCAAGGCAATATAAAGCATGAGGTGATACACCACATTCTGGTCAAAAGCCTGCCCATCAAGGAGCGTGTAAGATGATTACCACCCGATAAATGCAAATTGCAGAGGAAAATTTTGAGTTCATGTTGGGACTAGTTGGGTAAACAGAACTTCGCTCGTGTCAAAAGGGTATTGTACTTAACCTACAATATGCAAACATTTCTTCTTCTTCTTCTTCTTCTTCTTAGCACTACAGCCCATTTCAGGCCTTCGCTTCCTGCAAACAACGCCTCCAACTGTCTCGGTCCGTTGACCGCGTCTTCCGATTCCGAAATCCGAGCAGCGATGAACTGTCTTCGTTGACCGAGTCAGACCAGCGTTTCCTCGGTTTCCCCGCTGGCCGCCAACCTTCAGTTCTCCCAACGAATACCTTCTTGGGTATCCGTTGTTCGTCCATACGATTCATGTGTCCAGCTCATTGCAGTTTCCGCAGTCTTACAATCCTTGAGACTTCCGGTTCGTCAAAAATTTCATACAGCTCATGGTTGTATCGAATTCGACATTGGTCCCCGTCTAGCTTCGCTCCGATTATTCGCCGTCGCTCAAAGGCGTTCAATATATTTATAGATGCTTGGGTTAGGGTCCATGTTTCACACCATGTTTCACACCCATAGCATAACACAGGTCTTATCACAGATTTGTATACTTGGAGCTTTGTTTTCCTGTGTATGCAGCTGGTCTTCAAGATCGTCAATACTGAGTAAAATATTTTATTTGCGAGCTGAATTCTTCGGCGTATTTCGTCTCTTTCATTGCCCGTTTTCGTTATTTTAGCGCCTAAATACACAACATTTAGAATGTTTTAATTCAAGAAAAACTTTCACGATATGCATAAAAAATATATTCTTGCTTTAAAAGAACTCCATTTTACCCAGTCAACATTTTTCATTGGCTGACCGGCATCTTAAATATATTTTTGTTATTCATCTTATCTGAAAATTGGAGAAGATCAATTCAAAAGTGTAGTGTCAGGATTGATGGAAGGCCCATGTAGTAGAAAAATCGTATATGATTGCTGTAATTGGATGTAATTCAAATGGCTATAAGTTCTGTAAATTTTATTGGAACTTAAAGAATTATAAGGATCTTTCAAAATACTGCTCAAATGGCTGATTTCATACAATTTAATAATACTATACTACAAGTAGTATAGTTTTACTGACAAAAATCCTAAGTCCTACTATTATTAGCAAAGTTCAACGAATTTCCACTTCTAAACAATTTGTTATTGGATGTACCCCCATGATTTTTAGGGCTTTGTGAAAGAAATTTTACAAAAACCTACGAGTTTCGCATCCTGTCTGCCCGCCTGTCCGTCTGTCCATCTGTCCGTTTGTCCATCTATCCGTGCGTCACAAGAAGTTCCTCCAGAAACTATAGAAGCTACAAAGCTCAAACTTTGTGCAAATGCCGGAAGTGGTGGTCTCTCAAAAGTTGTTGTCTTATCAAATATATCAAAATTTTTTAAGGGGAGTTATAAGTTATAACAAAGTGACCCTTAAAATTTTTTTCATCAAATCACACGAAAGGTCTTGGTACCTTCAGAATCTGAAAAAAGGTCATTAGCATCCGAGGTCCAAGTGGAAGCTTGTATCCCGTTTCCTAGGAAAAATCTAAAAAAAATCACGAAGACAGGACTTTGTGAGCAACAACTAGCTCAGAAATAAAAATTCACTCAACTCTGTTAAAAATAGTATGGTTTGTAAATTTTACATTTTCGCGCAAAAATCTAAGCGGTGCCCTTAAACTTCTTAAGATTTTTCAATTATATATGTTAACATAAGAACTTTATGCCTATTTCATGGAAACCTAATCGTAATTAAGTGAGTTATCGCCTTTTCAAGTGCATGGAATTTTAACAATAATAACACGTGTTAATGGTTAATAAATATTTCAAATCAACCTAGGCACTCTGACTTTTTCTGGGTTTCCATGAAAATATAATAAAAGTGTTTAATTTGAACATGTCCAATTAGTTGAGCATCCAGTAAAACTATTTACTCGTAAGCTGAAACAAAATGGAACCTTTTATGCACTTATGAATAAAACTCTGCATCTTTTAGATAAATTTGATTTCGAAATTTAATCAATAATTCAGGTTATCGATTCTTGCCATCAGAAAACTTGTTTCGAATCCTAGGATGGTTACAAAGCCCTTCTGGTAGGAGCACTCTCCTTATTTCTCGGCTTGTTTCACTTCTAAATTGTAGGTGATAGTCTTCAGCCATTCATTCATACATCCAATCAGCATGTATCTTAAATGTTGATTTTGGGGAAAAATAACACAAATTTATTCAGCTTTCTCATTTAAAACAGTCGCCGTTTTATTTTACGATTGCAAAAGTCACGAGTTGAACAAATTCTCAAAGATATAAATGATACGTATCATTCTTGAAACATTCATGTAAATCCTAGCAAGCCATATGGTTCCATAGTAATACAGCGCATATTGTTGCATTGCATCACAGAAAAATTCAAACGACTATAACTTCGTTGAGTGTTACTTGATGTATTTGAAATTTTCAAAACATATTAAACTCATAAATGGCAATAGCAATTTAAGTGTAGCGTTATGGTTTTATTTACTCGTAAGAAAAATAAAATTCATAAATCATACATACTTTTACTAACAAAGTTGATCGAGTTTCAACTTCTGACGTGTTTGTTGTCGTTGTACTCATAAAGGCCTATATTTATGATTTTTCGGATGAGAGGTGTCCAAACGCGGTGGGTACTGATATGGTAATTTTAAAACTTGTTTTAGAAAGATCTTATTGAAATCTTTCCAATGACATTCTACTCGCATGCCAATGGTGAAAATTTTTTTCAAGGGTCGCTCCCTATATTGGGAGACTCCCCTCAAAACTCTCTGAAAGTTTTTTCACCCCAAAACTTTCAAGAAGTTATCACTTCTGACCTTTTCACAAAGTTTCATGGCTGTAGCTTCTATAGTTTCGGAGAAAAAGCGCTGTGACGTACTGACGGACGGACAGACGGACACAGGTCTTGATTTGAATAGGGTTTTGTATTTGAGTACCAAACCCTGAAAAGGCATTTGCAAACCATCGAATGAGCCTTGGGTAAGTCCCTAACTTCTGAAACAAAAAAGAAATAACAAAGGATAGCCATGTGGTGATAATGGACGTCTAAACGCTTTAATAATCCCAAACAGCCATTCAACATATTTTACTCTTGATGTATGTAACACAACCCTTAAGAGACAAGTTAAATTATTCAATACTGGACTTCGCAAAGGAGTACCATCAAGTGCCAATAGCCCTCGAGGTCGTGGTAAAAACAACACTTACAACCACGTAATGAAGTTTGGCTTACGAACTGTCACGCATATGGTTCAGCGGCTATTGGACTCCATACTACGGGGAATAGACTTCGCTTTCGATCATCCGGACAATATCCTCATCGCCTTGTCTACCATCTAAGAGCATAAGAAGAGCCAAAGACAAGGGTTTCAACGACTTAAAAATGTACAGACTAAATCTTAACCAGCACAAATGCATCTTTGGACAGCTCATAGAAAGAACATCCGTACTACGATACTTCAATGGAAGCTATCCAATCGTACATCTTTGAAGAATTAAGAGAAGAAATATTCAAATTATTACATTTGCTAGCGTATCCAGCTGGACGAGCAACTACAAGCAGATCAAGTGGAATACATCTGCGCGGGAATTGACAAAAACATTACTGAATGAAGGAAATGGTACGTGCAATGTCAGTGAGGGGAAATCATTCGGCACAATAAAATACACCGCAGCAGTTCACATAACATGTGGATGTTTTGAACATTGCCACATCGACATAGTAGGACTACTACCATCCCCGAAGAAACAAAGGTATAAACTGCCGTTGACCGATCAATTCACCCAGTAGTGGCTGGAGGCAGTACCCATCAGTAAAATCAAGGCAAACACGGTAGCAACTGCTTTTTATGCATGCTGGATTTCCTGCTTTGGTTCACATTTAACGTTGTTAACAGAATGAAGGTCCCAGTTCAAATCCGAGTTGTATCGGGCCTTGACACAACTTGTTGGATTTAAACGCACTCAAACGTCGTAATATCATCCTTCCGCAAATTGAATGGTTGCAATGTTCCCGCAGGGAGAATGTCGGTTAATAGGAATACTCTTGGAGGCTAACATTCTTTGGGGAGCGCCACTCCCACCGACTCAAGGATATGGAGGTTACTATGGGGTTTCTCCTGGGATGACAGTAATGACCCTGACTGAATCTGGACTACGCTTTGGACATTTAACTGGAACTGATGCTTTGGGCTGGCGGATATGATGGTTTGGATTTAGTTGCTTTGCACGGTAGCGCCAAGGTAGCACTCTTACGTGAACGACTCCGATTCAACTATTATACCATCTCCGTTCCGGTAAAACCTTGGCAGGCCTCGTAGAATGCTCGTGGGTGGGTGGTGTAGGTTTAGTTGAGACACGCCCCGGATTAGCGCTGGTCTGGCTTGGAGTACTTGCACCCATAAGGACTTGTGCTGAATCTCGCATAGTCTAGCTGCTCTGCAAAAAAAAAAACACGGGTCCAAAAGGTGACGAACCGAGAAAGCGGCTTGGAGGGAGCCCCAATCAAATTGGAACAATTTTAGCTAGAAAACCCCCCAAAAAAAACAAAAAAGTCCAAATAGTAAGCGAAAATTTCAACAACGACGACGCAACTGGCGGCAGTAGCCATGATGTTCACAGTACATTGGGAGTGATACTAATGACGACAAAAATGACTATAAAGACAAAGAAAGTAAAGATGAACCAAAAATATAAATAAGCGGTCAGCCTTGCCCACACTGAGACTCCTGCGGCATTCGGGTGCAGTTAAAAAAATGATGCCAACGTCAGAACGTCCTAAAACTAAGAACGAAAAACTCTACAATGTTTGAATGGTGGGAGAAAATATAAAGAACATTGATAATTCGACGGTTGCTGCAGCGATTGCTACCAAAGCAAGGGTCTTGAATCCCGAAATAACAACAAAGCATTCTGAAGTCCACGAAGTGATCACGGCAGTAAAAGAAAGAAGTGACCAGACAAATGAAGCGCCGTTTTGTGATCTTACCGCCACCTTGGAAAATGGGGCTAAAGTAATGTGCTTGAAAACGGAACCCAATAACTTCTCCGAAGGAGAGAGGTCGCAAAGGGCAATTGCCGTCCAGTGACATCCAGAAAAAGGCTATCTTGAAAAGTGGGAGATGTTTTGATAAGAATAAAGAAGTGCTGAGGGCTGAGCCTAACGAGCATGTGCACCATCAAACATCAATGAAAGAATAGTCTCTAGCCGAATGGAAAGAGATTGGGATAAAAAAGGGAGGAAGAGGCACCTGATGGGCGAGGAATGCTAGATCAGGGTTTCCAGACAAAGCTGACATAAGAAGCGAAGAAAACTGGAAAGGATCTATTTCAAAAAGTTCCAGTAAATAAAGTTCGCATGAACACCCAACAAGAAAAACAAACATGATGTAAAATAAGAGAGAGAAAATTCTCGACGAAGACCGCGGCAGCAGGCACTGCTCGTAAATCGTTAAGATGGAGGTTTCAGGAGGGTGTAAGGCCCAAAGGTACCAACACTGCTATAAAGGCAATGCCACATGCTGACTGAACTCGTAGCAGAAGCCGACAGTAAAGAAGCATTCTGTGATGTAGTGAAGAAAGTCCTCGGCACAAGCGCAACTATAGCTCGCTCGAGCCAATGGCAACGATCAAAATAAGATACATTCACTGCATTACGGGCCTAGCCGAGGTAGAAGAGGCCATAAAAATGGAGTTTTCTAGCGTGGCGTAACCAAAGAAGGACACCGAACCACTTTTGAAAATGGACAAGGTAAAGAATAGGGTACAGAAACGCATAAGTATGCAAAGGACCCCACAGGAGTTCCCTATCTTACAAATGCGGTGATATGGGGCATAAAAGAAAAAAGTGTGATTATGAGATGCACTGTATCCTTTTCGAGGATGTTGATCCCAGACCGGTTATTGTCTGCGACTTGGGATCAAGAAAATGAATCTCTAGCCAAGGCAAAATCAAAACCTCAACGATCCGTATCCTGCAGGTGAGCCTACATAGCTCAACCGCCCAAAAATGGGTCGAGCAGTTTGCGAGGGGCATGAAAGCCGACTTTTTGCCACTGAGTGGGCTACACCAAGATAAAAGCTCTGCATCCTGACAAAACTGGTACTGCCACCATCTGGGGCGGGGGACGATTTCGAGTGAGTTCGGTGCGCAGGTACCACATTTTTAGGGTTTTGTAAAATAATTTTACAAAACCCTACTAGTTTCGCGACCAGTCTGTCCGTCTGTCCATCCGTCCGTCCGTCCGTATATCACAGCAGTTTTTCTCGGAAACTACTTAAGCTAGAAACATCAAATTTTGTGTGTAGGTGTAAAGTAGTGATCTCTTTAAAATTCAACTACAAAAAAGGGAGTCTCCCCATATAGGAGAGTGACCCCCCGAAAAAGAATTTCATTCAAGGTAGCCAATATTGGTATCAAATGAAAGGTCTTGATGAGAACTTTTCAAAACAGGTCTAAGTTTGGCAAAATATGTCTCGAGGGGCGCACAGAGAGGGGAAATACACGGGATTGGACACCTGTGATCCGAAAAATCTGAAAAAAATCAAAAATGTAGGCCTAGGTGAGTACAACAACAACAAATACGTTAGAAGTCGCAATTTACTCAACTTTGTTAGTAAGAGTATGATTTATCGATTTTATGTTTTCTTGAATAAAATCTTAACGGTACCCTTAAATTCAATGAAATTCAGCATGTAGATGTTTATTTATAAGATTGATCTATCCTAAAAGTTTCATAAAGATTGAATCATATTTAGCGAAGTTATAGCGGATTGAATTTTCCTGTATTACTATGGAACAATATGCGCTGCATTTATTGCTATGGCAACATATGGCTATGGAACAACATGCGCTTTTTATCGACTCAGACACTATAGTTTTGCTAGGATTTGCATGAAAATTTCAGGAATGATAGGTGTCATGTATATCTTTGAGAATCGGTTCAGCTAGTGGTATCAGTAATCGTAATACAAAATAGTGGCTGTTTTAAATGTGAAGATTGAATAATTTTGAGTTATTTTTTCCCAACTTCAACGTTTAAGGTGCATGCTTTGAACACTTGATTCAATTTAATGAATGACTAAAGATGAGTACCTACAATTAATGTTCATAAGTGAAACAAGTCAAGGAGGTGGGAAAGAGCTCCTAGCAAAAGGGTTTTGTAACCATTCTAGGATTCGAAAAAATTGGCCATTAATCGATGCTAACAGTACAGGAGAGTGGCCCCTGAAAAAAAAATTTCATCAAGCGTAGCCGATATGAGTATGAAATGAAAGTTTTCATGGGAGCTTTTCAAAACAGTTGTTAAACTGTCAGTTTTTGCTACAGTGGGAGCACAGGGGGGAAATACATGAAAAATGTGTTTCCTCCGTCGCGGATGGACATCTGAAATAATTATTTATGAGTATAACAATGCCAAAAACCTCAGAAGTCGAGATTCTTTCAACTTTGTTAATAATAGTATGATCTTCGTATTTCATATTTTCTCCAATAAAATCGTCTTTGACATGTTTCTTGATTTGATTCGATCTGGTGACTGCATTTTGTAAATTGAATACAAAGCCCTTGTGACATGAGCGTAGGTCTGTTTACCCAACTTGTTTAGTATATATCTAACACCGAATGAGCCGGTATCATGTTCTCAAGCCAAGCTTAATACTTTGCAGGGTGCTTTCTCCAACACAATTTTTATATTCCTTGTTAAAATTTGTTGTATTCCGTTGGGACCCTAAAATTATTATTATTTTATACAGGGCATTTATGTCTACACTGTTGTATGCTTGCTTTAGGTAGGCAAAGAGTTGGTGCACGTTTTTGTTATATTCTCAATACTTTGTGAACACCTGTATAGCTCAGAATATTTGGCTTCAACTTTACCGAAAATATTTAGTAGACCATCCACTTCAAAAGCATCCCTGATACTCTTCTATAATAATTGCAAAATACGGCTCTAATTTTCTTTCTATGATTTTCAAGATCACTTTATAAGGCATACACAGTAAAACGATGCTTCTATAGTTTGATATTGAAATATGTTCATACTAGTTTTTTGAATATTTATAAAAAGAAAGCGCATGTATGTGCTTTACAATGATTACATGAATCAAATCATCTAAGATTAGACATATTCTCTGGCTAATATCTCACTAACTGAGAACATGCTCAACTTGAAACTTTGTTAAGAGCATCTTCTAATTGTATGCAATCATTTAACACATTAATTTTAGTAAAATTTAGCTTATTTTTGCGGCCACTCTGTAATCACAAATCCGTCTCAAAATTCAAAAATGTTTATTCGTCCAACTCGTTAATCTACTTTTCAATCAGATCGTATCATAATATCTTTAACGTTCGAAAAATATTTAAAAAGGTTCCTCATGATAAGTAGCTTTCATTGGAAGTTCACATGTTCAACAATATGTTAATCCATGATTGCCACTCTCAAAAAACGATTTGCAATGAATAAACTGAACTAAAATTGAAGACTATATGCATCACCGCGTAACTTGAGCATTCCAAGGGCTAGAGAAGATATCCTCGCAACACTACCAAACGTTAAAGGGGGACAGGCAGCCATTTTTGGTCTCAAGAAGAACAAAACTCCTGGGGTTGGTGGAATACCGACATAACTACTCCAAATTGAAGGAACACACCTACGCAACATGCTGCGTCAGTTAATGTGTGGGATATGGACAAAAGTGCAGATACAAGTTGACTGTCGTAAAAGCATCACATATTCCTTATATAAAAAGGGAGACATGCTAGGCTATCAGAATTCAAAAAGGATTGCTCTGTTGAGCATGTTATATAAAGTACTGTCTAAAGTCATTGAATGAAAACTGAAGCCTTTTTATGAAAATAGCATTAAGGGTACCAAAGTAGGCTTAGGAGTGGACGGTCTACAATTGACCTGCTCGTACTTGAAAAGTGCTGGGGAAATAATATCGATGTGCAGCAGCTCTTTATAGATTTCAAGCGAGCATACGACAGTATCGACAGAAATGTTATGTACAGAATAATGCTTAACTTACGCGTTCCAACTAAACTGGTCCGCATGACCAAGGCTACCATGCTAAGCACCGAATTTAAAATCAAAGTTAACATAGATTTGACCTAAAGGTTTCCAGTGAACTTAGGCCTTAATAAGGGGATGGGCTTACCCCAATGTTGTTCAATATTATTCTGGAACGTGTGATTAGGAAAACACCAGTAGACACCACAGGTACGCTACTTCATATATCCATGCAAGTAGCAGCATATAGCAACGATGTTGACAAAATGTCCATACCAGTTTTAGATGCAAAGAATGCGTTTATTTGACTGAAGTCAGAAGCAAAAATAGTTGGCCTTCTGGTCAATATAATCAAAACTAAATTAATCACCCAAACAAGGAAAGGCATGCCTCTATGATAAAACCTGCCTTAAGATGCTACCACCTGGAAAGTGTGGATAGTTCCCCATCATCTTTAAAGGAAGGCCATAGAAAAAAATGAAATAAAAGCATAAATGCAGCAAACAAAGCCTGCTTTTACGTTCTTCCTATGCTAACACAAGATCTTGAAATGTTCGCAGGGAAAATGAAATTTGCATATGTAAGTCACTAATAAGGCCTGTGTTGCTGTGCATTTATGAAATCTAGCCTCTTGCAAATGTTTTCGAAGGAGCAAAATGCTCAGAAGGGTGTATGGCCCTGTAAAGCATGGAGGAAAGTAGATTCTTCTTTACAATAAAGAGTTGTATAATCTTTTTGACAACTCACTTGCATCCGTATTCGTAAAGCTACGCAAACTTCAATATGCAGGATGTGTGGAGAGATTCGAAGATCACACGCTCCCCACACGAGGGTTGAAAGGCAGAGCACAAGGAAAATGTTCAGTTTGAAGACCGAGGAAACAATGAAAAGACTTAATTGATGTGGATAATAGATTTATGCTTGGTATTTTTAATCGGCGAACGAAGTTACAGAACATTGATGCTTTGAGGCGACTACTACCGGAGGCGAAGGCCTAAATTAGAGCTATGCTATAAATGATGATATAATACCCAAGATTATGGTTATCAATAATGAATAATGACTACCCATGGAGGAATAATGACGTCCCAAGGAAGGAATAGGACCTACCCAATAAGGAATATGACCGAAATTAACAGTAGGAAAGAATTCTTTTTATATAAGATTCAAATCGTTTTGTCTCTTTCAAGAATTTATTTTCAAAATGTTTGTGATTTGTGAATACGATGATTGTTTTGAATTTTTCAGGCCCACAAAATATTTTAAGTTATGGGTTTTTTTGATAAATTATAAGATTTTTTTTAAATTCTTATATCGTTGAACAGTTCAAAATGCGTTGAGCTTAAAGATAAGTTCAATGTATCCGACAACATGCATTGCACTCATAATAATTATTATACCACTGCATACATCTATGTTATATGGCATGCGGCTTTTATTTAAAATTAATATTTCCTTATTCATATGGGTAGAACTTGGGATATATTTGAACATCCGAGAACATTTTGAAGATCTTGTGAATACTGTTTATTTATGTAACTATCATGTTTGAATTATATGTGATTGGGCTTTTAGGAAAATTCAAGCAGTCAAAAAAGTCAAATAATAAACTTTTCACATGAACTTTATCTTAACTATGAATATAAGGTCTCGGAAAACTGACATGCGTACTACAGGAGAAAAAACATGCTAAGAAAAAAAAAAGAACGAATACGATAAGACTGCAAAATATACAAAAAACTAACCACAACTGACCATATCATACATGTAACATCTGACCATACTGCGCAACGTAAACTAGTAGCTTACAGATCAATGGTGCTGAGGCTCCACTCCGTCCCCATAGCTCACACTCACGATCTAAACAACATTTATAGAATATATAGTAATAACAGATACAAACAAAGTAATATTGACAAAACAAAACACAAACAAAAACAAAAAACCCAACTGACCGAAATACACAAGAACGACCAAGAGTGGATTTCGTTAACATACGTTGGCAAAAGAACATATAAACCATCAACTTCCTCAGCAAATACAAACTGCATCCAAAACAACCAACAACATTGGAAAAAAACTGAGACCAAAACTGAATGACGCTTCAATGTATGGAGACAGAGGCATAACTTGTACTAACTGATATGGAAGCACGTACCATCGTTCTTATAAATACAACGAAGCACACTCCACTTATGTGACGTACCGACAAAACCTGAGGTTGTGATAAATTCTGTGACATTATTCATCTTTTAGCCACATATCTGACATACATTGGCTCAATTCACTGTCTTGAAAGTGATTGCCTACAGATTGTACTCAAAAATAGACTGCTAATAAAATGGCATTGCTAGATGCCAGATTCTGTGACTGTACTCTAAGGAATTTCAGTTTCAACATTTGACATTCTAAATGCAATTATAACTTTTGATTTGAACCGTGGATCTGGCCCTGATTTACGTCCACCTTGTTTTTCATTTCAGTGCAGAGAACAATTCATTTTAACTCACCATATTATTTTTAACAATTCATATTAAAGGGCATCGGAGCAAATACAACCCCTTATTTTAAGCCTAATTCTATTGTGAAGCTGTCCATTGATTCGCGAGTTTACCTTGACCTGGGAGTTTGTGTTCAGCATCGTGACTTTGACCATGTGAACTAGTTTTGTTGGAAGTCAAGCATTATTTTGAAGAGCGCATTTCTGTCGACACTGTCAGATGCCTGCTTGAAGTCTGCAAAGAGTTTGTGTCCTTCGATGTTATATTCCCAGCACTTTCCATGCACCTGCTTTCCTGAAAATATTTGGTCTATTGTAGACCGTCCACTTCAAAAGTCTCCCTGAAACTCTCCTATAGTGCTTTAATTTCCTTCGTATGATTTTGGAGAGCAGTTTAAAAGATATACACATTAGAGTGAAAAAATAATCAGTTCTAAAATATCTTCCATTATAGAGCAACGCTTCAATGACCATAAAAATCGATCCTGAACCACTAACCTGACGGTTATGGTCTCTACCATCCTTTGTGAAATGGAAAGTGGGTATCAAATTGATGAAATTTATACCGAATCGGTAAGGAGTTTAATTGTGTTAATCATACGCGTTTGTCTCAGAAACCATTTAAACTCGGTATCTCTGGTTCCTGACACCATTGGCTGGACTCAGATATTAAAAATCGGATTCAAGGCAGGCATCTCGGACCTTTTCTCTTTGACATTTTTATATCGAACCTTTCTGAAGTGTCGTCAGATATGTCAGACTTATTTTACCAGATGATGTCAAATTATACCATGTGATAACATCCCAAAATGAATCATTGTTCCTACAGGACAAGATAAATTCTCTACTAGAGGGGTCTAACAAAAACCATCTAAATCTGAATTTCGGAAAATGCTAGGTGATAGATTTTTCTCGGAAAAATACAGTTTAATTAACGCACTATCACCTCGGCAATGTAAAGCATTCTAGAGTAGGTAATGTAGTCGAAAAATTCTGGATATCGAAAATATTATACACATCGTTAGTGTGCCAAATTCTTGAATACGCTTGCGTTATTTGGAATCCATTGTTTGATATTCACTTAGAGAGGTTCGAGTCAATTCAGGAACACCTCTTGCCATTTGTTCGGAGATCCCTCTACGATCCAAAGAATTTTCATAATTTACTGTTATATGATAATCGGCTATCGATTCTGGACATGACTTCATTTGCCTCCCGCAGAACTCTAATTTGCTCTTGCATTGCATTCGGTATCCTTAGAGACACCATTCAAGTGCATATCTAATCGAGCAAGTAAGTCTGTTAGATTTACAAGACATTCAAACCTTCTGGTAGAAAGTAAACACTATACTATGTATGGTAATAATGAGCCCATAAAATTAGTACGTTAAAATTGTTAAAAGATTAAGCCATATTGATTCTCAAACTATCTCTGAATCTCAATTTAGGTCCCTCTACTCTTAATCCTTTGATTCTATTCCTACACTGTGTATGAGAAAATTTGTATTTGAACATTTACATATTTATGATAAAGAAAAAAACGAATGAATGTATTGCGTGGTTGGTAAGTAAATAAATAAAACTACTGGAATGAAAATTCACAAGAGTAAGCCATATTGAAATTGCAGCTGCCGCTTGTTGATCCTGCTTGTATTATGTTTATTTCGATTGTACGTGGAGTACATTCCAGAAACATACCTTCTTAGTGTATTTATTTTGAACGAGCAAATAAAAACACACAGTATCCAATGTTGAGTCCAAACCCAAAATAATATTTTATAATTGCGAAAGTACACTCCAGTGAGTTGATAGAACTAAGCAGCTTTAAAATGTCAATTAAGATAAGTTTGAATTTTTGTACCCAATATTTTATTTTAGTTAGAGAAATGATACAATAGCAAATATCCTGGTTTTAAATGTTTTACATAATAAAGCCCGTTGAGCACCGATATTAAAAATATTTCAAAAATATTAAATATAAAATATTTATTCTTCCGTAGGTTTGATCTCACCTGGTGTATCCGTACCCATAGCAGTTCCTGGCCAACCTACAGAGATGTCATCACAATACTGGCCAAGACTTCAGTGACATTGGTGTTAGAATCGGCCATAATATTTAAAACACAGGCTTAATAATTGAAATTTCTTTTATTCTCAATCCTTGTATGTGAGCATACACGTATTTGCGTAGATAGCAATTGCATTTGTCATCTAATTTCAGTATATAGATAAAAATGGATAGATATTAAGAAATGAATAGCGAATAGCTTAAGGAAGATATTTGAAAATATGGTATACCGTTCACGAAAAAATGAAACCAATGTCTAGATAGGTGTGTTATTAATCAGAATTCCAGTGTCCGAATGTAAGAGCTTTATCAATTATTGGTTGCGGTCTTTGCTTTTTCAAACGTACATTACTGAATTTTTTGTATTTTCATATCTTATATACTTATAGCCGTATATGCATAAGTGTTCACAGGTATTGCAATTTTATAGATTTCAGACCTAGTTTGAGAATCGTTGTTGTAAAAAAAACATATTCCGGAATATGTTCACAATAGTCTATAGAACGAAATCACGATTTTCGACACGCTTTGAGCTTTAGTTTCTACAAAAAACACATTCATTTGATGCATGGTACAAAGAATAAAGGTATGCTTGAACATGAACGAGCCATTACGTGGATGGAATCGCGTATAGCTTTCCTGTAAAATACATTGATTTCTCTGGTTAAATGAGTTTTCAAACTTTATTTTGTTGTATACATATCAGCAGACGTTAAATCTCCTCGCATATACTATTTAAATACACTCGTACATTAACATTCAAAAAAATTATCTTTGCTTTTATATGCTCGATTTTGTATAAACTGATTTAAAATCAACACATAATCAATTAATATCGATAATTCACCAAGTCCAAATAGTACAATCAATCCGAACGATGTCACAAATATACATATATGTATATTACAATAAAATGGCGAGGAAGCATTTGTCAGCGAGCGTACATTATATTCTATGTACTTGCACCATTCATTTGACTCGGATTAGGATGGCCAAAAAAACTAAACTTTAACGGAATATTTATTTAAGTGAGCTTAAAGTCATAAAATACTATGTATAGCTATTATTCGGTTACAATTTGGTAATACCCTGGAACGCAATCTCCATTTGTAAAAAAAATTGAGCTTAGAGGAACCGCAAATTACAGTTACTAAGTTTGCTTCCAAAAAGTTAATTTTGAAGAAACAAACCAAGAAAATGTTGCATTTCAACCCAAGCAAACTTTAAGAAAACTTTTAAATTATTGTATTTGGTAAATATCTGTTTTTCTCAAAATACGAGCTAACTTTCGTATTTCGTAATAAACAGACTAGTTATCATGAGCTCAGATCAAGCTTTAAGCAATGTATAATATTTGCAAAAAGTATACAATCCTGTAAAGTATCATATTAAGATAAGATATTAAATACTAATTCTGATAATACTTTATGGTTTTAATATGTTTTATAAAAATTTACAATGTTCTCATTGAAGTTGGCGGATGCTTTTGGAGTACCTTATCATGCACGTAAGCCGAATGGTACACTAGAAGGCAATATGGTGAGTATCACACATGACCGGTTCGCTAACACTTAGTTGCAGCAGTATAAGCACAACTACAGCTCCGTTTGGGCCTTCGCTTAGAGATGGTTAGCGTATCTCATTATCTTGATCGAATGTGTTGGCACTCGGAAAGTCGATATGGTCAGTACAACGCCATGGATGTGCGTGCGTCCACCCAACTGCGATACGTTCTGATTTGAAACCAGTACGTATCATAATGGGCGCATAGTCCGTCCGAAGAATCGCTCGAAGTAAATCGTATTATCGCCAAGGGGACTCAAACCAGGGATCTTCGGCTTAGGTGGTGAGTGCTCTAAACACTACACAACGTGGTTATGACAAATACCAAGAAAATTAAGTGTATTATAAAACACATAGAAAGGTACATAAATTTCGTTTTCGTTAGGTAATATAAATTCAATAAGTCTTTACATCCGCATTCCACGCTATGCCTTGTATAATTGCCGGGCCTGCTAGCTGCCCCTCCAAACTTCCAATGGCACCTCTGGTGGCGTTTTTTGTAATCCTGATGCTGCTTGTGTTATTAGAACAAATATATGTATACATTTTTTTCTTTAAAAGCCGTCGGGCCTTGCTTTGTAGTGTGAGCAGACGCGTTTCGACTACCTTGAGTGATCTTCAGTGTATATATGCACGTGTATACATGTATATATATATATATATATATATATATATATATATATATATATACATATATATATATATATATATATATATATATATATATATATACATATATATATATATATATATATATATATATATATATATATATATATATATATGTGTATATATATATATATATATATATATATAGGTACATATATATATATATATATATATATATATATATATATATATATATATATGTACATATATATATATATATATATATATATATATAGGTACATATATATATATATATATATATATATATATATATATATATATATATATATATATATATATATATATATATATATATATATATATATATATTAATATATTGCCGCGTGTTATGATTCGCGGCCAATAATTTAAATGTTCCGGGAAAGTGAAAACGCACTGTCTTTGAATTAAGTTAAAAGAGTTTACTTACTAAAAATGCACAATTATTAATTCCACTATTTTACCAATTTAACAACTTGTCTATCAATTTTCCCTTCAACTGTTTATCACTTCACCATCAATATCGCTTCTAATTCGCACTCGACACAATCGCAGTTTTACTATCGCGGTTGCAATGAGTCCCCCCATTCATTCAGCTTGCCTTTGTATAGGGTGTCTAGTCATTCAATCCATTTTTCGTACATTGGCGAACTACCTGGAATATTCAAGCAGCTTAATGAATGGGGCAGTGACGTCACTTTCAGATATTGATCATGCTTGGTGGGTTCTTGTGGTTCATGAGGTTCTTAATGGTTGTGAAAACAATTGCGACAGTAGCTCGCAGAATTATTTGTACATGTAACACTGCCCCCACCTGAGTTCTTTTCACCCCGAAAACATGTGTCGCCAGTTGTAGTCAAGTCTCCCTGGGTATAATATGGGGCAAGATGGTCCAGGTGCACGAATTTTAGTTTGGCTAACGGCTTGCGTTACTCGTGTATGCAACATAAGACGTCATTGATTCGCTTTGTAGCTCGGTATGGTCCCTTCCAATTATGCTGCAACTTCGGACACCTACCCTTCTGCCGTTGTGGGTTATATAGCCACACCAAGTCATCTTGCTGGAAGCCAGTAGAATTTGCCTTTAGGTCATACCTGGTCTTCATGCGGTCAGTAGCCGATTCGAGGTGTTTTCGCACTGTCCGATGTATCTGGTTCAACCGTTGCCTTAGCTCACTTGCGTACTCCGAGATTGTTTAGGGTTTCTCAGGGGTGGTTCCGAACTTTATATCAGCCGGCAGATGTAGTCTTTCCAAACTTGACTTTGGCTGGGCTTGGCCCATCGATGCATGTTCGACAGCTCTGTACGCCCTCGAAACTAGCGGGATATGTCGGTCCCAGTCCTTTGGTTCTCGTCAACCATCTTGGCCAGATGTTTATTGAGCATGCCGTTGAAACGTTTGACCATTCCATCGGGTTTGGGATGCTGCGGTGTTGTCCTCGTTTTCCGCATTCGCACATTTCACCAAGAACTAGTGACTCAAAGTTTCGGCCTTGATCTGAATGTAGTTTGCAAGGTACGCCGTACCTCCTGATCCAATTTAACACTACCTGTTCGGCTACAGTAGTTGCTTCCTAGTTGGGAATGGGGTAGACCTCAGGCCACTTGCTGAAATAATCGGCCACAACCAGCGTGTATCGATTTCCCCATTCGGGTTCAGGAAAGGGACCGGCGATGTCAACAGCAATCCTTTCAAAAGGTACGCCCACGTTATAGGTTTGCAATTGTCCTCTCAGTTGTCGCTTTGGACCTTTGACAGAAGCGCAAATCGTGCATCTACGGCACCAGTTCTCTGCGTCTTCTTGAGCGTGAAGCCAGTAAAACCTTTCCCGCAATTTCGCTAAGGTCTTGTTAGCACCAAGGTGGCCTCCCGAGAATCCTTCATGCATTTCCTTAACCACATCGTGGATTCGGCTTTCGGGAAGTATGGTTTGCATCCTATAGGAGCTGCCATCTGCCGTTTCCCATTTCTGCTTGAGTACGCCACCCTCCACCTGAAGGGAGCTCCATTGTGCCCAATAACTTTTCGGGTGGTGCTGTCCATCGAAACGTCTTTCCACTCACGCCGCCCAGTTGTCTCCTTCCATATGAGCAATGGTCCGATGTCTTCATCGGCTAACTGGGCATTTCGAGTCAACTCCGGTGACCAACTTCCATCGAATTTGACGGTTATCAATCGCAGATCAACAGGCGGTTCCTTTTCCTCAATCCGTCGGCAATGCTTGCAGTAAGCTGGATATGGACGACGAAATAGGGCGTCAGTATTCCCGTGAACTCCGCCCTTCCGATGAGCAATTTCGTAGTCGTATGACTGCAATCTTTCGATCCATCTCGCAACTTGTCCCTCGGGGTTTTTGAAGTTGAGCAGCCATCTTAGCGATGCATGATCCGTTCGAAGAACAAATTTCTGGCCAAATAGGTACTTGTGGAACTGCTTGGTGGCCTCTAAATTGGTCATGCGGTAGTTCTTTTCACTTTTTGAGGGAACTCAACTGTCATAAGAAAGAACTCTTTCTTCCCCATCGATCTGCTGGTAGAGTACAGCTCCAATACCGCCGTTGCTCGCATCGGTGTCGACTACAAAAGTTTTTCCGGGTTTCGGATATACTAGCACGGGGTATTCGCACAGTTTCTCCTTCAAGGTATCAAAGGCTACGTGGCATTGTTCATTTCAGAATACGTACGATTCTTCTCGGTAAGCTGATGGAGACACTCAGCTTTTTTGGCAAAGTCTTTGACGAATCTTCGAAAGTAGGTCACCAGACCCAGAAAACTTCGTAGCTGGTGCTTGTTGTCTAGTGTTGGCCAGCTTTTCACGGTGTTTTCACCCCTTCTGCTGATACGAAGTGTCTCAGGTATTTTACTTCAGCTGCAAAAAGGGCAAACTTGTTGGGACTAAGTTTCAGATTCGCCCGGCACAATTGGGAGAAAACCTCTTCTAAGCTCCGCACATGCTCTTTGAACGTTCTCCCGATAATAATGATGTCATCTAGGTACACCAAGCAGGTTTTCCAGGTTCGGCTTCGTAGCACGTATTCCATCAGGTGTTCGAAAGTGGCTGGAGCATTGTAAATCCCAAATGGCATCACCACGAACTGAAAATGCGGTCTTCTCTCGGTCCCTCTTGTCGGTTTCCACCTGCCAGTAGCCACTCATGAGATCACGTGTAGAAAACCATTTTGCGTCGGCTAAAGTGTCCATGATGTCGTCGATGCGTGGAAGCGGGTAGCTATCTTTCTTAGTGACGTCGTGAAGCTGCCTATAGTTGACACAAAAACGAGTGCTACCATCCTTTTCTTTACTAGTACTACTAGCATGGCCCATGGACTCATAGAAGGCTCGATAACACCTTGTTTTCCATGCCCGAGATCAGTGCGCTCACTTCTCCTTGTTTGGCTATAGGAAGACGTCTTGATGCTTGTCGAATTGGCTTGGCTCCTTGTGTGTCTATAACGTGAGCTACCATACTCGTTCGGCCTTGGTCATCCGGGCTTGTTGACAAGATGTCACTGTACCTCGTGACCAGATCAGAGGCTCGCTTAAATAGCTCCACTGGTAATTTGGTCTGCTTCAATATTTCAGACGTGGATTCCCGGGCTTTGTCTGCGTCTTGCCCACTTGTCCAATGATGGTCGTGAGTGGCTTCCAAAGAGGTGATGGTGGAAACAGGCTGGCAGCTTCCGACGAGTTCTCCCCCTTTGATGCTCGTGGTTGAGTCTGCGGTGTTAAGGACTCTAACCAGCATGTATCCGTTCCTTAAAAATCTTACAAGGCTTCGTCCTACAATCGAATTGCGCAATTTGGACGTCTTCACTGGCTCTATCGGATAAGATCGGTGCTCTCCAGAATCACCACCAAGCTTGGCCCATACAATGCTTTCAGAAGAATTCGGTACATCAATGTCGGTACATACTACAACATTCATCTTGGGAATTTGGACGCGCGGGTCCTCCATCAATACTTTGACATTCTGCCATTTCAAAACTTGTTTGCCCCAATCCAACGTGATTCTATGTAGTCGCAGAAAATCCATTCCGAGAATGCGGTCATCCATAATGTTCACGACCAGAAAATTATGTCCAAACACAAGGGCTCCCAACTGTATTTGGAGGTTGACCTTTCCATGAATAGGTGCAGTTTCTTCCTTAGCTGCCCTTAGTGAGAAAATTCTGCCCTTGTGAAGTAGTTGCTCTCTCACTAGGTCTGGTCAGATAATCGATCGGGTTGCACCAGTGTCGATTGGTATGGTGCAATATTCTCCTTCAACTTGACCCGGAAGGTAAAAGCCCGCTTCTCGACGATGTAGTCTTGACACGGTGATAGTGGTGCTGGAGAGGCCGATCCTCCTAGCCAACCTCTGCCCCACGAAGTTAGCTCTTACATGTTTCCTGATCCTTCAGTGTAAAGAGCTTCCATTCTGGGCTCCTGACTCGGTCTAGATCTTCTCCTAGCTGCACACCCTAGACAATAACTCAGTTTTCTTCGCTTCTTGCAGTCTCTTTGCAAGTTCCCCTTTCTAACCACAATTCCAGTATCTAGGCGCACCATTAAATGCGGGTCTCGCTCGATTTCCACGTGCTCACATCTGCGCTCATCTGCCACTACCTCGCGAGCCCGGGCAGTGATACGAGTCACATTTTTCGCTGCCTCAAGGTTCAGGCTATAAGCCAATGTACCCTTAACCGTTTGCTTTTGAGCAAGACGCATGGCTTGTTGCAGGTCCTGGTCCCTTAATGCACTGATGAATGCTTCTGTTGCTGCGTCGTCTCGATGTTCTGGGTGATAGGCTAGGTAAGCCAAAAGTGCCAGTCAGTCAATGTCTTGGGCTAACTGATGTAAGGTTTCGCCAGGCTTCTGCATCCGATGCCGTAGCTGTGACCGATAAATCTGCTTCAGATGATCGTCTCCATAGTGCATGTCGAGCACATTCATTAAAGCAGCCGGATTTGAGTGCAACTCGACGGGGATAGTCTGCAACAGCTCGGCAGCTGGGCTTCGTTGAGGAAAATATATGCAGTTGCCCGTTCCTGCTCATTCCAGTGATTTGCCGTAGCGGCGGCTTCAAACTGGGTTTTGTAAATGCTCCAGACCGTTTGCCCGTCGAATATTGGTGCTTGCACATTTCTGGATGAGCTTTGCGCTGCGGTTACAAGCAGGGCTGGTGAAGTGGTTACTACTACCTGCGCTGCTTCCAAGTCTTTTTTCATGTTTCCCATCTCATGGTTGATTCTCTCTTCGACCTGGCTGCTCTCAAGGTTGATTCTCTCCTCGAACTGGTATACCTTTTCCTCGACGCATTTAATTTGGTTGTTGAGACTACTGAGCTCCGTTTTTATTCCGGTTGACTATTTCTCCAGCTTCTGCGTGATGTCTGCCTTGATGTCTGCCTTGATTTTGAACGCCTATTGGTCTAGTTTCGCTGATTGTTTATTTAGCTTCGTTGATAGTTCGTTTAGCTTCGCAGTTAGATTGAAAGACTTTTGTCGCTGCTCTTGCTGCATCGGCATCAGCGCTTTTTCGGGTTCATTTGATTTTGGTGTTTTTGCTTCTCCACCTTCCACACCTTATTCCGCATCTGAGGGCTCACCCAAATCCAAATGCGTGCCTTCCGACTCGTTCACGTCACGCAAGCGTGCGATTAGTATGGCCTTTATACCTTGTCTAGCCAGATTTCGCTGTTCCAAATCCTCCTTAAGCTCCGCTATGGCCATATCATTAATTTTTAGATGTAAGTTTTCTGGCATTTTTATTGTTTCGGCTATTTTTCCACCAGTTCCCACGTTAAATTTCACGATTGCGCACTTTAGAAGTGTTTAAAAATGTTTTTCACTTTCAAAATTTTCTTTCTCACTTCTTGACACCACTGTCGCGTGTTATGATTCACGCCAAATAATTTTAATGTTCCGGGAAAGTGAAACGAACTGTTTTTTAAATTAACTTAAAAGAGTTTATTTACTAAATATGCACAATTATTAATTCCACTATTTCACCAATTTTACAACTTGTCTATCAATTTTCACTTCAACTGTCTATCATTTCACAATCAATATCGCTTTTAATTCGCACTTGACATTATCGCAGTCTTACTATCGTGGTTGTAATAGATCCCTCCTTTCATTAAGCTCGGCTTTTCCATAGGGTGTCTCAATCCATTTCTCGCACATTGGCGAACTACCGGGAATATTCTAGCTGCTTAATGAATGGGGCAGTGATGTCACTTTCAGATGCTGATCATGCTTGGTGGGTTCTTGTTTTTTCGAGTACATTCATTGCTTTGATCATGAGGTTCTTAATGGTTGTAAAAACAATTGTGACAGTAGTTCGAAGAATTATTTGTACATGTAACAATATATATATATATATATATATATATATATATATATATATATATATATATATATATATACATATATATATATATATATATATATATATATATATATATCTATATATATATATATATATATACAAATATATACATATATATATATATATACATATATATATATATATATATATATATATATATATATATATATATATATATATATATTTATATATATATATATATATATATATATATATATATAAATATATATATATATAAATATATATATATATATATATATATATATATATATATATATGTATATATATATATATATATAAATATATAAATATATATATATATATATATATATATATATATATATATATATATATGTATATATATATATATATATATATATATATATATATATATATATATATATATATGCATATATATATATATATATATATATATATATATATATATATATATACATATATATATTGTTACATGTACAAATAATTCTGCGAGCTACTGTCGCAATTGTTTTCACAACAATGAAGAACACGAATTCACTCGAAACCACGAGAACACAACAAGCATGATCAACATCTGCAAGTGACGTCACTCCATTCATTAATTTGCTCGAATCAACCAGGTACCTCTCGGTAGAACATTCGCCAATGTGCGAGAAATGGGTGAATAGGTAGAGACCCTATATAAAGGCGAGCTGAATGAATGGGGGGATAATCATTCATTCGACCGCGATAAGAACTGCGATTGTGTGTGGGAAGCGATATTATTCGAGTAGTAGAAAAGTGATTTTCGTAATAGTGAAGTGATTTAGAAGACAATTGCGATAAGAAATTTATGGACAAGTGTTAGATTTTTCATAGTGAAAATTAAAATTAGTGAAAAGCGTTAACTGATTATTCAGCATTTTATTTAATTAAATAAACTCTTTTAACGTAAATTAAAAGACATTGCGTTTTCACTTTCCCGGAACGTTAAAATTATAGGCCGCGAACCAATAACACGCGACAATGGTGTCAAGAAGTGAGAAAGAAAAATTTTGGAAGTGAAAACGTTTAAACAACTTTAAAGTGCACAATTGTGAAAGTTAACGTGGAAAAATAGCCGAAACAATAAAAATGCCAGGAAATTTAAATCTAAAAATAAATCAATTGAGCATATCGGAGCTCAAAGAGGAGTTGGAACAACGAAACCTGGCTACGCAAGGTACAAAGGCCACACTGATTGCACGATTGCGTGATGCAATTGAATCGGAAGGCGCGTATCTGGATTCGGGTGAGCCCTCAGATGCAGAAGAAGGCGCAGAAGGTGGTGAAGCAGAAACAAAAAAACCAAAGGAACCAGAAAATGCGCTGATGCAAATGTTAATGCTGATGCAGCAGGAGCAGCGACAACAGTCATCCAATTTAACTGCGAAGCTCAATGAACAGTCATCCAATTTAACTGCGAAGCTCAATGAACAGTCGTCCAATTTAACCACGAAGCTAGATGAGCAATCAGCGAAGCTTAATGAACAATCAGTGAAGCTGGATCAACAAGCGATCGAAATCAAGGCAGATTTTCAAAAACAGTCCACCGAAATAAAAGCGGAGCTCGGTAGTCTCAACAAGCAAATTAAAGGCGTCGAGGAAAAGGTTGACCAGGTCGAGGAAAAGGTTTACCAGGTCGAGGAAAAGGTCAGCCAGGTCGAGGAGAGAATCAACAATGAGATGGAAAAAGTGAAAAAGGACTTGGAAGCAGCGAAGGCAGTAGTAACCGCCCCACCCGCCCCAATTATAACCGCAGCGCAAAGCTCATCTAGAAATGTGCAAGCACCAATATTCGATGGGCAAACGGTCTGGAGTATTTACAAAATCCAGTTTGAAGCAGCCGCTAGGATAAATCACTGGAATGAGCAGGAACGAGCAACTGCGTTAATTCTTGCTCTAAGAGGCCCAGCTGCCGAGCTTTTGCAGACTATCCCCGTTGAGCTGCATTCAAACCCGGCTGCTATAATGAATGCGCTCGACATGCGTTATGGAGACGATCATCTGAAGCAGATTTACCGGGCACAGCTACGGCATTGGATGCAGAAGCCTGGCGAAACCTTGCAGCAGCTAGCACAAGACATTGAACGACTGGCACTCTTGGCTTACCCAGCGTACGACCCAGAACATCGAGATGACGTAGCAGCAGAAGCATTCATCAGCGCCTTAAAGGACAAGGAATTGCAACAAGCCGTGCGGTTAGCTCAAAAGTAAACAGTCAAGGATGCATTGGCTTATAGTTTAAATTTTGAGGCAGCCAAAAATGTGACCCGTACCACTGCCCGGGTTCGCGAGGTAGTGGCAGATAATTGCAGGTGTGAGCGCGTGGGAATTGAGCGAGAACTGCAGGTGAATGGTGCGCCTAGATGCTGGAATTGCGGGGAAAAAGGGCACCTGCAAAGAGACTGCAAGAAGGGAAGAAGACCGAGCTATTGTCCAGGGTGGTGGAGATCCAGACCGTGTCAGGAGCCTAGAATGGAGGCCCATCAAACTGCAAGGGCCAACTTCGTGGGGCGAACGTTGGCTAGGAGTATCGACATCCCCAGCACCGTGCCAAGGCAACATCGTGGAGAAGCAGACAGATGCCTTCCTGGTCAAGTTGATGAAGAACAATGCACCCTAACAAACGACACTGGTACAACCCGATCGACGATACGACCAGACCTAGTGAGGCCCCAACTGCTTCACAAGGGCAGAGTTCATGGGATTGCTGACGCCCTATCTCGTCATCCATGTCCAGCTAACTGCAAACATTGCCAACGGATTGAGGAAAAGAAGCCGCCCGTTGATCTGCGAGTGATAACGACCGAATTCGATGAAGGTTGGTCATCGGAGGAGATTCGAAGTGCCCAGTTAGCCGATGAAGACATCGGACCATTGCTCGTATGGAAGGAGACGACTGGGCGACCTGAGTGGAAAGACGTTTCAATGCATGGCGCAACCCTGAAAAGCTATTGGGCACAATGGAACTCCCTTCAGGTGGAGGGTGGCGTACTCAAGCGGAAATGGGAAACGGCGGATGGTAGCTCCTATAGGATGCAAACTATACTACCCAAAAGCCGAATCCACGATATGGTTAAGGAAATGCATGAAGGATCCTCGGGAGGCCACCTTGGTGTTAACAAGACCTTAGCGAAATTGCGGGAACGGTTCTACTGGCTCCACGCTCGAGAAGACGTAGAGGACTGGTGTCGCAGATGCACAATTTGCGCTTCCGTCAAAGGTCCAAAGCAATGACTGAGAGGACAAATGCAAACCTATAACGTAGGCGTGCCATTCGAAAGGATTGCTGTTGACATCGCTGGACCCTTTCCTGAATCCGATTGAGGAAATCGATATACGCTGGTTGTAGCCGATTATTTCAGCAAGTGGCCCGAGGTCTACCCCATTCCCAACCAGCAAGCAACTACCGTAGCTGAACAGCTAGTGTTAAATTGGGTCAGTAGGTACGGCGTACCTTGCGAATTACATTCAGATCAAGGCCGAAACTTTGAGTCACTAGTTTTTGGCGAAATGTGTGAACTACTGGGAATACGGAAAACGAGGACAACACCGCTGCATCCCCAATCCGATGGAATGGTCGAACGGTTCAACGGCACGCTCAATAAACATCTGGCTAAGATGGTTGACGAGAATCAAAGGGACTGGGACCGACATATCCCACTATTTTTGATGGCGTACAGAGCTGCCGAACATGCATCGACGGGCCAAGCCCCAGCCAAAGTCATTTTTGGAAAGACTATTCGTTTGCCAGCCGATATAAAGTTCGGAACACCCCCTGAGGAACTCCAAACGGTCTCGGAGTACGCAAGTGATCTAAGACAACGGTTGAACCAGATACATCGGACAGTGCGAAAACACCTCGAATCGGCTACCGACCGCATGAGGACCAGGTATGATCTGAAGGCTAATTCTACTGGCTTCCAGCAAGATGACTTGATGTGGCTTTATAACCCGCAACGGCGAGAGGGTAGGTCTCCAAAGTTGCAACATAATTGGGAGGGACCATACCGAGTTACAAAGCGGATCAACGACGTCGTATACCGAATACAGGAACATCGTAAACCGAGAGCCAAAATGAAAATCGTGCATCTAGACCATCTTGCTCCATATTATATCCAGGGAGAATTGACTACAACTGGCGACATATCTTTTCGGGGCGAAAAGAACTGAGGTGGGGGCAGTGTTACATGTACAAATAATTCTGCGAGCTACTGTCGCAATTGTTTTCACAACAATGAAGAACACGAGTTCACTCGAAACCACGAGAACCCAACAAGCATGATCAACATCTGCAAGTGACGTCACTCCATTCATTAATTTGCTCGAATCAACCAGGTACCTCTCGGTAGAACATTCGCCAATGTGCGAGAAATGGGTGAATAGGTAGAGACCCTATATAAAGGCGAGCTGAATGAATGGGGGGATAATCATTCATTCGACCGCGATAAGAACTGCGATTGTGTGTGGGCAGCGATATTATTCGAGTAGTAGAAAAGTGATTTTCGTAATAGTGAAGTGATTTAGAAGACAATTGCGATAAGAAATTTATGGACAAGTGTTAGATTTTTCATAGTGAAAATTAAAATTAGTGTAAAGCGTTAACTGATTATTGTGCATTTTATTTAATTAAATAAACTCTTTTAACTTAAATTAAAAGACATTGCGTTTTCACTTTCCCGGAACATTAAAATTATTGGCCGCGAACCGAAAACACGCGACAATATATATATATATATATATATATATATATATATATATATATATATATATATATATATATATATATATATATATATATATATATATATATGTCTATATATATATATATAAAGATATATATATATATATATATATATATATATATATATATATATATATACATATATACATATATATATATATATATATATATATATATATATATATATATATATATATATATATATATATATATATACACTGTGACAACGAAGTATCCGGAAATTGTAATTTAAATTCCCAAGCTCAATTTTATTTCAATAAAATGTATTTTGTTAAGTTGGTAGGACTCTCCTTAATTACTATGCCAAATATGAGTGCGATCTGTCAACGAGTTTGTTTACAGCAGCTGCTTAGGTCGGTACACCTCAGCAGTGCGTTGCGATTTTTGTGATTTTGTGATTTTTTTATTATGACTGTATTCGAAGCCAAAAATGCAATAAATTCTATCGATCAACCACCCTATTCACTACGAGTAGATATGGCTCAGTATGATTTTGATGATTTTTGATATTTTGCGATTTATTTGCAATTCCTGGGTGCTTTTTTATCACAAACTCGCTGAAAGAGCTGGAGGCTATCCCAAAAAGTGCTTATGAAAAGTGTTTCGGGGACTGGAAAAATCGTTGGCGTATGTGAAGTGCATCTGATGGGGATTACTTTGATGGCGACAAAATAAATATTGATGAATAATTAAATATTTTGCGTTTCATTTGTAATTTCCAGGTTCTTTTTGTCAGAGTGTATATATATATATATATATATATATATATATATATATATATATATATATATATATATATATATAGATGCATATATATTGTTACGTGTGCAAATCATTCTGCGAGCTACTGTCGCAATTGGTTTCGCCACTATTAAGAACATCATGACCAATAAACGAATGTATTCCAAAGCACAAGAACTCGACAAGTATGATCAATATCTGAAAGTGACGTCTCTACGGCCATTCAGAATTGCTCGAATCTTCCAGGTAGTTCTCGTCAGCACATTTGCCAATGTACGAGAAATGAATTGAATCACTAGAGACCCTATATAAAGCCAAGCTGAATGAATGGGTGAATAGTAAAACCGTGATAGTAAAACTGCGGTCTAGTGGAGCGAGAAGTAAAGGATATTGTTTAATAGCGAAGTGATTTCGTGATATAAACAGTAGAAATATGAAGTTGGTAGACAGTAAAAATTAGATGTAAATGCGATTTGTAAAATAGTGAAATTCATGATTGTGCACTCTTTGTAAATAAACTCTTTAAACTTTTATTTAAAAGACAGTGCGTTTACACTTTCCCGAAACATTAAAATTATTGGTCGCGAACCATGACACGTGACAGTGGTGTCGAGAAGTGAGACTGAAAATTTTGAAAGTGAAAACTTTTAAACATTCATAAAGTGCACAAGAGAGAAATTTAACGTAAAAACTAGAGAAAAAGAGCTGAAACAATAAAAATGCCACGAAGCCTATGCTTAATAATTAATGAATTGACCATGTGGGAGCTTAAGGAAGAGTTGGAACAGTGAAACCTGGCTACAAAAGGTACAGAGGCCACACTAATTGAACGCTTGCGTGATGCAATTGAATCGGAAGACGCGTATCTGGATTCGGGTGAGCCCTCAGATGCGGAAAAAGGCGCAGAAGGAGGAGAGCAGAAACACCAAAATCAAAGGAACCAGAAAATGCGCTGATGCAAATGTTGATGCTGATGCAGCAAGAGCAGCGACAACATTCATCCAATTTAAGTGCGAAGCTAAATGAACAGTGATACAATTTAACTGCGAAGCTAAATGAACAATCAGCGAAGCTAAATGAACAATCAGCGAAGCTAAATGAACAGTGATCCAGTTTTACTGTGAAGCTAGGTGAACAATCAGCGAAGCTAAATGAACAGTCATCCAGTTTAACTGCGACGCTAGATGAACAATCAGCGAAGCCAAATGAACAATCAGCAAAGCTGGACCAACACGCGATAGAAATCTAGACAGATTTCCAAAAACAGTCAACCAAAATAAAAGCGGAGCTAGGTAGTCTGAACAAACAAATTAAATGCGTCGATGAAAAAGTTCACCAGGTCGAGGAAATGGTCAGCCAGGTCGAGGAGAAAATGAACAATGAGATGGAAAAAGTGAAAAAAGCATAGAAAGCAGCGAAGGCAGTAGTAACCACCTCATCAGCCCCGCTTACAACCGCAGCGCAAAGCTCATCCAGAAATGTGAAAGCACCAGTTTTCGACGCTAGGGCAAATCACTGGAATGAGCAGGAACGGGCAACTGCATTAATTTTTGCTCAAAGAAGCCCAGCTACTGAGCTTTTGCAGACGATCCCCATCGAGTTGCACTCAAACCCGGCTGCTCTAATAAGTGCGCTCGTATTGTGTTACGGAATTGGTCATCACATCTTCGGCATCAGATGCAGAAGTCTGGCGGCACCTTACAGCAGCTAGCCCAAGACATTGAGTGACTGGCACTTTTGGCTTACCCAGCTTACGACCCAGAACATCCAGATTACGCAGCGACAGAAGCATTCATCAGTGCATTAAAGGACCAGGAATTGCAGCAAGCCGTGCGTTTAGCCCAAAAGCAAACGGTTAAGAATGCATTGGCTTATAATCTGAACCTTGAGGCAGTGAAAAATGTGACTCGTGCTACGGCCCGGGTTCCCGAAGTAGACCCAACCCTAGTCCTTCAAACTGAGGAGTCGGGAAACACATGGGGCAGAGGTTGGCTAGGAGGATCGACGTCCCCAGCACCACCGTCACCGTGTCAAGACTACATCGTGGAGAAGTAGACTTTTGCCTTCCCGCTCAAGTTGACGGAGAAGATTGCACCATATCAAACGACACTGGTGCAACCCGATCGATTATCCGGCCAGACCTGGTGAGACAGCAACTACTTCACAAGGGTAGGATTTTCTCACTACGGGCAGCTATGGGAGAAACTGCATCTGTCCATGGAGAGGTCAACCTCCAAGTACAGTTGGGAGACTTTGCGTATCGACATAATTTTCCAGTTGCGAACATTATGGATGACTGCATGCATGGATTTTCTTCAACCACAGGGAATCACGTTGGATTTGGGCAAACGGGTATTTAAATGGCAGAATGTCAAAGTATTGATGGAGAATTCCAGCGTTCCAATTCCCAAGATGAATGTTATAGTATGTACCGACACTGATGTATCGAATTCTTCCAAGAGCATTGTATGGGCCAAGCTTGATGGTGATGCTGAAGACCACCCATCTTATCTGATAGAGCCACCGAGAACCTCCGCATTGCGCAGTTTGATTGTAGAACGAAGCCTTGTAAGATCTATAAGGAACGGACACATGCCGGTTGGATTCCTTAACACCGCAGACTCAACCACGAGCATCAAGGCGGGAGAAGTCATCGGAAGCTGCCAGCCTGTTTCCACCATCACCTCTTTGGAAGCCACTCGCGACCATCATTGGACAAGTGGGCAAGACGCAGACAAAGCCCGGGAATCCACGTCTGAAATATTGAAGCAGACCAAATTACCAGTGGAGCTATTTAAGCGAGCCTCTGATCTGGTCACGAGGTACAGTGACATCTTGTCAACAAGCCCGGATGACCAAGACCGAACGAGTATGGTAATTCACGTTATAGACACACAGGGAGCCAAGCCGATTCGACAAGCACTGAGACGTCTCCCCATAGCCAAACAAGGAGAAGTGAGCGCACTGATCTCGGACATGGAAAACAAGGTGTCATTGAACCTTCTCTCAGTCCATGGGCCGCACCTGTAGTTCTAGTAAAGTAAAAGGATGGTAGCACTCGTTTTTGTGTCAACTATAGGCAGCTTAACGACGTCACTAAGAAAGATAGTTATCCACTTCCACGCATAGACGACATCATGGACACTTTACCCGACGCAAAATGTTTTCTACACTCGATCTTAAGGGTGGCTACTGCCAGGTAGAAATCGACAAGAGGGACCGAGAGAAGACCAAATTTTTAGTCGGGACCAGATTGTGGCGATTTGTGGTGATGCCATTTGGGCTTTGCAATGTTCCAGCCACTTTCGAACGCCTTATGGAATACGTGCTCCGTAGTCTCACCAGGGAAACCTGCTTGGTGTACCTAGATGACATCATTGTTATTTGGAGAAGAGCATGTGCAGAGCTTAGAAGAAGTTTTCTCCCGATTGCAACTGGTGAACCTGAAACTTAGTCCCCGCTTTTCGCAGCTGAAGTAAAATACCTGAGACGCGTTGTATCATCAAAAGGGGTCAAAACAGACCCTGAGAAAATTGAAGCCGTGAAAAGCCGGCCAACACCAAACAACAAGCCCCAAAGCAAAGTTTTCTGGGCCTGGCAACCTACCATCGAAGATTCGTCAAAGACTTTGCCAAAATAGCTGAGTGTCTCCATCAGCTCACCGAGAAAAAACATCCATATGTCTGGAATGAACAATGCCAGGCAGCCTTTGAGACCGTGAAGGAGAAGCTGTGTGAATCACCTGTGCTGGCACATCAAAGATCCGGAAAAATGTTTGTAGTTGATACTCATGCAAGCAACGGCGGAATTGAAGCTATACTCTCCCAGCAGATCGATGGCGGAGAAAGAGTCCTTTCGTATGAAAATCGAGTTCTCTCAAAAAGTGAGAGGAAGTACTGCGTGACTAGGAAGGAGCTATTGGCTATAATAGAGGCCACCAGGCAGTTCGACAAGTACCTATATGGCCAGAAATTTGTTCTTCGAACGGACCATGCATCGCTGAGATGGCGGCTAAACTTCAAAATCCCCAAGGGACAAGTTGCGAGATGGATCGAAAGATTATATTCGTACGATTATAAAATTGCTCATCGGAAGGGCGGAGTTTAACGGAAATACTGACGCCCTATCTCGTCGTCCATATCCAGCTAACTGCAAGCATTGCCGACGGATTGAGGAAAAGGAACCGCCCGTTGATCTGTGATTGATAACGGCCGAACCCGATGAAGGTTGGTCATCGGAGGAGATTCGAAATGCCCAGTTAGCCGATGAAGACATCGGGCCATTGCTCGTATAGGGGCGACCTGAGTGGAAGGACGTTTCGATGCATGGCGCAGCCCTGAAAAGCTATTGGGCACAATGGAACTCCCTTCAGGTGGAGGATGGCGTACTCAAGCGGAAACGGGAAACGGTGGATGGCAACTCCTTTAGAAAGCAAACTATACTAGTATACTATCATTATTAATCCGACCGTCTACCGTAGCAGTTTGTTTACGATATTAGTCGTTTGAATTAACGTGCGAATGTGTATGCAATTAAGTTCAACAAATTTTGTTTTACTGAAGTTTAGTGGGACTTGGAAGTTGCCCATTTCATCCAAATAAAACGAATTTCCAAAGTGAGAAACTTTTAAAAACAAGAATTAAAATTTCGTGAAATTCGGTAAAAAGTGATAACAGAAAATGAGTGCAAATTTACAGTTTTCTGAGTGCAGTGAACGCATTGCGGAAAAATGCGATTCGTTAGACTGTACAAGTTGCAACAATTCATATGACTTTTATTGCATGGGATTCACTGAATCGATTTTCAGAAGAGTTGCGAAGGAAAAGAAACGAAGCGGGATTTGTAAGCATTGCAAAAATCCAAATGATGCTGTAGGCAAATGTTGCAACGAATTCGGCAAAAATTTAAAAATTATGAAAAACGAATTCCTTGAACTAAGTAAATTCTTGAAAGAGGAATTGGCGGAATACAGAAGATCCTTGGATTATTGTTGTAATAAAATTGATGACTTCAATGCCAAGATATTGAAATATGAAGAAAAAATAGATAGCCTCAACTCTACGTGTAACAAATTATCAGCCGAGAACATCAATCTAAACAAACAAGTATGAAGCCTCACGAAACAAGTCAATCAGCTACAACAATGTAATTTGGCAACAGAACTGGAAATAAGTGGAGTTCCAGCAACAGTGAATGAAGACACAATGAACGTAGTTTTGAAAATAGCGCAATTACTAGAAATAAAAAGCGAGAAAAATCAGCCATCGATGGCGAAGCGGAAAGTGAGTAAACGGCAAAGCAATACACCACCATCAATGTGGGTGGCGACGGCTAAGGCTAAACGAGAACTATTAGTAAGTAAAAACATCCATAGTAGCTTGCATGAAAACAAGTTTTACATTAATGCGCATTTGAGCCAATATTTTAAAAAGCTTTTATATCTTACCAAAAAGTGTGCGAAAGAAAATAATTATAAGTATGTATGGTTCAAAAATGAAGCCATATTACTAAGAAAATCTGAGCTAGGAAATATCCACAAAATAAATTTTGAAGACAATCTTAATATTAATATACTAAAATGAGTACAATAAATTTCTTACGTCTAAAGTTTTGCATTATAGTAGTATAGTTATAGCAAATGTTTGAGTTACTAGCCCAACGGATTTAATTACTTTTGAAGAACAAAATGTATTTGAAGTAGAAACTGCACATACTTGTAAAGTATTATTTAGTAAGTACTCACTCAACAGAAATGTAAAAATTCTTCACTTGAACATTCGCAGTAGTTGAGTTAGTTATCCTATTGAAAGATTTAGAAAATGATATTGATATAATAGCTTTATCGGAGACACACCACAGTAGCTATATCGATGATTTTAGCTCTTTAGCTCCGACTCTCCAATTGCCTCAATACACCATATTCAGAAAAATGTAGGAACAAAAATGACGGAGTGAAAGTTTATGTAAATGAAAGTTTTAACGCTTTATGTGACGACGTAACCTGCAATGAATTCACTGGTCTGAAAATAAACATCACTTTACAAAATAGGAAAACATCTGCAATTTTTGCAATCTATAAATCGCCATTTCTTAATGAAGAAGAATATATTCATAAGCTTGAAACTATATTAGGTAGCTACTTAAAGAGTGATTTAGACATCATAATAGGAGACATCAATATTGACATCTTAAACCAATCCAGGGTTTCGAACGATTATCTAACGACTCTAGGTTGTTTAGGCTTTTACCCCCTCATGAATAAGTACACCCGGGTAGAAAAAACCATAAGTCTTGTATTGATCATGTTCTAGTTAGGAGAAGCTCCAACTCAATACATACAATTGTTCCAATAATAATCCAAAACCCAATCACTGATCATTACACCATAGTAGTTAATATCAACATCGATCATTTGGAAAACCTGAAGTTAAAATCTAAACACAAGATAATTACGAAGATTGATTATATTAAGCTAAAAGAAAATCTTTCAAAAAGAGATTGGGATGTAATTATTAGTACCCATGATAATGCGAATATATCTGCAAATAAATTCATAACATCATTAAAAGAGTCCATAAGTGATGCTTTAGTAAAAGTTCACGTGCCAAGCAAATTTAAACCTATTAAACCATGGGTAACTCAAGGCATCATTAAATCAATTAGAAATAGGGACAGAATCAAAAAAAAACTAAACAAAGAACCCTTTAATTTTGGATTAGCCTCTTTTTATAGGAAATATAGGAATAAATTAAACCAAATAAAGTAGAATGCGAAAAGAAATTACTACCAGAAACAAATCGAGCTAGCTGGTAATAGTAATAAAAAAGTCCGGGAAATAGTTAGAAATAATGCCGAAATTAGTAATAAATGTAAACATGAATTGGATGATATGCTCAATAAATCAAAATCACAAATTATAGACCCCGATGCGGAAATTCAATCTGAAGAAACGCTAGCAAACCTATACAACAACATTTTTTGTTGTGTTGGTGATAGAATTGATATTTTGGAGAACAGTGAAATACATAAGGAATCCTACGGCGTTGACCTATTGTCTAACTTCCATTTAAGCAAAATTCCGGAAAAGGAAATCAAGTTCATAATTAATGCTTTAAGGACAAACACGTCTCCCGGATGGGTTGACATAAGCATTTCAACAATAATAAACATACAAGATGAAATCATTAAACCTCTCACAAAACTCTACAACAAGTGCATTGACGAAGCTATTTTTCCAACCGATTTCATAAAGGCAATAATCATCCCCATTTACAAAAATGGAAGTAAGCTTGAAACTAGCAATTATCGACCAATATCTCTATTGCCAATGTTAGTAAAAATCTTCGAGCGTTGCATCAAAAGTAGACTGATGAAGTACTTATCTGAAAACAACATTATTTCACCGCAACATTATGGTTTTCAAGAGGGCTTAAATGCAGAAGATGCTGTCTTATCAGTCACAAACTTTGTATATTCAGAAATAGATGTCAGCAATAAACCGTTGGGTATATTCATGGATATTTCGAAGGCCTTTGATACGATACGACATGAGATGCTTGTACTAAAATTGAAAAAAATTGGCATAAGTGGAAAAGCATTGAAATTGTTTCAATCATACTTGGGCCCAAGACAGCAACGAGTTAGGGTGAAATACTCTTTAAGTGAGTGGATTATGAAAGACACAATAGGACTGTATTGTCACCCATTCTGTACGACATATACGTCAACGACCTTTGCAATATAAACCTAGGTACCAAATGTAGGGTAGTGGCCTTTGCGGATGATACTGCCCTGTTAGTTTCATCTCCATTTTGGGTTGAAACTAAACAAAAAGCTGAAGAGGCGATCAGAAAAATTCACAATTGGGTGCCTCAACACCCGGAAAACTCAAGTCATGACCTTTTCGCTGATATCTGTGGGACAGCCGCTGTATAAATCGATTAAACTTCATCATTCAAATTGCAAGTGTATTTATGACACAAATGCAACGTGCAATTGTCAAGATTTAGATACTGCTGAGAAAGTTAGATACCTGGGAGTAATAATCGACAAAAACATGAAATGGAATTTTCATGCAGAGCACGTAATACAAAATTTAGGAGATGTGTTTTCCTCTTCAACTCATTACGAGGTTATATATTTTGCATTAGTCCAATCAATTATCCAATACTGTATAGCAGTGTGGGGAGGAGCATTCACTACGCACATCAAAAATTTAAGGATAACCCAAAAAGCCATACTTAAAACAATATTTAGACTACCCAGAACATTCCCATCTTCAGATTTATTTAATTCATCAGGAGTACTTGGTATAAAAAAACTCTACATAAAATCAGCAGCAAGCTATACACTTAAGGTTCAAACAATTCAAGCTCTCAACATTGTCTATAACACAAGATACAACTCCTGTAGAATAAGTGTACCAAAGTGTAACAAAACCCAAACCCAGAGATGCGTACTATATGTTGGCCCTAGAACCTATAACCTATTACCAGATTTCATAAGATATGCTAACTCACCTGAAACATTTAAACTATTTATAAAAAAATGGCTCTTAAATATGTCTAGTGAAGAATTTGGCAGAATTTTTAGTTTCATTAATTAATATTGTTTAGTTTAAATATTTCATGTTAGTTTGATCTCTGAGGTAACAGTAAATTAGTAAATAGTTGCTATATAGACAACCTAAGACAAATAAGCTCCTTTCTCAAGCTCTGCTTTTAAGGAGTTTTTAAAGAAAAGTTTAATTTTAAGATCAATCAAATGTTATGTATATTCTCTGAATAAATAAATAAATAAAATAAAATAATAAATACTTCCCAAAAGCCGAATCCACGATGTGGTTAAGGAAATGCATGAAGGTGTTAATAAGGCCTTAGCAAAATTGCGGGAAAGGTTTTACGGGCTTCACGCTCGAGAAGATGTAGAGGACTGGTGTCACAGATACACGATTTGCACTTCCGTCAAAGGTCCAAAGCAATGACTGAGAGGACAAATGCAAACCTATAACGTAGGGTTACCATTTGATGGATTGCTGTTGACATCGCAGGACCCTTTCCTGAGTCTGAGTGAGGAAATCGATACACGCTGGTTGTGGCCGATTATTTCAGCAAGTGGCCTGAGGTTTACCCCATTTCCAACCAGGAAGCAACTGCTGTAGCCGAACAGCTGTTATTAAATTGGATCAGTAGGTACGGCGTACCGTGCGAACTACATTTGGATCAAGGGCAAAACTTTGAGTCACTAGTTCTTGGTGAAATGGTCGAACTGCTAGGAATATGGAAAACGAGGACAACACTGCTGCATCCCCAATCCGATGGAATGGTCGAACGTTTCAATGGCACGCTCAATAAACTCCTAGTCAAGATGGTTGACGAGAACCAAAGGGACTGTGGTGGGCACAAATATATACCTCTATTCTTGATGGCGTACAGAGCTTCCAAACACGCATCGAGAAACGAAGCCCCTGCCAAAGTCATTTTTGGAAAGATTTATCGTCTGCCGGCTGATATAAAGTTCGGAAAACCCCAAACGATCTCGGAGAACGGTATGTGAGCTAAAGCAACGGTTGAACCAGATACATCGGACAGTGCGAAAATACCTCGAATCGGCTACTGACCGCATGAAGACCAGGTATGATCAAAAGGCAAATTCTACTGGCTTCCAACAAGATGACTTGGTATGGCTTTATAACCCTGAACGGTGGAAGGGAATGTCTCCGAAATTGCAGCATAACTGAGAGGGAACATACCGAGTTACAAAGCGAAATATGACATCGTATATCGCATGCAGGAACAGCGTAAGCCAAGAGCCAAAATAAAAATCGTGCACCTGAACCAGCTTACTCCATATTACACCCCGGGAGACTTGACTACAACTGGCGACACATCTTTTCGGGGCGAAAAGAACTGAGGTGGGGGCAGTGTTACATGTACAAATAATTCTGTGAGCTACTGTCGCAATTATTTTCACAACCATTAAGAAACTCATGATCAAAGCAATGAATGTACTCGAAAGTACAAGAACGCACCATGTATGATCAATATCTGTAGGTGACGTCACTGCGACCTTTCAGAATTGCTCGAATATCCTAGGTAGTTCTCGTCAGAACATTCGCCAATGTACGAGAAATGGATTGAATGACTAGAGACCCTTTATAAAGCCAAGCTGAGTGAATGGGGGAATAGTAAAACCACGATAGTAAAACTGCGATCTAGTGGAGTGCGAAAAAAAGGCGATATTGATTAAAAGTGAAGTGATTTTCGTGATATAAACAGTGGAAACATAAATTTGATCGACCGTAAAAATTAGATTTAAATGCGATTTGTAAATAGTGAATTTCATTTGTAAATAAACTCTGTTGCGAATTCCGGCGTACCAACTTCCTCCCATTCGCAACTTCAAGTTGCCGCCGTAACATCTCCATCTTCCTTTGGGCATTTATACCTTTTCCCTGGTCTTTATTTAATTTTATTAAAATTTTTCCAATTTATCTATAATTTTTACCTCCCTATCATCACAATCCTACTCTTTTCCCTTATTTCCAACTAAAATAATATAATATATACTAATAATTTCAATTTTCCCACTAACAACATTCCATTCATTAATTCCCACTAACAAAACTTCATTCAATACCTTTTCCCCTAACAGAACCTAATTCCTTTCTTTCATACCAACTAATTCTATTCACTAGTTCTCACTAACAAATTTTATTTTTTATACTAACAAAAATTAATTCACGCTCCCCTACTAACAAAATTCAATCTCATACCCAAATGCATCGTTGAAGTTGCTTATGAGATGAATGGGAGATCGACAATCCATGGCACCATTAGCTGCGTCGTGAGTTTTCGATCGGGGGTCTGCTGGAACCCTGGGTTCAAGTTCCCCGGCCGCAGGGAAGCACTCTTTTTGGGGTATCGGCAAAATCAGTAGTTTTCGTAATGCATATGTGACACTTTGCATTCAATCAAGCCATTCTTGGATGATGTAAATTGCCATATATGCAAATCAATGGATACTATTGTGATTGTCGATACGGGAAAAAAGATGTGTGGGTAGCGGAATCGAAGTGTAATGAACTTCGGTTACGTTACTCAAAGGCAAAAGCGGTAATTGAAAATGAAAAAGAAATTACGGAATCGGATTGGATGGAAGTGAAAAATGCGGGATTAAGTTACTGGGATAGGGGCAGTTAGTATTTGGCTGGAAAAGATAAAGGAGTTTTCTGTGCGCGGTAAAAGTGATTTTTGGGGGTTTCAAAATTGGGAAAAAAAAGGAGTTTTTGGGGGTAGAATGTGAATGGGAATTGAATAGACTTTTGGGTTGAAATTCAGTGAAAAAAAAAACAAAAAAATCAGAAGTGAAAGGAATAAATTTAGAAAAATATTACTAACTATCGATTAAAAGCAAAAGGTAAGTTTGTCGATAGTAGACGGAGTGGAGAAACCAATTAGTGCGGATAAAAGTGGCCGTTACGTATTTTTGTGGTTTAGTGATTTTAAATTACAATTTAATTTTCAGCGACCCCACGCTTCTTTTGTTGTATTGCACCGGGCGCTCGGAGATCTACAGAGAAAGAAGTGAGTACAAATTTGGTTTATTGTATCACATTGTCCAGTAGTTTGATTATTATATTCTGTATAATCCCGAATTATTATATGTTGGTACATTCTAGTTTTTTTATATTGTTTCAAATTTCGAAAGGGGTTGTAAGTACTTTTGTTTTAATTGATTTTCTTCTACTTTGGATTATGATTATAATTTGTAAATAAAAAACGACCATGTCGGATTAAACTCATCATCTTTCATTTCTCAATGTGACCTCCCCTTTCCCATCCTTTTCCCTTTGTGCTAGTTATTATATGTAAGGTGGCTCAGCACAAGCAGAGGGTGCCCCTGAAGTCCCACGACACGACTGAGCGCTAGCCGGCCTCAGTATGCCACCCCGGGCTACACACCCCTCGGCTAATACTTAATGTCAGCAACTGCGGTGACTTCCGTGGTTGCTAAAACTCTTTTAACTTAATTTAAACGACAGTGTGCTTTCACTTTTCCGGAACATTAAAATTATTCGCCGCGAACCATCACACGCGTCAATATATATAAATATATTGTTGCAACCGCGAAAGTCATCGCAGTTGCAGACATTATGTTTCTAGCAGAGGGTTGAGTAACTCGGGGCCGGCTAGCGCTCAGTCGTGTCATGGGACTTCCAGGATACCCTCTGCCCATTCTGAGTCACCTAACATATAGTAACTAATACGAAAGAAAACGACAGGAAAGGGGAGGTCATTTCAAGAAATGAAAATATAATATTTTTAGTGCTTCATGGGCATATTTTATTTAAAATTTTAAATGTGCTCTAACAATATTACTTCAATCAATTATGGAACAAAAGAATAATAATTAGTAATGAATACACATTAAATTTTGTGAATTAATTTAAATGCCCATTATAAAAATTGCCAAAAGAAGAAAAAAAATGATTTTCACGCAGATGAATCAGAAAAAGGAATAATTACTCACCCTTTCTTTTGAAGCTGCGGGGGGACTGATAAAACTTATGAAAACTAAATTAACTTGACTTCTGCAAAATTAATGGAACAATAAAAAAACAAATGGCCACTAATCCGCGTGTCAGCTCCTTGAAATTGTCGTATAATCCAATGAAAATAGCTTTAAGCAATTACTGTCACTTTCACCTTTTTTTAAGTTTTCGTAGATTATGGTTTTGAAATAGAAAAAAATAATTCACCAAAATAAGAAACGGTACGTCTGGCCACGAAATAAATTACTTCTGATAGAAAACAAATAATGGGTTTCTTTAGCACGACCCACACTATATTATATCGTTCAATTAATGCCAAAATCATTAATTCTTCACGTCACACTATTCTATTTTCCACTTTATTTGTCTAAAATCGTCTCACACTATTCCCTTCTCCACTTCATTTGTCTAAAATTCAATTTTCATTAACTTTCGTTTATTTCCTATATTTCCTCGTTTATTTCCTATATTTTCGCACGAATTTCACTCCAAAAACTTTCCCCGAAACCGCAAATTAACTATTTTTTCTCTGCAAGCCAAAAACCGAATGCCCCAAATCCAAGAACTTAATCTCGCAATCCTTTCATTCCTAATAACCACTGCTGCTTCTGGGTAACGTAATTGAAGTTAATTCGATTCCGCTACCCACACATCTTTTGCATATCGACAACCACAACAATTTCCATTTTGCATATATGGCGATTTTCATAACCAAGATAGCGTTCGGTTTGATACAAATCATCCTATAACATATATACGGAAACAATTGCTTTTGCCGATATTCTAAAAAGAGTGTTCTCCTGCGCTGGGAACTTGAACCCAGGGTCCCAGCGGACTCTCGGTCGAGAAACCATGCCGCTACCAACGGAGCCACCTTCTGTCGATTTCCCATTCGTCGAACTAGCAACTTCAACCACGCACTTTTCTTGATGGGCATGAAAATGGAATTTGTTAGTAGGGAAGCGTGAATGGATTTTTTTGTTAGTATGAAAAACAAAAATTTGATAGTGGGAGCTAATGAATAAAATTAGTTATTATGAAGGAAGGAATTAGGTTTTGCCAGGGAAAATATTTCGAATGAAATTTTGTTAATGGGAAGTAATGAATGGAGTGTTGTTAGTGGGGAAATTAAAATTATTAGTATATTACTATTTTTTTGTAATTCAAAATAGATTAAGAGGGTAGGATTGAGATGATGGGGAGTTTAAATTTATAGGGAAATTGGTAAAATGTTAATTAAAAATAATAAAATACACAGAGGAAAAAGTATGAGTTGTAATGAATCATGCGACGCCACTGGCGACCACTACCAGCACACCTTGCTGCTAGGTGGCTTGTCATTTCACGTTGGCTGCGACGGGCGCACATCCCACGTCAATTTTGTCATGGGATGTCAAGAGGAATTGACAGCCACATGACAGTGAAGTGTGCACGTAGTTGCCACCACCCAAGAAGAGTCGGTTGTGAAAAATTCGCAACGCAATATTTGGCGAGTTTACCTTGAGTTGGCCGGTCGCGATTTAAGATTCGCCGGGTGGTTTAATATATTTAACCTATTTGAAACGAACTCGTCTCAGGTAATAACATCGTAAACTAATTGTCCATGAAAATCGCCAGGTTTTTTATATTTACTTTCTTGTAGTGTATTGGATGCATACCTGTAGGCCGTTGGGACGACTTTGTAATAGGCGCAAGGAAGACCGTGGCCTGGTTGCATTTTCCTGTTCACCTGGGCAAACGATAACAGTGCAAAGTGTAAACACGTCACGGGAAAACGACTAGACCAGCGCAGCCGTCTGTCAGCTCCCTCGTCGTGCATGATTGAACAAAAGCCGCCTACACTTGCTGTCCTGTATCTTTCAATGGAGAACGATTGCTCTTTGTTCTCAATCTAATTTGAAAACCATTCCTATAAGAATGAAGTCGCAGGGAGCAGACAGCCAACGCCACGAAAAAGGTACAATGCTCGCTTCAGGAGGGAACAAAACTAAAAGCAACAATTTATGCAACATGTCAGCAGCTATTACAAAGTGAGTCTTGATTTAAAGTTATAAAAGACACTGTTCAGTTTCTATGGAAAAACAGATAGGGTAGGAATTAAATGAATATATATGAACATACAAACCGTAATCATCGACCTCCAGCAAGACTATGTTCAATGGGACAGACAGATAGAGGATTTTCACCTGTGTAATTATCCGCTCCTGTTGATGTCGAAGCTAAAACACTGCTTTTGCAAACTGATCAAGCAATTCAAATGCAAAATGCAATACAAAGCGTTGCTGCACCAGCTCTTATGTACATGTTTTCTGGCGCCCCTGTTGCCGTATCTCAATTTGTGCCTTTGAATGTTACCCGTGAAAATCTTGTTGATGATACTTTCCGAGAATTGTCACGATATACTGAACAGAGAAAACCGGAATATGCCTTAGATTCAGTAGAAATGCTCAGCAGCCAGAAGCATTTGCCTTTCAAACCATATCATAATTAAGAAAGTAACCAAGAAATAAACTCCGTAGCAATAGTTTGGATGCATTCAAGAGATTTTAGCTTTGAAACAAAAAAAAAATCCCCGTTGGCAGCACCAGCCGGAAAGGCAAAAATCTCGTATATAGCATAAAGTTTCGAAAAAGAATTTGGCTTGCCTACTACTAAACTTCTTTCTGCAATTTTTGTAGTACCATATGGGTATTTATTAACATAAAAAAAATCTGGCCACGTTCGTTTTTAGAGACCTTTTACGGGGGGCGCAAATATTTTGCTAATTAAATTAAGTTGCAGACGTATGGATTACATATTGAAAATCGGCAGATAATAAATTGTTGAAAACATACAAATACCAGTTTCGCCCTTCTCGCATTTGCTGTTTACACAGTTCACAGTGGTAACCACACAAAGGCTTAAATAGCTCGAATAGTTAATTTCAAAAGATTTCCATAAAAGTTTAATCAGCACTTGCGTTGCCATTAATAAATACATTTTCAATTTTTTTCTGAATTATGAGGGCCGTCATTTCGATTTTTATTGAAATCGGCTGCTAAAAATATTAAGCTGTAAATTTTCGACTTTTTAATTTGTCATTCGATTTGCATAATTAAATTAAATTAACTTGCCTTACTAACTTATAATTTCAAGTTTCAACGGAATCTGTTGAGAATCTTGGCTGCTAGAGGGCTACAGAAAAAAAAAAAGGTATGCCACCCCCCTGTATGGGGAGACCCACCTGTATGGGGGGACCCCCCTTAAATACCTTAAAATATTTTCTTGCACTGCAAATTTCAAGAGGCACCAATTTTGACCTACGTAGAAAATTTCCTCATTCTAGCTCATGTGGTTTGTGAGAAAACAGGACCGACAGACAAGTCGCGATTTTATAATTTTTTAGGGTATTGTTAAAAATATTTTACAATATCTTAAAAATGATCTGGTTTAGTAGGGGTAGTTTGCCAGTTCTGGCTCACTTTTTCCATACGAATTGAGATTGATTTTGCGCGCCACCTAGTGGTGAAATTTGGAACTAATGGCGTTTGAAGCGGCCGGGAATGAAACTAATGGTTTGTGTCTCGGATATGTGGGTGTGTGTCTTGGGTGTATGGGTGCTTGTATTAGGGTGGTATAGGTAGGTGCCTGGGATAAGAAGACATGAGTCCGGGATATGTGTAACAGATTTGTGTAGGTGTGGGTCTTAAATATGTGTACAAGATTGGCATAGGTGAGTGCCGGGGATGAGAAGGTATGGGTCTTAGGTAAAAAAACATCGGTATCTTGGTTAAATAGGTAAGCGTTCCGGGTCTTAGTACCCTCTAGCGGTTAGTAAAAGTAGTCTTATGTCTTTAGTGACGGGTGCGGTTTCTTAGCCTTAGTAGCCTCTAATGGTAAATAATGAAACTAGCCATATTGACTATAGGCTAGGATAGTCTCATATTTTCAATTAATAGATTAAAGACCGAAATTTCTCGGCGTGTGTTTATATAGAGTTAATATATGTGTTTAAAATTAATAGCTTTTGACGCTTTTAGCGGTAGATAATTATACTATTCATAGTTGTTATTTCTGTATAGCGGAAGGATTTTTCATATATTCATTGCTTCTAGTCTTTAAGTAGTTTTGTTATTCATGTTTGGTGGAAGTGCTTCTCGGTTCTTTAACGCTTCTAGTAGTAGATAGTTTTTTACCCATGCCTACTTTAATGAATATGTTAGGAGATCCATGTCTAGAGTTGTTAGCTTGAAGTATTAGGGTTGCTGATCAATTAGGGAAGCTCTGTGGAAAGGTGGCGTTCTGGGCGATAGGTTTACTGGTTGTAGGACCTGAGATCCTTTAGCGCGTGTCACTTATTGAAGGCGTGTGGAAATCACCGATTTGCTTGATCACGTTAGGCGTGCTGGACGTTTTTTATGGTGCGAGTGGTTGCGTGGTGACGGAGGGCGCTGCTGTAGATGGGTAACTTTGTATTATGGATAGACGATGGGTTTGCCTTTCGACGGGTATTCTAGGGCGTTACAATTTGCTTCATGGGTGCTTGGTTAAGGAGTGCGTTGCTCATCGATTGGTGTCTTTGGCTAAGGATCAACGGCCGCGTGTGGAAATGACCGATTCGCTGGATCATGCTAGGCGTGCCGGAAGTTCTTATGACTCGGTCAGTTGCATGGTGATGGAGGGCGCTGCTATAGCCGGGTGGCTTTGCATTATGGATGGGCGACGGGCTTGCCTTTCGACGGGTGTTCTAAGGCGTGAGAATTTCCTTCATGGGTGCTTGCTTAAGGTACGTTTTGCTCCTCGTTTGATGTCTGTGGTTAAAGATGGATGGTATTGTAGATGTGATGCGCGTCGCTTGTTGGAGGAAGTAATCTGAGGTGTATGTTTCCACCGAGCCGTAGAAATTTGTCTCGTGAGCGTTTGGTTAAGTTTCCGCGTTTCTCATCAAAGTATGCCTGTCTTTAAGTATGGAAGGCCTTGTCGGCGATTCAGAATGATTTGCGTCGCTTTTTGGAGGTTCATAATTGGGGTGTAGATTTGTTCGGCGGTAAATGCTGTAAGCCATGGAAATTTTCCTCGGGGATGCGTGGCATGTGCAAGTGAGTTTGCTTGCTAAGTGTAGTGTTTCGTTCGCATAGACTTCTCTGTTGGCGGGAGTTTTAGGGCATCGGAATCTACAGCGTGGAAGAGAAGTGGCGTGGCATACACTGCATTGCAATATGGTTTTGCTTGATGGAGACGGATTTTTTGTTGTATTGGTCGTGGGCAGCAGGTAACGTGATGCGCGACATTGAGACGTGTTTTCATAAATGTCCATTCAAAGATGCGCCTGTTATAGTTTGCTGATTATTATTTACATTGATCGTTTTCAGTTTCTTTTTGCTTGGATACGTCGTTTCTTTGTTTTGTGACTCGTTGCTATTGTATATTATTGCTTTTATCGGTTTCATTGTAATAGTACTTTAAGAATCGTCTTCAATGTATTTTGTTCGGTTAGACTACTATGTTGATTGTTCAAATCTATGGATGCAGGGAAAAAGATCTTAATGTTTGTTGTAATGCGTTCTTGATATTTAGTATAGTTTTAAATTTCAGTTTGCTTGTAGCAGCATTTTGTTTGTCTGCATCATCATCACTTATTTCTTAAAGCAGTTTCTATACTTCATTCTCTGATTGTACTATTATGTAGAAGTATGGCACTATATTCATTCATTTTTTTTTTCTTTACTATAGGATGCTCATTGGTTTTGTTCGTGATGATGACCCATCATCATGCATTATGACGCGTCATAACGCATGATGACCGGTCATTGATGCCTGCGTGGCAATGAGGTAGGCTGGGTTGAAGGTTATTTCGCATCTCTGCGAGGATCATCATGCATACTGCCACGGGGCAGGCTGGGTAGAAGCCCTGTAAGGCCCTTCACCACCTTCTGCTCACCAATCAACTCGAGTTGTAGGTGTGAAAGAGAAGGCTACCTTACATTCGTCAGGCAATTGGGTTAGCAGGTGCAAAAGAGAAAACATATTGGTGTGAAGTTGACCAAAGTTCAACTGCTGAACAGGCAACTCATGATCGTATCAGACGGCTCAACTGATCGGTGATTGTGGATAACCCTCTTTGCATGATAAAGAGACCAGTCGATCATATGATACTAATACATAGACATTTGATAGCTCTTATAATGTACATATGTAGACACATTTGTCCATGATATTTAATCATTTCACAGGTTGTGAGTAATGATGCAGCCTCAAGTCTTCCAAACCATTCAAACATCTTCGGAAAATGGATCAATGACAGATTTTTAGTCAGTTGGAGGTATCAAAATTTTACTCAATTGTTCAATGATAGGGAAAAAATCGTTCCAGTCATAGCATATCCCGGATAATCCAAAAGGGTTGATCATACATGAGAACGCCAAGATGATTCAATATACTTAATAAGTTCCACTATAAACCCTTAATACATCGACTAATCAACAGGCTGAACTAATTCATGTTAAGGCCCTAGCAATGGTTTGCATGAAGTAGAGATTTATTCAACAAGTTTGTGATTTACAAAATGATTCAAATGGCTGATCCATGGGATCATATGATTTTTGGGCATATTGGATGAGTTCATAAGTGTAGCAACATAATTTCAATGCAATGGAACATTATAGTGGGCAATAAGGGTCCCATAGGCCGCAAATCCTATGAAGACATGAAAACCTAGAGAACTGAAATCGAATTGCTGTAGAAAGAGGATCCTATAGATAAGATAGACGCAGATAAAAAAGAATGGTGACTTGACTCATTCTTATGAAGAATGCATCAGTGTGAAATAAGATCAATTAACTCTCGAGCAAACAACAATGGCTTGCTCCTAATCAAGATTTGTTCACCAGAAGAGCAACATAGACGTGAAGATTCTTGTCTGACCCATGTATGCCTACGAATAACTTGGAAGATGATCAACATGCAGTCTTGGTAACCAATAGGCCTAACGTAAATTGTGATGAGCATATGACATTTAAAGTAAATGTAAAAAAAAGCTGACTGCAACTGTATGGAAAGTAAGAATTTTTTTATGGGTAGATAATTACCAACAATCAAATGAATTTACCGAATGGCAGATAGCACGTAAGGTCAAACGCTCAACTTATTAACTAAAGATAGCTATACAGACAGCTAAAGAGATAGCATATCAACTAAGCAGACAGGACATCAGCTAAAAAGAAAGCTACATAGACCACTTACCAGCTAAATAGACGGGTTTATCAGCTAAACGGTTAGCTCAGCTGACAGCATAACAACTAAACAGACAGGGCATTAGCTAAATAGACAGCTGCATAGACAGCATTATACATATAATAGACAGCTCATCAGCAAAAGTGACAGCTAAATAGACAGCTCAAGAGGATAGCATATCAGCTAAACAGACAGGGAATCGGCTTAAAAGACAGCATTACACATAAGATAGACAGCTCATCAGCAAAAGTGACAGCTAAATAGATAGTTTAACAGATAAAAAGACAGCTAATTAGCCTAGAAGCAATCTTTTGTAGCCCAGCAGTACTCCTAAAAATTCTAAAGGAAATACGGAGCAAAGTGTCATTTCCTGTTACTGACTCCTACTCCTGTTAGCTTGGTGGTTCAAATCTTAACTCCATAGCACTTTCTTATCTTTGAATTCAAATCATGAGAGTAAGCAACATTACAGCATACAAGGGCTAAACATGTTTACTTATGCAATAAAATTATCAACACATATTGAACTTGCCCCCCCACTCCATCCGTAAATGCAGAGAAGTGAATATATATGCTGGTGTAACAAATATACATCTTTAGTTTTACTACTAGAAGCAGTCATTTAAAATGAACGGAGCAGATCCAGTAACTTCGTCAGTCAGTCAGAAGCATGAAAAGGCCAGCCAGACTGATAAGGCTACTTCAGCCAGAAAAGTGAACAAGAAAGAGAAGAAACTAAAAATGAATCGAGAGAAACAGCGAATCTATGAGAAAAACCTCTTGCTGTACTATACATACTATCTTGATGAAGGCTTCCACAAAAGCTCAGTAATACTTGGATTTGACCCGCTGACATTTCAAGCAAAAATAATCTTCCGATGCAGTGGACAAAATCAGTTGGAGTTAGATAACAGTCAATGGACTTCACTTCGCCAATACCTCATTGATCTCAAGGATAGAATAGATGAGTTCCCTGCAAATCAGCTTGGACTTCTTGAACTCTTCTACATACCTATTGGAGGAGAGAGACTAATACTTAAACATCCCGAGCTCTTCACGCTTTTCATCTTGATGGATTTTTTCAACATTGTCATGCAATACAACAATTTGCTTACCGATTGTGTGAAGGAATACTTTGACCAATATTGTGCAAGGTGCAGAGAAAAAAGCGTACTTAAACTGGATATCAACAACTTCTTCACTCCAACTCAAACATCATTTGTAAATATAAACTACTCTAGGCTTTTTTATGAAATACCAGTACTATGTAACGATCTAATTTTCCATGTGATGAAATAAAATACTAAAAACCCTATAAACAATGTTTTACTTCACTTAAAGGAATTATTCATAAGGAAATTGGAAATTGAGACTTGGTAAACTACAAACTATTGTGAAAGGCTTTGAAATCAAGTATAATCTCTTGAGTCCATAAAATACTGAAATTTAATATTGAGAAACAGACCCTCATCTTAGCTGCACTGTACAAACTAGGACATGAATGTATGTTAACTTAAAGGCAGCACGTCGTTTTTTCTATCACTAGAACACATATAATTCTACGGATTATTATGAGGTTTTTAAAATTCAGCAAACTAACGTAAATGACGTCAAGAAAACTAGGAAAACATAGGTCAATACACTTTCACCGCGATAAGGTCTATTACAATGGTTATCCTATACTTCATGGAAGTGTACCGTGATATTTTTCCTGAACACCGAATACGAATCGAGAATTATATGCTTAAATATGGTAATATGGGCGAGAAAGTATCTAATAAACATGGAATACACTACCAAATATGTCAATGGTCCAACTCTAATACGATATCAGGCACCGATACATGCATTTGTCATTCATACGATCAAGAGACAAGAAATATTTTTAAACTAATAAAACAGTACATACTCCTGCAGTCTCGCATACATACGACAAAGTAATAATTCATAGCATCGGGTAGTATAAATAGTCCAAACAAAATTAGAGCCAACTGGTGGCCAGCGCTATTAGAATGTATCGGGAAATCCTCACCAGTAATTCATCAAGGAACATACTATTCTCATAAAATGCAACCAAAACGAAATTCGAATTGAAACATCAACAGTTTACATTAGAGTGAAGGGGACATAAGCTACAATTATATGCTGAGGATATTGAATTGCTATATAAATTGTATAATAAACATTAAAAAAGACGTGAGAGGAACTACTATACATTTGTATGGTCCTAAAGCAGAAATAGTGCAGCTGAATAAACCTTCAATATGCTATAGAATTCATAAATATATCAACCCATATATTAGATGTCCTGTAAATTGTATGAAAATTTATTTATATATATATATATATATATATATATATATATATATATATATATATATATATATATATATATATATATATATATATATACAACAAAAAATAGCATTACTCAATAAATTATTTCTATTAGAAAGAAACACAATCTTTTTATTTTAACAACTAACCTAACACTGCTCAAGTAAACAAATACCACAAACAATAAACCAAAAAAAACCTAACCATTCCTAGCATATCCGAAACTCCCAAGTATCAAACACTCAATTCTACCATTCAAAAATATCTAATGAGAGACAAAAAAAACCCCTCATTAGTTCATTTAACTCAAGTATACATCTGTTCATCAAATTACCAGCAGACAAACACCTCCTGAAAGTAATGATCGTATCTTACCATCCTACAATGACTCGTGACCATTCTTATCAAGAACACTTTATAACACATGCTACTTGTCTATACAAGATACGATGAGATCGATCTAAAAATAGCCTACCATAAACTCATATGCTTCCACACATCGTTATCTATATCGAACTATCTTACATAAACATTAGCCTAAGTGATCTATAGTAGCAGTGCGCCAACCCAAAACAAACCCTTTATGTTGAAAACTAATTAGATCTTCTTCAAACCTAAAAAAATCAACCAAGCATCCAGCAGAAAAAAATTCTGATAAGAAAAAACTCAACAAGAATATATTTTACTTATGTGAAAATAATACTTGAATATGTCAGTGAGCATACCCGACAATCCCTATGATGATAAATCTAGCATATTTAAAATGTAGTAAATACGTATTTTACTTAATGCACAAATATTGAAAATGTATATGAATATAGCAGAAGTGGCTTTACGCTTAATACAAGCACACAAAGTATGAGGTTTGTAAATTCTCATGCAATCATATAGGCATTAAAAGCGATAATATGCATCCAAAAAGTACCAACTTAACGGCACCATTCAAGCATCATTTTCCTAAGGAGATAACAAATTAAAAATTATCATACTCAGAAAACATCAACAATTTCTAAATGAAAATATACCTAGAGAAATTCGGAAATGTCAAAAAATCATACATACTGTGTAGAATATGAGTCAAGCATAAAATAACAGTTTTACTCTATATTATACTGACACTCATGAAACTACTTAAACTAAATAATACAGATCCATAATAACAGCACCTAATTCAGAGTAAATATGAAAATTTATTCAATCTAGTGCATGCCTATAATACCATCATATAGGACCAAAAATATTTTCCCATGCATTATGAGCATAAACAAAGAATAATACCTAAATACCAACAAACCCCTAATGTCAATGACCTAGCGCATTCACTTTTTTTTATATTAGGTTCTTCCTTTCAGTACGTACCCAAAATTAACCAATGAAAATGCGTCTGTATTCCTACTCATTAGGACCACCACGATGATTTCTACATCCATCATACATAAACTCCATAAAAAAGTAGCATTCCAGAAGCCATAAACCGTAATATCTTTCCTATACAACATCCATAAATAATCTCAAATTTGTAATAGATACCCAAAACATACATCTCAACATAGTGATCTAAAAAATAGACCCAAGCACTTATCAAAAGGGACAAATCATATGATGTACGAACAAAATTATCACCATCTCATGCACTACAAGATCATTAATTGGAAAAAATAACTCGTCCTGGAGGAAATTATTAGAATTTTCGAACAAAACCAATGAGCATCCTATAGTAAAGAAAAAAAAGGAATGAATATAGTGCCATACTTCTACATAATAGTACAATCAGAGAATGAAGTATAGAAACTGCTTTAAGAAATAAGTGATGATGATGCAGACAAACAAAATGCTGCTACAAGCAAACTGAAATTTAAAACTATACTAAATATCAAGAACGCATTACAACAAACATTAAGATCTTTTTCCCTGCATCCATAGATTTGAACAATCAACATAGTAGTCTAACCGAACAAAATACATTGAAGACGATTCTTAAAGTACTATTACAATGAAACCGATAAAAGCAATAATATACAATAGCAACGAGTCACAAAACAAAGAAACGACGTATCCAAGCAAAAAGAAACTGAAAACGATCAATGTAAATAATAATCAGCAAACTATAACAGGCGCATCTTTGAATGGACATTTATGAAAACACGTCTCAATGTCGCGCATCACGTTACCCGCTGCCCACGACCAATACAACAAAAAATCCGTCTCCATCAAGCAAAACCATATTGCAATGCAGTGTATGCCACGCCACTTCTCTTCCACGCTGTAGATTCCGATGCCCTAAATCTCCCGCCAACAGAGACACTACACTTAGCAAGCAAACTCACTTGCACATGCCACGCATCCCCGAGGACAATTTCCATGGCTTACAGCATTCACCGCCGAACAAATCTACACCCCAATCACGAACCTCCAAAAAGCGACGCAAATCATTCTGAATCGTCGACAAGGCCTTCCATACTTAAAGACAGGCATACTTTGATGAGAATCGCGGAAACTTAACCAAACGCTCACGAGACAAATTTCTACGGCTCGGTGGAAACATACACCTCAGATTACTTCCTACAACAAGCGACGCGCAACACATCTACAATACCATCCATCTTTAACCACAGACATCAAACGAGGAGCAAAACGTACCTTAAGCAAGCACCCATGAAGGAAATTCTCACGCCTTAGAACACCCGTTGAAAGGCAAGCCCGTCGCCCATCCATAATGCAAAGCCACCCGGCTATAGCAGCGCCCTCCATCACCATGCAACTGACCGAGTCATAAAAACTTCCAGCGAATCGGTCATTTCCACACGCGGCCGTTGATCCTTAGCCAAAGACACCAATCGATGAGCAACGCACTCCTTAACCAAGCACCCATGAAGCAAATTGTAACGCCTTAGAATACCCGTCGAAAGGCAAACCCATCGTCTATCCATAATACAAAGTTACCCATCTACAGCAGCGCCCTCCGTCACCACGCAACCACTCGCACCATGAAAAACGTCCAGCACGCCTAACGTGATCAAGCAAATCGGTGATTTCCACACGCCTTCAATAAGTGACACGCGCTAAAGGATCTCAGGTCCTACAACCAGTAAACCTATCGCCCAGAACGCCACCTTTCCACAGAGCTTCCCTAATTGATCAGCAACCCTAATACTTCAAGCTAACAACTCTAGACATGGATCACCTAACATATTCATTAAAGTAGGCATGGGTAAAAAACTATCTACTCCTAGAAGCGTTAAAGAACCGAGAAGCACTTCCACCAAACATGAATAACAAAACTACTTAAAGACTAGAAGCAATGAATATATGAAAAATCCTTCCGCTATACAGAAATAACAACTATGAATAGTATAATTATCTACCGCTAAAAGCGTCAAAGGCTATTAATTTTAAACACATATATTAACTCTATATAAACACACGCCGAAAAATTTCGGTCTTTAATCTATTAATTGAAAATATGAGACTATCCTAGCCTATAGTCAATATGGCTAGTTTCACTATTTACCATTAGAGGCTACTAAGGCTAAGAAACCGCACCCGTCACTAAAGACATATGACTACTTCTACTAACCGCTAGAGGGTACTAAGACCCGGAACGCTTACCTATTTAACCAAGATACCGATGTTTATTTACCTAAGACCCATACCTTCTCATCCCCGGCACTCACCTATGCCAATCTTGTACACATATTTAAGACCCACACCTACACAAATCTGTTACACATATCCCGGACTCATGTCTTCTTATCCCAGGCACCTACCTATACAACCCTAATACAAGCACCCATACACCCAAGACACACACCCACATATCCGAGACACAAACCATTAGTCTCATTCCCGGCCGCTTCAAGCGCCATCAGTTCCAAATTTCACCACTAGGTGGCGCGCAAAATCAATCTCAATTCGTATGGAAAAAGTGAGCCAGAACTGGCAAACTACCCCTACTTGGTTTATAAGTTCTTTCAAGTGAAGTCATTTAAAACGTTTCCATGAAAAATATTCATTAATTCAGTTGGCACTAAAATAGCGAATCGCGCTTGGCTTCAGACCTTTGGGGCCGCCATTTTGAATGCATGCATTTGATTTTGGATTATTTTAAATCTTTGTATGCTAGGACCTCATCAACCAATGTACTATCTCGTTCAAATAGGAGTTTCACTCTAGACAGGGCAAAATAATTCAATTTTTAAAGAAAATGGCAGCTAAAAATATTAGGCTTTAAATTTTCTACTTTTTTATTTTTAATTCAATTTTAGTAATATCCAAGAACATAGTACAGAGATCCATAATCTCAAGTTTCATCAAAATCCGTTGGAAAATGTGACCGCTAGAGGGCCACAAAAACATGAAAAAAACGCATATTTAAACGGCTGCCATTTTGAAATTTGCTCATGCATGATCACGAAAATATCAAAGGCTGTAGGTCTAAGTAATGTCTCTCTTGAAACCAAGTTTCATATATGTCGGATAAAAATTGCAACTTTTAGAAGCCTTTGAAGTTTTGACATTCAACTGGCCGCCATTTTGTTTTTTGCAACCTGACCTCCAGTTTTTTTAAGCAATTTCGTAAAAATCTGTTGAAAGCTTTGACCACTATTACAACAACAAAATTTTGCACGTTTTTCAACCTTTGAGCGGCCGCCATTTTGTTTCTGCCGTACCGACTTTGGATTTTTTATTGTGAGATTCATCACATACATCAGTGAACCTTCGTACCAAATTTCATCCAAATCGGAGCTATACTTTGGTCAGAACAGAAATCACGATTTTTCGTCTAATATGGCCGCCATTTTGTTTTTGCCCGGCCGATATAGCTGGTTCATGAACTTAACTGAGATAATTACCAATACACCTTTCCTGAAAATTTGGTAAAAATCGAAGCGAAATTGCAACCTCTAGCGTGGTCACAAATTTCGTTATATCCCATATATATATATATATATATATATATATATATATATAGATATATATATATATATATATATATATATATATATATATATATATATATATATATATATATATATATATATATATATATATATATATATATATATATTATATATATATTTATATATATATATATATATATATATATATATATATATATATATATATATATATATATATATATATGATGCTCTCCGCAATAGGTAAATTTCTCTCGAGAAATTTACCTAAAAGGAAAAATTCAAATTTCCATTTCAAAACAACGAAGAACTCTTCATTAGTGCAAGCTTTTTATTATTTAAATACGACCTTGCAATCTCTATATTATTCGATAATTGTTCGAAAGGAAAAACACTCTTTGTTACCAACTAGCTATAAATTAATTACACCATTAATTTTCCCTGTAAATAAATATTTTTAGTTCCATTATAGGATCAAGCATAGTTAAATAGTATGTAAAACAAAAATTTAAATAATTTTTGTCGTAAGGTATGAACGAATATGAACAGAAATTGTGGTGAACTCCTTATAATTATTAAATTTTATAATTAGAATCCTTCGATTTTAAGACAAAAAGTATTACACAATACGGAGACTAGAATTTCATCCAATTACAAGAGGATTTGGAAACCAATTGTGTGCTATTCATAATTAGTATAATTCTAATCAAAATCAAAGGAGAAAATCAAAAAGTACGTGGTGTTGTCACTCGAAAAAAGCGACGACCTCGAATGAGAAGACTACTGATGCGAGAGGCGTAGTCAATAAATCTGAAGTAACTGCATGTTTGTCCTTCTAGCATTCCTTGTGAACGTTGACACCAATGTTGGTTGCTCTTGTACACTGCATCCTTGTTTTTTTTGTAATCTTAAGTGTAATTGGCCCGTGTTCTAGACAAATTCCCCTGTGAGATGAATGTTGAATTCTGTTTTGATTACGCATGGGTTATTTTTTTTTGATAGTTAATATTGTCACCGCATGATACAGCTGTTGATTTTAAATATTATTTGTTCCAATTAGCCAAAAGAAAGAAAAAACAACACAAACAAATCATTTTAACTTTGAGATTAAATTTTAGTATTTGAATCTTAACTTTAATTCCAATTTGGTTTCATTTTATTTGGGTCCACCTCGTTGAAAAACAAATTTACTGTTGCAAAATTTATACTTTCTGGATGCAGAAAACTGATTCAAAAACAAAAAAAAAGAAAACGAACCAAATGAAGAAAGAACGAAAGAAAAGTCGTTGAATAGTACCTAAAAAGAAAAAAAAGAGAACATTATATACATAGTACTCTCCGATGCAAGTCAAAATGATTTTGAATGTCTCTTGAGTAAAACCGAGCAATGGACATGCGACAATTATTGATGATTAAAATCCCGAATAAGTATAAATTCAGCATTTGACTAATCTCCTATTTATTTTGGTTTAGTATTTTCTAAGTTTCTTCATTGAGTTTAGGAAGTAGTTTGTATGCTAATTATTATTGTCCCGAAAACTGTATTCGATGAAAAAGGACTTAATTTACTTCTATAAGTCGATAAATTAAGCATGATTAATGGATAGGAATAATAATTTTTTGATTATATCTCACAAATGAAAAAAAAAAATATAACATGAATTGCTAATTCTAACAACGACTTTCCTTTCCAGTGGTTCCTTTCTTTCAGCGGCAAATAGAGTGCATGGTAAGTATGCCGTCGCGAGGGTAGAGTTTGAGAAAATCCGCTGAGGTCGGTTTCGCGTCGCGCGCGGTACGTGGTACCTCAGTTGATTTTGGTTTTTCTTAGTGTGGTTTTTTTATTTAAATTAACGTAGTGTGCTTTTCGGTACCGCGTCGGTTAGATTCGGGAACGCGAAATGGAGATTAGATTTTTGTCCTTTGACTGATTGATGAAGAAATACGGAGTAACGTAAAGTAGGTTTCCTCTCCGTATGGTTTTGTTTTGTGACGCGTTTGAAAACGGGCATGTATTGTTGGCTGAAGATTGTAAATGAGCGTAATCCATTCGGAGACCCACGACCGAAATCCTCTCCGATCTAGCTGGCCGACAAGCAGCCACCGCGTGAATGGACTACGGTGCACGGATTGGTTGACCGGTTGGTACCTTCCGTTGAAACTACTCAGACTTAACGTCTAGAACCGATGAGAGGTCGGTTCCTCGTTTGGATGAAGAAATTAAAATCAGTACAGAGTGCCCAAAGGAAAGTGGAGATGTTACGGTGGTCATTTGAAGTTGCAAACGGGAGAAAGCTGGTACGCCGGAATAAATATATATACACACACATATATATATATATATATATATATATATATATATATATATATATATATATATATATACATATATACATATATATACATATATATATATATATATATATATATATATATATATATATATATATATATATATATTATTTTTTTTGTATTATATATATAGATTGATTCAAACTGACATGCGTTTGAAAGGTGACATGCCAATCTACAATTTACATCTAGACAGTTTTGTACTTCGTCATACCTGTCAAAAGTTGTATTCATTTAAAAATGAGTGTAATTGCTGAAAAAATTCTATATATTTTATAATATCACTACAATTAAGGTGAGAATGCATCGCAGGGTCGTGGAAAAATTTGTGGTGTCTTTGGACAAGATACTTCATTAAAAGCCACAGCCAAGAGATGGTTTGCCCGTTCTGGAAAATTTGATGTCAAAGATGCACCTCGCTCAGGTCGACCAATAACTGAAAAAGTCGATGAAATCTTACAAAAATTGAAGAAGACATATAAACAGCCATTGCCACTGCTAAGGGATTGAATATCAATCACCAAACCATTTGCGTAAGCGTGGATACACAACGTAGCTCGACGCTTGAATGCCGCATGAATTAGCACAAAAACCGAATTTCTATTTGCGAAATGCTAACAAAACGCAATGAAATCGAGGTTTTTTTGAAGCAAATCATTACAGGCAACGAAAAATGGGTAAGTTACGAGAATGTCGTTCGAAAGATCCGGGTCAAAAAAAGGTGAATCATCACAAACGACTTCAAAGCCAGGATTGACACCAAATAAGGTTATGCTGTGTGTATGGTGGGATTGGAAGGAAATTGTTTATCATGAGGTGCTAGAACCTGGCCAAACACTCAATTTGGCTCTGTACTATTAGTAATTAACCAGGCTGCAACAAGCAACTCAAAAAAGCAGCCAGAATTGATCAATAGAAAGGGAATTGTCTTCCATCATGACAATGCCTGACCACACACATCTTTGATGATCCGGCAAAAATTGACAGAGCATGGCTTGGAAGTTTTGATGCATCTACCGTATAGTCCAGACCTTACACCATCAGATTCAGACAAATTCACTTCAAAAAGGGACTGTAAAAATCACTTGGCCGAGTTCTTCGCCGATAAACTACAGAATTTCTTCACAGATGGAATAGTGGCACTACCAAAAAAATGGCAAAAGGTCATAGATAATAATGGACAATATGTACTTAAATAAAATCCATTTCAAATAAAAAAAACATTCAATCGAAACATGACAAAAAAGGCTCAATACTTTTTAGAATATCCATTATATTGGGTTGTTCGATAATACAGGTCGTAAATCGCATCTTTCATGTTGTGAACCGCATATTTCATGTAGAATTGATTGCGTAGCGTATATTATAATACACTATTTTAAAGATGAGACGTTAGACTATCCTGGATTAAAAACTGAGAGTCAATAGTTAACAATAAGTTGGTTAACAATAGACTTGAAAATGGATAATCAAAGAGAGCATTATCAGGATATTTTATTGTTTTACTTCTGAAAGGGCTGAAAATGCGGTCCAAGCTCGAACCAAATTTTGTGAAGTTTATGGTAAAGACTGCCTTACTGCACGCCAGTGTCAACGTTGGTTTGCTCGCTTTCTTTTCAGAAATACTGGTCATACAACCACCACTGATGACGACGAAATAAAGGCATTAATCGAAAGTAACTGGCGTTTGATAGCAGAAAAGCTTCTCATATCGATCTCAACCGTATACTTATACTTAAAACAGTTTGATTACATAAGCAAACTGGATGTTTGGATTCGTCATTAATCAAAAGAAATTCACCTCACCAAACGTATTAACATACGAGTAGAAATTCACCTCACCAAACGTATTAACATACGAGTATGCGACCCTTTGCAGAATCGTAACCAAAACGATCCATTCTTAAAAAGAATCATAACGGGTGATAGAGAGCGAGCTTTTGACGATAACGTAGTTCAAAAACAGTCTTGGACCAAGCAAGATGAGCCCGACAATCGACATCCAGAGCCACTATTCACCAAAAGAAGATTTTTTTTCTGTGTGGTGAGAAAACAAGAATAAAGTTTACTTTGAGCTGCTTTCAAGAAACCAAACTATTGATCCAAATGTCTACTATCGTCAACTATCGAAGTTGATAGAAGAAATCAAGAAAAAACACCCTGAACAGGCCAATCGCAAAGGCGTGATGTTCCATCATGAGAATACCAGACCCCACACCTTCTTGACAACTCGTCAAAAATTGATGTAGCTCAATTGGGAACTGACGCCACATCCGCCCCATAGCCCTGACTTAGCACCTTCAGACGTTTATTTGTTTCGCTCTCTTCAAAACCATTTGAATGGTACAAATTTCGATTCCGATTAGGCTGTTGAAAATGGGCAGGAGCAGTTCTCGCTTCTAAGAACCAATGCTTCTTCGAACGTGTAACTTTTCAACTGACCATAAGATGGTAAAGGGTCATCCAACCAAAGGGTGAATATATCATTGATTAATATTTGCTGTTAATATAAATAAAAATACTTCGAAAAAGATGAAAAAATAACGACGATGATTATCGAACAATCAAATAATTATGTGTAAATATATGTGTATATATATATACATATATATATATATATATATATATATATATATATATATATATATATATATATATATATATATATATATATATATATATATATATATGTATATTGGGTTTTCCAATAAGAGGTGTTATTTTGATATTAAAAGAAAAATGCCATTTTTAGGAGTTTTGTAAAATAATTTTACAAAACCCTACTAGTTTCGCGACCAGTCTGTCCGTCTGTCCGTCTGTCTATCCGTCCGTCCATGTGTCACAGCAGTTTTCCTCGGAAACTATGTAAGCTAGAAACATCAAATTTTGTGTGTAGGTGTAAAGTGGTGATCTCTTCAATGTTCAACTACAAAAAAATTTTATAAGGTATTTAAGGGGGTTCTCCCCATATAGGGGAGTGACCCCCCGAAAAAAAATTAGCCGATATGGGTATCAAATGCAAGGTCTTGATGAGAGCTTTTCTAAACAGGTCTTAGTTTGGCAAAATTTGTCTCGAGGGGTGCACAGGGAGGGGAAATACACGAAAAATTTGTGTCCCCGCCCTCGCGATTGGACACCTGTGATCCGAAAAATCTGGGAAAAATCAGGAATGTAGGCTTTGGTGAGTACAACAACAAATACGTTAGAAGTCGCAATTCACTCAACTTTGTTAGTAATAGTATGATTTATCGATTTTATGTTTTCTTGAGTAAAATCTTAACGGTACCCTTAAATTCAATGAAATTCAGTACGTAGATGTTTAGTTGTAAGATAAAGATTGAATCATATTTAGCAAAGTTATAGCGATTTGTATTTTCCTGTATTAATATGGAACAATATGCGCTGCATTTATTACTATGGCAACATATGGCTATGGAACAACATGCGCTTTTTACCGACTCAGACACTACAGTTTTGCTAGGATTTGCATGAAAGTTTCAGGAATGATAGGTATCATGTATATCCTCGAGAATTGGTTCAGCTAGTGGTATCAGTAATCGAAAAACAAAATAGTGGCTGTTTTAAATGCGAAGATTGAATAATTTTGAGTTATTTTTTCCCAACCTCAACGTTTAAGGTGCATGCTCGATTCAATTTAATGAATGACTGTAGATGAGTACCTACAATTTATGCTCATAAGTGAAACAAGTCAAGGAGGTGGGAGAGAGCTCCTAGCAAAAGGGCATTGTAACCATTCTAGGATTTGAAAAATTGGCCATTAATCCATGATAACAGTACAGGAGAGTGGCCCTTGAAAAGAAAATTCATCAAACGTAGCCGATATGAGTATGAAATGAAAGTTTTCATGGGAGCTTTTCAAAACAGTTGTTAAACTGTCAGTTTTTGCTACAGTGGGGGCACAGGGGGGAAATACATGAAAAATATGGCTCCTCCGTCGCGGATGGACATCTGAAATAATTTTCAAGGGAGATGTTTATGAGTATAACAATACCAAAACCTCAGAAGTCGAAATTCGTTCAACTTTGTTAATAATAGTATGATGTTCGAATTTCAGATTTTCTCCAATAAAATCGTCTTTGACATGTATCTTGATTTGATTGGATCTGGTGACTGCATTTTGTAAATTGAATACAAAACCCTTCGGACATGAGCGTAGGTCTGTTTATCCAACTTGTTTATATAAATGATCAAATGTTTATTTCATCATAAAGAAAAAGCAAACCCGATCAAAGCGAAAAAAACACTAGCCAAATGACTACTACGACCGTGTACAGGACCATACCCTTTTCATGAAATTTTCCATAACCAAATCGCAAAGTGGCTGCCCTATGTCCTCGATAGCCTCACGAATTCCATCTTTGAGGTCTTGAATCGACGCTGGACTGTTGATGTGGACCTTCTCTTTAACGTGTCCCCCAAAGCAAGAAGTCGCAAGTTGTTAAATCACAATATCTATTCAAAAATAACACTGCTCATTGGCAAACGCTATATATATATATATATATATATATATATATATATATATATATATATATATATATATATATATATAATATATATATATATATATATATATATATATATATATATATGTATATATATATCAATATAATATATATATATATATATATATATATATATATATATATATATATATATATATATATATATATATATATATATTGTCGCGTGTTATGGTTCGCGGCCAATAATTTAAATGTTCCGGGAAAGTGAAACCGCAATGTCTTTTTCAATTAAGTTTAAAAGAGTTTATTTCAAAGAATGCACAGTTATTAATTTCACTATTAAAAGTCTAACTTCCACTTGCCAATAAATTTATATTGCAATTGTCGTCTAAAATCACTCAATCAATATCGCCTTTACCTCGCGCTCCACTCTATCGCAGTTTTATTATCGTGGTTGTCATGGATATTCCCCCCATTCATTCAGCTCGCCTTTATATATGGTCAATAGCCATTTAAACCATTTCTCGTACATTGGCAAATGTTCTGCCGAGAGGTATCTAGTATATTCGAGCAGCTTAATGAATGGAGTGATGTCACTTTCAGATGTTGATCATGCTTGGTGGGTTCTCGTGGTTTCGAGTAAATTCACCTTGTTGATCAAAAGGTTCTTAATAGTTGTGAAAACAATTGCAACAGTAGCTCGCAGAATTATTCGTGCATGTAACACTGCCCCCACCTCGGTTCTATTCGCACCGAAAAGATGTTTCGCCAGTCGTAGTCAATTCTCCTTGGATGTAGTATGGAGCAAGACGGTCCATGTGAACCATTTTCATTTTGGCTCTTAGCTTACGGTGTTCCTGTATGCGATATACGGCGTCGCTGATTCGCTTTGTAACCCAGTATGGTCCCTCCCAATTATGCTGCAACTTTTGCGACCTACCCTTGCGTCGCTGCGGGTTATATAGCCAAACCAAGGCATCTTGCTGAAAGCCAGTGGAATTTGCCTTTTGATCATACCTGGTCTTCATGCGGTCAGTAGCCGATTCGAGTTGTTTTCGCACTGTCCGGTGCATCTGGTTCAACCGTTGCCTTAGCTCACTTCCATTCTCTGGGATCATTTGGGGTTTCTCAGGGGGTGTTCCGAACTTTATATCAGCTGGCAGACGAATAGTCTTTCCAAAAATTACTTTGGCTGGGGCTTGGCCCGTCGATGCATGTTCAGCAGCTCTGTACGCCATCAAAACTAGTGGAACGTGTCGGTCCCAGTCTCTTTGGTTCTCGTCAACCATCTTGGCGAGGTGTTTATTGAGCGTGCCGGTGAAACGTTCAACCATTCCATCGGATTGGGGATGTAGTGGTGTTGCCCTCGTATTCTGTGTTCCCAGCAGCTCGTGTATTTCGCCAAAAACTAGTGACTCGAAGTTTCGGCCTTGATCTGAATATAGTTTGCAAGGTACACCGTACCTACTGACCCAATTTAGCACTAGCTGTTCGGCTACGGTAGTTGCTTCCTGGTTGGGAATGGGGTAGAGCTCGGGCCACTTGCTGAAATAATTGGCCACAATCAGCGTGTATTGATTTCCCCATTCGGATCCAGGAAAGGGTCCTGCGATGTCAACAGCAATCCTTTCAAACGATACGTCTACTTTGTAGGTTTGCATTTGTCCCCTCAGTCGTTGCTTTGGACCTTTGACAGAAGCGCAAATGGTGCATCTACGGCACCAGTCCTCTACGTCTTCTCGAGCGTGGAGCCAGTAAAACCTTTCCCGCGATTTGGCTAAGGTCTTGATAACACCAAGGTTGCCTCCCGAGGATCCTTCATGCATTTCCTTAACCACATCGTGTATTCGGCTTTTGGGAAGTATAGTTTGCTTCCTATAGGGGCTGCCATCCGCCGTTTCCCATTTCCGTTCGAGTATGCCACCCTCCACCTGAAGGGAGTTCCATTGTTTCCAATAGCTTTTCAGGGTTGCGCCATGCATTGAAACATCTTTCCACTCATGTCGCCCAGTTTTCTCCTTCCATACGAGCAATGATCCGATGTCTTCATCGGCTAACTGGGCATTTCGAATCTCCTCCGTTGACCAAACTTTATCGGATTCGGCCATTATCAATTGCAGATCAACGGGCGGCTCCTTTTCTTCAATCCGTCAGCAATGCTTGCAATTAGCTGGACATGGATGCCGGGATAGGGCGTCAGCATTACCATGAAACTGCCCTTTCGAAGTAGTCGGGGCCTCACTACGTCTGTTTGGATAGTCAATCGGGTTGCACCAGTGTCGTTTGTTATATTGCAATGTTCTTCATCAACTTGACCCGGAAGGCAGACGTCTGCTTCTCCACGATGTTACCTTGACACGATGATGGGGGTGCTGGGGATGTCGATCCTCCTAGGCAAAATCCGCCCTACGAAGTTGGCCACTGCAGTTTGATAGGCTTACATTCTAGGCTCCTGACAGGGTCTGGATCTCCACCATCCTGGGCAATAGCTCCGTTTTCTTTGCTTCTTGAAGTCTCTTTGAAGTGCCCCTTCTCACCGTAATCCCAGCATCTAGGCGCACCTTTCACCTGCGGCTCTGGCTCATTTTCCACGCGCTGACACCTGCACTCGTCTGCCACTACATCACGGACCCGGGCAGTGGTATGGCTCACATTTTTCACTGCCTCAAAGTTCAGACTATAAACTAATGCGTCCTTGACCGTTTGCTTTTGAGCTAAACCCCGGCTTGTTGCAATTCCTGGTCCTTTAAGTTGCTGATGAACGCTTCTGTTGCAGCGTTATCTCGATGTTCTGGGTCGTAAGCTGGATAAGCCAAAAGTGCCAGTCGCTCAATGTCTTGTGCGTTTCGCCAGACTTCTGCATCCACCAGACTTCTGCATCCGATGCCGTAGCTGTGCCCGGTAAATCGGCTTCAGATGATCGTCTCAATAACGCATGTCGAGCGCATTCATTATAGCAGCCCGGTTTGAATGCAGCTCAGCGGGGATAGTCTGCAAAAGCTCGGCAGCTGGGCCTCTTAGAGCAAGAATTAATGCAGTTGCTCGTTCCTGCTCATTCCAGTGATTTATCCTAGCGGTGGCTACAAACTGAATTTTTTAAATACTCCCGACCGTTTACCCTTCAAATATTGGTGCTTTCATATTTCTGGATGTGTTTTGCGCTGCAGTTATAAGTGGGGCTGTTGAGGTGGTTACTACTGTCTTCGCTGCTTCCAATTCTTTTTTCAATTTTTCCATCTCATGGTTCATTCTCTCTTCGACCTGGCTGATCTCATAGTTGATTCTCTCCTCAACCTGGGCGACCTCCTCGACCTGGTAAACTTTTTCCTCGACGCATTTAATTTGATTGTTCAGGCTACCGAGCTCCGCTTTTATTTCGGTTGACTGTTTTTGTACTTCCATGATTTCGATCGCTTGTTGGTCCAGCTTCACTGATTGTTCATTTAACTTCGCTGATTGTTCATCTAGCTTCGTGGTTAAATTGGATGACTGTTGTTGCTGCTCTTGCTGCATCAGCAATAACATTTTCATCAGCGCATTTTCTGGTTCCTTTGGTTTTGGTGTTTCTGCTTCATCCTTAAGCTCCGCCATGGTAAATTCATTTATTTTCAAATGTTAGCTTCGTGGTTATTGTTTATTTTTGTTATCTCGGCTTTTTAAAATTACACTATTGTGCATTTTTTCTTGTTGTTCCGGGAAAGTGGAAACGCAATGTCTTTTTCAATTAAGTTTAAAAGAGTTTATTTAAAAGAATGCACCATTATTAATTTCACTATTAAAAGTCTAACTTCCACTTGTCAATAAATTTCTATTGCAATTGTCAATCAATATCGCCTTTACCTCGCGCTCCACTCTATCGCAGTTTTATTATCGCGACTGTAATGAATGATACCCCAATTCATTCAACTCGCCTTTAAATATGGTCTCTAGCCTTTCAACCCATTGCAATTACATTGGCGAATGTTCTGCCGAGAGGTACCTAGTATATTCGAGCAGCTTAATGAATGGAGTGACGTCACTTTCAGATGTTGATCATGCTTGGTGGGTTCTCGTGGTTTCGAGTAAATTCACCTTGTTGATCATGAGATTCTTAATGGTTGTGAAAAAAAATTGGAACAGTAGCTCGCAGAATTATTCATGCATGTAACAATATATATGCGAGGTCTATTCAAAAAGTAAAGTGAGTTTGAACTTTTAGGAAAAAATATTTATTTATTCATCAATATTTAAGTCGTCCCCTTCAAAGCAATCAATATACTGTTGCTAACGCTTTTTCTAATCCCCGAAGTACATCCCATAAGCACTTTTCGATATAGACTTGAGCAGCCTTTATCTCCTCAATCGTTACAAATTTCCATCCTGTCATAGATGCCTTTAGCTTTGGGAACAAGAAAAATTCACATGGGGCTAAATCCGGTAAATATGGTGGCTGAGGTATGATTGTGGTATTGTTTTTGTCCAAAAAATTCTTGACCTTTGATCCATTTTAGCACTCAAAACACTTCTCACCGCTTTGCATCTTAGAAACAAACTAGCCATTTTACGAAGTGTGACAATTAAGTAATGATACTGATTCCATGAAAATTGTATGTTTAAAAATTATTCTACAAACCTGCCATCCTCTTCAATGTAGTCCCCTTGGGCAGCTATACATCGACTTTAGCGCGTTTTCGATGCTCTGTAACATTTCTGGAACGCTTCAACTGGGATGTCCACGAGTATCCTCGTCATGGGCGCCTGGATGTCCGTAATCGACTCAACATGGGTTCCTTTGACCACCGATTTTATTCTAATTGCCTGTAGTGACTCGTCCAAGCAGCGGGGAATCATGTTCCGCTTGTTCCAAATAGTCTTGTGCGACGGTCATTTGATGCTGCTTTTCCTCCTCAGAAAGGTTCTTTGGAATCATCTTGGTGCACAACTTTTTCATCTCAAAATCGTCGGTTAAAATTTATCGGTTCGTACCCAGTTTCAAGACCGGCATTCGAAATGGTAAGCGCCAATCTTCACGGATTAGGGTGCGCAACCGCTGCGCACTTGCGTCAGCTCGTACCTCGACTGGTCTTCCACGCTTTCACGCCCCTCCTTAAACTCTTAATACCATTGAAATACCTGGGCACGACTAAAAACACTACACCATGCAATTTCACTATTTTAGCGTACATTACCAAAGCTGTTTTGCCCAATCTGGCGCAAGATTTTTTCGCGACGCGTTGCTCTTGATTTCGTTTCTCCATTTTCGTGATGAGCACCACCAACACACATCTACTCAACACGACACAGCAGGCGAGCTAAACAAGCTAGAGCGATAATAAATAAATCAGCAGAGAGCAAAAGGATGCTGGAGAAGGGGAAGGGAATTTCAAGGTCGAAGGTTTACAACAAGCGCGGCAATAAAATTGGTCTTATTTCTTAATTGTCACACCTCGTATATAGCTGAAACTGTAAATATATGCTCCTGACGAGTGTATCGACCTAAAAAAATTAAAAAAATCTAGCAAGTGTACACATTTTTGTCGAGAAAAAACATAGATTTTGTGATGATTGAGCTGTAATGTTTATTTATTATGAAAATTTGGTCCCTAACAATTAAATATGGAACATTACTTTGGGCATATGTGTACCTCGTGCTGCTTTACAGACTATCAAACGGTGATTGTAATTTTCGATGATATTTTCGCACATTCCCGGCGTTATTAGGCGTATGTTGGCAGCGTATACACGATCCTTCAGAAATCCTCAAAGGAAGAAGTCACAAGGAGTCGAATCACACTATCTCGCCGGCCAATTTATGGGTCCATTTCGTGAAATTATTCGATTTCACATAGGGCGCAAAATGTTTGCACTGGCAATTCATTATTTTTGTAAAAAGGTTTAACAATAATAGAACGTTTGGCTGGTGTGTATGACGCCATAGTTAAAATTGTAAAAGATCAAACTATCATAATCTGTCAATACGAGTATATGGACCTAGAGTTGGTGATAAATAAGAGTTAAGGCCAATTCACATGTGCACATTTGTTATGAATCACCCTATATAATCGAATTTACGAGCAAATTCGAAATTTAATATATTTAGCTCAGATGGGCGCGATATGGTTTGTAGAAAATCAAATGGAGAGCTTCACAATACAAGCAGCATCTGCGCGCCATGTCACAGTAAAACATGGCGGTGGTTTGTTAGAACTAGTATAAACCAAACAATTTCAATTGTCATAGTTATCTAAATAGCTCACTAGTTGAAGCTGCTGTCAATACATTGATTATGTCAGTTTGTTCGGTCGAATAATACTCACCCTTGTGTCAACTGTTTTTCTGTGCTAACTAGATTATAAATAAATCTCAGTACACCAATTTATTCTATTGTTATTTTCGCACAATCCCATCAGTTTATGGGCCCAGGATACGCGATAAATAAGTGTGCGTAAAAATTTATTTTCTAAAAATCGTACCATTCAAGGGAGACGCGATGTGGCGTGGGACGAAGTGCCAGTGCCGGCGCCATTATCTTCAACAGCAAAAAATTCCGGAATTACAGTCAATTTCGTAAAGCTTAGTGGAATATCTAACTATGGAAACTGGAAGTTTATGATGCAGATGTATTTAGTCCATGAAGTTTTATGGGATTGCATCGAAGAATCTGCACGGGGTGTTCCCAAGGTCAATGACAACCGCAAACAACTACGGGCACTCGCAAAGATATATTTGATGGTTCAACGCTCCTGTTTTTCCCACGTTCGAAATTCTGCCACTGGTTACGAGGCATGGAACAACCCAAAGACAGCATATGAAGACAGGGGGCTGTATCGTCGTCTTGGACTATTACGCACGTTATTTGGATTAAAATTGGAACAATTTAGTGACATGGAAGCGTATATCTTGAGAATCACGGACTTGAATCAACAATTACGAGACATAAACGCCCCATTAGAAGATGATTTTCTGTTAGTGTTAATGCTAAGCGGTTTACCCCCAGACTATGATCCGCTTATCATGGCTTTAGAAAATTCGAACATTAAATTGTGCAGTGAAACAGTGAAAAGTAAATTATTACAAGAAAATTTAAGTAGAGACTTCGACAAGAGTGGAGGTGCGATGTTTACAAACAAGTCTTCCACAAAAAGTGTCAACAAACATCCAAAGTGCTTCATTTGCAAAAAACCAAATCACTTTGCTGAAAACTGTCCAACTAAAACGAGAACAATAAAAATATTAATAAACGGGCCGAAAGTGAAAAGTGTGAGAAAGCGTGGAACGGAACATGATTGACAGCATTAGCTGTGAACATTGACTCGAATGCCTGGTATGTCGACTCCGGCGCTACATGACAAACAACAAAAATCTATTGAAAAACTATGTTGTGTTAGTTACAGTTGCTAATAATCAAAAAGTGCATAGTGAAGTTCATGGTGAAGTGGAATTATTGTTGAAAGGATAATCTCAAGTTACAAAATTAAATGACATTGTTTTTGCGCCAGGACTGGCAACAAACCTTATTAACGTAGGCAAAATGGCTTCTAAGGGACTTGAAGTTCATTTAGACGCTGAAAAGTATAATGTTTATAGCGGAAAAATGCCAGTTGCAAGTGCTACAAAGGTGAATGGTGTCTATGAACTGGACACAGTGAGTCAACAATCAACAAATGGTCACGTGCTGGCTGCGACATGTCAAACAGTGGCTTTGGTCGAGCCACAGATCCAGTTCATGGATGGGAAACGCGCAGAAGCTGTGAATTTGTGTGTAGCGAATCAATCACAGGAGACCTCACGCCTGAACAAGCGAAGTATGGATTTACTGAAACAAGGCATGGCAAGTGGAGTTAATTACACTTATAGTAAAAATAACCCCTGTGCGGCATGTATGGAAGGGAAGCAGAGCAGAATACCATTCCCAAAACAATCCTATAGTCGAGCCACTGGAAAATTAGGTCTCATACATTCTGATTTATGTGGGCCTATGTCAGTTTCCTCATTTAGTGGTGCCAAGTATCTATTAACATTTATAGATGACTATACTAGGATGACATTTGGTTATTTTATTAAAAGTAAAGATGAAATTCTGTCTGTATTCAAGATTTTTAAAAGTTTTGTAGAAAAGCAAACTAATTTGAAAATAAAGATGATAAGAACAGACAATGGTCGTGAATATGTGAATAAACATTTCCAGACATTCCTCCAAGAGCATGGCATCGGGCACCAGATGACTGTATCCTACTCTCCACAACAAAACGGAGTTGCGGAAAGGGCAAATCGCACGATTATGGAGGCCGGGCGATGTATGCTACAAGATACAGGTATGGACCAAAGAATCTAGGCTGAGACTTTGAATACAGCAATCTTTATCAAGAATAAATCATCAAGTAAAGTGGTAATAGGAACCACACCAGATGAAAAATGGTTTGGTTGTAAAGTTGATTTATCAATTTTGAGAATATTTGGCTGTGTTACTTATGCAATGATCCCTGATGAGAGGCGTAAGAAACTAGATGCCAAGAGTAAACAATACGTTTTTGTAGGATATTGTAATAAGTCAAAAGGATACAGACTAATTAATCCTCAAAAGTTCTCCAAATGCATTAAATCTAGAGATGCGTGCTTCTTGGAAGGATTGAAGTATAAAGACTTAAAAATAAATCAGAATAACACTACTACTGATTGTCAAATAAAATTTAATGATGGAATAGAAAATGTTGTGAGAACAAATGATGATAACAATGTCAATCCCTCGCCTATTAGAGAGTTATCTGACTCAATCACAACTAATTCAACTATTTCTGACTCCAGCTCTGTGGATGACCCCAACGATGTCACATGGAATCCAGACATGACTCAAGATCAGTATTCTAGTTATTATGAATACGTTGATGAGAGTGTGAAAGCTGTAATAGCAATGACAGCAACAACTCTTGATGGAGAACCACAGACAATTGAGGAAGCATTATCAGGACCTGAAAAGGAACACTGGAGGGAAGCTATTGAAGATGAATATAAATCATTTGAGAAAAATGAGGCTTGGAGTTTGACATTACTGCCTGAAGGAAAGAAGGCTGTGCGCTGTAAGTGGGTTTTCAAGAAGAAGCTAGGACCAGAAAGTTAATTCGGTATAAAGCACGCCTTGTAGCAAAAGGCAATATCCAGGAATACGGGATTGACTACAAGGAAACCTACTCACCTGTGGTACGATATTCTACTATACGTACATTGATTGCCCTGGCAGTAAATCTAAACTTACACATTGATCACATGGATGTAAAGACAGCATTCTTAAAAGGTGATTTGCAACAGACTGTTTACATGGAGCAGCCAAATGGGGTGTCAACCAAACAATGGAAATTGTCATATTTATCTAAATAGCTCACTAGTTGGAGCTACTATCAATGCATTGATTATGTCATTCTATTCGGTAGAATAATACTCACTCTTGTGTCGACTGTTTTTCTGTGCTAACTAGATTATAAATAAATCTCAGTATACCAATTTAATCTATTGATATTTTCGCCCAATCCCATCATGGTTCCGTCTTACTTTTGGGTTGTATGTCAGCACATGATGATGGAAATTTGCATATTATCAATGGAATAATGGAGAATACAGCTTACTTTGACATTTTGAAACAGAATTCAAAACGAATCGTTATGAAAAATGGCTCAAATGATTTCAGCTAGAGAATACCAGCTCTAAATCAAATTTTTCATACAAATTTCAAATGTTGTGTGCCTTATGTATGTGGGTGCGTGCTTTAAGGTGGTATAGGTGGGTTCCTGAGATAAGAAGGTGTGAGTTTGGGATATGGAGTGGATCTCTTGGGTGGTTGCCGGGGAAGGTGTGTGTATAAGATTAGTACAGATAGATGACTGGGATAGGGTAGTATGGGTCTTAGGTAAAAATAGATCTGTGTCTTGATAACAAGATTTCTTGGGTGAGAATTAGGTTTCAGGAGATTGGTCACCAGTCACCCATATAAACTAGAAAATTAATTCCTGTCTAAAATACTCATATGTATTGAGTGGTCGGCTAAATTATTTATATGCTCATACATTATTATTACATTATTGCAGATATATGTATAAGTCTTTTATTGGTGGGTTTGTCTCAGATTAATTGGAATTAGCTTTGTCTTAGTTAAACTATCAATTATAGTTGTAGTCTTTAGAACTTACCTATAAATTTTATTCATTCATTCATTTATTTAAGTATTTTAATTTTCGAATTGTAAACAGAAATTGATATAAATTCTTAAATATTCTAATGATTTTTTCTATGAATTCCCCAAGTCCATATGGTAAAAAGGTCAAGATACTTGAGTCCATAAATCATTTACATGGCTGCTTGCATTTATTAGACGACTCCTTTTAATTGCAAGTACCCTCAGCAGTGTTTTTCTTATCGTATCAATTTGTTGCATATATTTTCAGGATGTTTTTTTTCCCACACATGATATGAAGTGAGTTGGTCTTTTCCATGCCAGGAGAAGGCTATTAGTGTTTGTGATGACATTTTATAAGGGTTTTCTATTAGAGACATAACAATTCGTATCTTTATATGAACAACCTCTAAACTTTTTTAATTAAACATTTGTTGAAGTCAACATTTTCATGGTAAAGTTCACGAGCTATGGTAAAGTTCACGAGCCATTTCACGAAATTATTAAAACCACTACCGAAATTTTGAGTCGGTGGTTGCAACTTTAAGGGCGCTTGTTATCGAAAATCATCTTCAGCGATGAAGCTCGTTTCTGGCTCAATAGCTTTGTTAATAAGCAAAATATGCATTATTGGTCAGCAACAAACTCACATGTGCTTCTTGAGACACTTTTGCATCCGCAAAGAATTACTGTTTGATGAAGTTTTCATGCCGGAGGTGTGATTGGGCCGTATGTTCTCGTGAATGAAAATGACCGTCATGTTACCGTCAATGGAGAGCGCTATCGTGTTACGCTGGAAGATTATTTCTGGCCAGAATTGAATGAACTCGACATCAACGATATGTGGTTTCAACAAGACGATGCCACTAGCCACACAGCACGCCTCACAATCGATTTATTGAAAGGCAAATTCGGTGAACGTGTTATCTCGGGAAAGGGTTTGGTCAAATGGCCAGCTCATTCATGCGGTCTGATGCCATTGGATTTCTTTTTATGGAGCTTTATCAAATCACTGGTCTATGCCAACAAGCCAGTAACTTTATACGAGTTCAAAGACAACATCCAATGTTTTGGTCGAACTGTGTGCCAAGTAGTGGAAAATTAGATCCAAAGAATCCACCGCTGTAAACGGGCTCTTAGTAGTCGCATGACAGAGATCGAATTTTATTCATAAATTGCAACGCTAGTGATACATTCACAATAAATTTAAACTCAATACCTCAAATATTTCTTCATTTTACTAATAAATAAAATTGTTATGTCCTCAATAAAAAACCCTATATTAGGTGATAATTTGACATTGCATTGAGATCTTATTGATGAGAATAGGAGCTAGCTTTTGAGCTAATTGAGATAAGTAAATAGTAATAATTAAAGTATGATTTATGAGGTGCCATTTCTGGTGATCCTCATGATCGAAACAGTAGGTAGTGTGCACATGCTACTCGATATCAGTTAATAGATATCGGAATTCGGGAAGCGATTTCTGGATGTTACGAACAATGTATGTATGGAATGAGTTAAGGAATAAGAACGTTTTGCGTGATAATTTATGGAGTACTTTGGTTTTTGTAGCCGTTGAACATATGAAAAAGAGCATGGTATATATAACCCAGATTGCATTATAATTTTTTTGGTGCAAATTTATGGCGTTTCGTCCGCAGTGTCCTTTATGGTTGGGAACGAAAGCTAGCCCAGCGGTTGTTGTGGACTAGTTAGATGTATGTTTGTTAAGGACAGTAGTGATTGTCTGCTGCCTCAGCGAAAGAGGATGGTAGGATTCGCCGAGGTGGGCGGGAGAAGGGATAATGAAGAAGGTAAAATCCTTTGTTTGATCTCTGAACGTCAAGGATGCGGTCAATCTACCCTGGATAGGATGTTTGGTGCCATCAGCTGTGCTGATTTCAGAGAGCTGGGGTCTTACCATCGTAGGGTATTCAAGGAGTACCTTTGAGCCGAGGCTCGATGCAAGGCAGCTAATGCTTGCACCCGTGTCAATCAGTGCAAAAGTGATTCCACCCAACACTTTGATTGGTGCGTAAGGTCGAGTGTCATTCTCAGAAACCTCCGAGATGTTACATATTTTTAAAGTTTGGTAACAGATGCACACTCTCCTGCGGAACCTCCTCTAATTACGAGTTCCCTCTCTTGCAGCGTTATACTTCTGTAGCCTAATGTGGTATGGTTTCAAAACATGAGTTCGTGGCTGCCGGGATTCTTCAGGCAGTACCTGAGATGGTCGCTTCAAAAATGTATTCGGAGAGGCCTTTGGTGAAGATGTGTCATCTGGAGCCTTGTAGACCAGCATAGGTATCGGGGTGTTCGTATCTAGTGGGTTTACTGGCGAGGAACTCGTCATGGTGGAACTGTCAGTAGATGGGATGGAGTGCCATTCCGTTACTGATTTTGTCGGGAGTGCTGCACTCGCTTGCAATTTTTTCGGCTTCTTGCAATTGGTGCAGTTTGGCGCATAACTATAAGGCACTGGGAGTATTGCACGGCTTCAAGCTCCTTTGTTGATGCGCGTAGTGCATGCACATTGCGGCGTGGAGCAAACACCAGCCACTCTCGCAGCTCGGGCCTGATTCCCTCCCAAAAAAGACTTAGGAACTCAGGCTCCGGCAGGAGCCTCATCAGACGTTCCAGCAGGTAATACAGGGCTTTGTAAAGGGTGGTCCAACCAAAACGCACGAAGTTAATCGTAAATAAAACAAAAAGTTTTCAGAGAATTATGTTAATTTTGTGCATTATAATAAAAAGGTCTATGAAGATTATGCGTAAAATAAAATATTGCCCAAATGCTTGCCATGGCTACGGTGGCATGCTTCTATCCGATGGTCCATATTTTCAATGACTCTGAGACATAATTGAGGTTTAATGATGAGATAATTCAGCACATTAACGTGCTGAATTATCTCATCCTTTAGCTCTTGAATTGTTTTGGCTTATTGACGTACAATTTTCTCTTAAATATCATCAGAGAAAAAGTCCAACAGTGTCAAATCAGATCACCTTTGCGGCCAATTAACATCATCATAACGTGAGATAGCACGACCATTTAATTTTTCGCGCAAAAGAGCCATTGTTTCGTTGGCTGTGTGGCAAGTGGCACCATCTTGCTGGAACCAGATATCGCGCAGGTCCATAATCTCAATTTCTGGCCACACTAAGTTCATTATCATCGCGGAATAGCAAACACCGGTAACTGCTTGGCCATCCTCATTTTTGAAGAAGTATGGCCCGATGACGCGGCCAGCCCATAAACCGCACCAAACAGTCACTTTTTGTGGAATCATCGGCTTTTTAACAATCACTCGGATTCGTTAATAAGCAATGCTGCTTAGTAATGAATCCACTGAGTTGAAAGTGTGCCTCGTCACTGGAGACGATTTTCTTTGTGAAGTCATCGTTCCCTTCTGTGTGTTCAACCAACCATTCGGCGTATTGCCGACGCTTGAAATGGTCAGTAGGCTTCAAATCTTGAGTTAATTGAACCTTGTAAGCGCGTAAATTCAGATCTTTATTCAAAATGCGCATCAGTGATGTTCGTGAGATGTTCAGTTGTTGGGCACGATGACGAGTCGTGGTTGAAGGCTCTTCTACCGCCCTATCGCGAACAATGGCAATGTTTTCGGTAGAACGAACTAGGCGAGCATGCACAAGTGATTTCAAATTCCTTATAGAACCGGTTTGCTGAAATTTGCGCACAATCCTCCCGATTGTGGGCACGTTTGGTCGATTATGCTGACTGAAAAATCACGAAGTACACGAGGTGCATTTTCATTTGAACGCCCATTTTCGTAAAAGGCTTCAACAATCTTAACGCGCAGCTGTGTATCTCTCCACAGTTAAATTTGACAAATACTGAAACAAAGAAATGTCTAATTAAATTGGACAAAAAACTTGACGTTAAGGTGTGACTCACAATTAACATCGTGCATTATGGTGGAACTACACTTTAGTAGTCATTTACAATCTCCTGTGCCTGTTGGTGTCTGTTCCGCATTTGCTGCTTCAACGTGTCATCTCCCTTGACTGGTGTGAGCTCCCGCGAGGCGGCATGCCTGAATGTTTCCCAGTCAATGGTAGGAAACGTGTCCACAAACCTCTAGAACCAACGTAGAGCTCTCCCAGTAAATAACATTTGGGCGCAGCGTTTGACGGCTTTCATGTTCCCTCCTAAGTTCAACGAAGCCATATTCTCGCAGGCCTTCCCGTTCAGCAATCTTCTGGCTGGGTTGACGTTGGCAAATCCCAAGTATACCAGGGCATTGAGTCACGGTCATGAGCTGCCTGCTCAAACAACTGACGCTCAAGGCTCCAAGCACTCATATTATAGAAATAGTCAGACTATTTCCTCTGGGCCTGCATTCTGGGGCCATGGGGTTCATGACTTCGTTGAGCTTAGGATGTGCTGGGTCAGCAACCACTGTTTGGAGTAGCTCAGCGGTTTCTGCGTTATCCACAAGTGCCGATGTTGTAGAAGGCTGGGCCGATTGTTGTGGAACAGACAGTCGTTTTGATTCCTGTCTCATCTCTTCCATGTTCGCAGCCATCGTTTGCATGACAACCAGCAGCTGAAACATCTCTGGCGACGCTGGAGATGAAGGTTTGATACTAGATCTGCCTGGTGGTAGGGCTCTGGCTCCACTGGTATCACCGGGTGAACCCATGGTATTTGTTGGGGAAAGTCCGGCTTTTTTTTTTGTGGTAGGGAGGTGAATGCCATTTATGCACAGAGTATGGGACACCCATGCACGACTGGACTACCCACTAAACACCTCCCCTGACAACCTTAGAAACCAGCCTGGAACCGTTTGACACATTACTTCGGGCCAGGTCTCATTTTGTTACGCCGTGGGGCGCCTTCAAGCGGAGGAGTCCATTTTCTAGCGGGAGGGAAGAGGGGAAGAGGAAGTGCCAGAAAAGCGATCCCCCAGCCCCAGCGCCCCCTGGCTGCTGTGAGTCCCTTTTATATTTTAGGACTGCCCGAGCATAATGTGCCACCTGGTTCCATTTGTCCACGGATTCAAGCTTTACCGCGACTATATTATCCGGGGTGAGCTCTTCCCTCTCCCTGTAGAGTTTTCTTCGCAGTCTGACCCATTTTGTACACGCAAAAAACGTGTGGCAGGAATTGTCCTCCTCTCCTGGGCAAAACCGACAATTGGGGGACCGTAACTTACCAATCTTGTGCAGGTAAGGCTGAAAACACCCGTGCCCGCTCAAAAGCTGGGTCAGATAGAAGTCTGTCTCACCATGCCTTCGATTTAGCCACGGTCTCACATCCGGGATGAGGCACGCAGTCCACCTTTCCTTCGTGCAATTGACCCAAGACTGCTGCCAATCGTTGAGCGAGCGTTGTCTCTCCTCGCGGACAACCATCTCCCTCGCATCCTCGTTTCGGCACAGGTAAATAGCGCGGCGCTCTCTAGCAAGGAGGGCGACAGGTATCACGCCTGCAATCACTCTCACCACCGAGTCGGAGACTGTTGGATACGAAGATGCAATTCTCAGTGCTCCTCTTCTCTGTACCTGTGCCAAACGTTTTCGGTATACCTCCTTGCTGAGAGCGTCGCCCCATACCTCTGCTCCGTACCATAGCACTGACCCTACTGCACTCATCAAGAGGCGTCTTCTTGATGGGCTGGGTCCCCCTACGTTGGCCATAAGTCGACTCAGAGCCGATATTCCCGAAGTCCGGCTTTGGGCACTGCTCCACAAGTGACGGAGGGCTGAGGTCATTCTGATGAAATGGATGTCTGCTCCAGAGGCTGCCGATAGAGCGGGCATGTAGACGAGGTTTGCCGCAGCTGGCTTAAACACAGCTGGTGTAACCGATGCCCGCACGGCAAAGTCTGGCTTGTTGACTCATCTTCGTGACAGATGGAGCACAAGAGTGTGGGTCCTGCATCCGACCTGAGCTTCCTCCTCTCCGGGGTTCGTTTTGTGTAAATGTTTTTAAAGTTATTTAATTCTGAAAGAAATTCGTTTTAAATTAATAATGTGGCTATCAGTGGTGAACTATGACACAAATTACAATATATATATATATATATATATATATATATATATATATATATATATATATATATATATATATATATATATATATATATATATATATTTATATATATATATATATATATATATATATATATATATATATATATATTTTTTTTTTTTATTTATATATATATATATATATATATATATATATATATTTTTTTTTTTTTATTTATATATATAAATATATATATATATATATATATATATATATATATATATATATATATATATATATATATATATAGATATATGGATTTATATATATATATATATATATATATATATATATATATATATAGATATATGGATATATATATATATATATATATATATATATATATATATATATATATATATATATGTATGTATGTATGTATATATATTTAACTATAATCAACCAAATTTGCCAGCTAATATCTAAGAAAAATATTTGTAGAAACTTGTATGGTGAATTTATTTCTAATTTTCAAACTGAAAAATGACTATCAGTCTCAAATACAGGTTCGTCTTTCCATTTCGTTTTTCCCTTCACAGGCAAGGACACCAATGGCAAGCCCTTCCTCAGTGTTACAGGCACTACTCTCTTGCGGCACCATAAGAATCAGGGTTCGGGAGTGCCCTCTCGTTCACAAGTTTTAACCAGGTACAATTTTTCAGCCCAGGGTTGATTCTGATTCTGATAGTCACGGCTAGTCCGCAGTCAATCACGCGAAATCAAAATCCATGTAATGGAAGACTCTTAGGTACCGCTTAGTTTGGGGTGCAAATCAGAATATAATGTTGAGTAACAACTTCCGAATACACGAAAGGACTCTTATATCATTTGGCCTTGCTAGTCATAAAATGGTGGTAAGCCCCCAATTTATAAATCAAAAGCAGGTCCAAACGATATTGATGTCCAAGGACAACACACGTTTGGAAGTTATTAATTTGCTGGGGCACGTTTAGCGCCATATCCCTTAGTAGTTACTTACCCGCCAAAAACCTGGACACCTAGTAGGGTCACCAAGAGACATTGGACTGTCTCGTGCTCGTGACTGATAATACAGCCAAGCCTTTCGGGCCACACGTCGGGCGTTATTCTGTAGTGAGAGGGGTAGATATAAATGTCCGTGAAGGACTGCAACGATGGTCTGCTGCCTCGGCAAAAGAGGATGGTAGAATTCGCCAAGATTGACCATGTCTAGGGATACGTGAATATGCTGGCAGGCTAGCAATGCGGTGTCATGGGGCGAGTTCTTTTCCCTAGCACAAGACACACTACAAAAATATTTTTTGGATCCGTGAATTTCGGAAGAGGATTCAAATTAATATCGACCCAAGTCGAGAGCGAGGTAACCTACTAAGGGTCAAAAGAATGGTTGCGTCAAAGGACAAATCAAGCCTGGAGGGAACGGATGGACTTAAGGGGACTTCGTTGTTGCCGACGATACTTATGGCCCACAAATAAGAGTGGGGCATCCGGTTGGGAGGGTGCAAGGGAGAACCACTTTCACCTGGACGCCCCACTCTTATTTGTGTGCCATAAGCATCACCACTATCGACGAAGTCCCCTTTAGGCCGTCCGTTTCCTCCAGGCTCGATTTATCCTCTGACATAACCATTCTTTTGACCCTTAGTAGGTTACCTCATTCTCGACTTCGGTCGATACTTATTTGAACCCTTTAACGAAATTTGCAGAGGGTTTTGAGCGGAGGCGAAAAACCTACCCCACGACACCGCAACTCTAGCCTACCAGCGCATTTATGCATCCATAGACAAGGCCAATCTAAGCGGATCCTACCATCCTCTTTCACCGAGGCAGCAGACCATCGCTGCAGTCCTTCGCGGACATTTATATCTACCTACTTCACTACACAGTAAAGATATTTACGGTGACCTTATTTTGCTGCACGGCATATAGAATAGAAAAAGGATGACCTTATTTTGTTGCATGGCATATAGAATAGAAAAAGGTATAAGAATTATATAAAAAAGCTTGAAGAAAATAAAGATCATTATTGTTGTTTCAACGCTAAACGTGAGCATTATAGATTTTAGCGGCGAAACAAGGCAGTATTGTTTTGAATCTCTGCTTTTCAGTGGCATTGAAATATATTTACCGTCAGCAGTAAGACAAGCAAGTTTTGCTTTAAATTTCTGCCTTTCAGTGGCATATTGTTCAAACAGTTCTAAGTGATCTCCAAAGATTACTACGCTAGGAATATAGGCTGCGCAAGACCGCAAGGAACCAGCGCCAAATATACAGCAACCCAGATATTGCTATACGTAGCGGACTTAATATAACTTTTTCTACATCCAACCTCCGTATCAAAATAATTTTCGTCGACTTTAAAGGAGCAAAAAGTCTGATTCCACATATTTCTACTTAGGAGCAAAAAGTGTTTGGATAATAAATCTCCAGTTAGAATAATTCCATCGATTAAGGACAACCACCCTCCAAATCAAAACATTTTTGCCAGCTTCATAGGAGCAAACATGTATTTGAACAACAAATCTCCAGTTTGTCGAATTCAATCGATTAAGGTCAACAAACCTTCGAATAAAAACATTTTTGGCAGCTTCATAGGTGCAAAAAGGCCGGTTTAACACATTTCTACCTAAGAACAAAAAATTATTTAAGCAGCAAATCTCCAGTTTACAGCATTCCTTTTGTTAATTACAATAAAGACTAAGACACCGTTTGACAATCATTGAGGAGCAGAAACTATATTCAGGAAGACGGTTCTAGTATCCGAATATTAACCAAAAAAATACATCATAACTTATCTTGGACCAAATCGGGAGTTTATCAAGAATTCATATAAAGTTAGTTTTCTCCTGTTTTATTTAATTGACTTAGTATTCAAGCATACAGAGTAAAATGTCTGTATCCGTGAATAAATCCCTGAAAAGCAAATATAAAAATGTGCAAACTACATGACATTGTCATATTAGCGATGTTGAAATTGTAAAACAATTCTTCAAGGACCATTTGAAAAGTAACTTACATAAAAAATGCAGGACAAATCAATAGTGGCGGTCAAGCAAAAATGAAGAAAATTTCACAAGCATTTGCTACTTGAATAGCAACGTACCAAATTAAAAATCGCAATTAGAAGTTCAGCATTGAAGAGTTTTTAAATGGTGAAAGTTATTGTTTTAGAGATCTTATTAATGCCGAATTTCAAGAGTTCACAGTTGTAAAAGTCAATTTAGAACTTTTAACTGTTTTTAAAATTTGATTTAAGTTGCCGGAATGATAGAAGCGATTTAAAATCATTCAATACGAAGAATGTAATCACTACCAAACGTTGCGATCTTGAGTATGTTTACAAACATTTTTGTGCCATCATCTTGAAACAAGTTGGGTAGACAGACCTATGCTCATGTAAGAAGGGCTTTGTACTCAACCTACAAAATGCAATCACCAGCAACGAGTTATACCAAGAAACATGTCAAAGAGATTTGCTCGTTTAAAAGCAAATCCATTGTTTCTTCATTTTCAACTAACAAAAATCACTCAAATCATGAAATCCCAAAAGCATTAATGTTATCGACCTTATCTGAAAATTTTAAGAAGATCAAATCAAAACTGCAGCGTCTGGCTCAATGGAAAGTCAAATGGGTATAACTTCCGTGAATATGATATGAATTGCATCAAACTTACAGAGTATCAGAAACTTGTGTAAGGCTACTAAAACATCGACTTTTGTTGGGTTTAAAGGCATCCATCGATTTTATTGGAGAAAATGTGGAATTCGAAGATCATACTTTTATTAACAAAGATGAACAAATTTTGACTTCTGAAGTATTTGTTATTGTTGTACTCATAAATATCTACCTTGATAATTTTTTCCAGATTTCTTAAATCACATGTGTCCAATCGCGAGGGAGAAACACGTTATTCGTGCCCCCCACTGAAGAAAAACCTGTCAGTTTAAGGACTGTTTTGAAAAGTTCTCATGAATACCTTTTACTCATTATGGCTACCCTTGATGATTTTTTTTTTCTAAAGAGGGTGAACAGAAAATGGGTAGATGAAAACATAAAGAGAGATGTACGAGGAAATAAACCGACAAAATTTCTCAACATAAAGATGTAATGGCATGCAAAAATGAACTCAATATAATAGTTATAGTTTTGCATTTTTTTCTACCGAGATCTTTTGTGTGATGTGTCGTCCACCCGTATACTTACCCGAAAGTCTAGTTTCAAAACGCGTTCATCCAACTCGCCACTCAATTAAAATTGGTGATGTTCGTGCTATTCTATGTAGGCCTTTTAATCCTTGACGTGCCACACCCCCTCGGCTCTTCCCGAGTCGTCTTGAAGCAGACAGGTCCACTCCGATAATTTATCTTTAATATAATAAGGACCCAAATATTCGGGTGCAAACTTGGTTAAAAAATATCTAGCTGCGTCCGTGAAAGGATAATTTCATCTTCATACCCGATCCCCCACCTGATAGGCTGCGTCTCTTTTCTGAAGGTTATATTTTCCACTGCTTTTCCTTGCGGCTGCTGCATCCATCTCCCTATCTCCCCTCATATCCTTCCAAGCTTATCTGCTCCAACTTCTGAACTCAGTCCCGTATGGGAACTCCCTAGAGCCTGGGAACTACTATAGAAGGTCACCATCTCTCTTTTGAAGTTATAGAAGTAAGGAGAAACCTTCATTACCTCATGTGAATTCGAATTCGAAGAGCACAACCGATGTGAGCTAAGCATTAATTCCATTCGTGTTGGTTCTCCGAAATATAAGCACGGAATATCTGCTTAGTGTCTTAGTTTCAGCATTCTGCTGGATTTACCTGCGGATGGTAGAGTGCAGTGAATTAAATCTGCATTCCATAACTTTGCACTAATTGTTGTAGCTCTTTTCCCCGAAATTTTACCCCATTATTGCAAACTAGATATTTGGGTACCCCAAAGACTATGAACACTTGATCTTCCAACAAACGCAAATATTCTTTTGCCATGGCCTTCCGGAGTGAAAACAGTAGCGAAAATTTGCTAACGTAATCCAACACGGGTAGAATATAACTGTAACTACGAGTTGAACGTGACAAGGGTCCTACTAAGTCTACAAATGCCATCTCCCATGGCTGAGATGCCTCCCCACTGCGTAAAATCATGTGCCCGGCTTGTGCTTTCCCCTCCACTTTAACCATTTGACAGACTTTGCAACATCAGACATAGTTTCCGCACATCCACGGCCATCTTCGGTCAATATAATGCTGCGCTAAACGATTAACGTCATGTCAATTCCCATATGGCCTACTGTCGGGTCATCATGACATTGTGTAATAAACATAAGCAGTCGAGCAGCCCTGTGGTGATCAGGAGTGGCTGCTCCTGAAGAGATAAGGTGGTCACCCCGTCGAAACTGCTTAGTTTGTTATTTTATTAATTTAAAGTAAACTACATCCGTCAAGTTTCCATTCTTTTGGCAGATATGAGTGGTTCACTTCAGCCACTTTAACATCTTCAGGTTTGACATTCCGCTTGTAATGCAACGACCTATTTCGGAGAAAGTAACAGTAGCTTTTTGTAGAATGTTTAAGGAGACAAAAAAATTTTGAATTGCTGTAGCTTAACTTGCACATAAAAGAACATTTCCAAAGATAATAAAAATTGATCGGTACGTCTCGTAGGGTAGAGTACGCATGATGAGTATTTTGTAGTGTAGCTTCGTGGCTCGACAAAAACCCGCCTCATATGATCCCGCAAATATTATTCGTCGAGCACACGTACGCGGTCGTTAAGCGAAGCTAGTTAGCTGAGCTCGGTGTTGTTTATACTTCGCTGACACTTGTGCTAGACAATTGCCATTTTTTAAAAAAAAGAAATTCATTACAATTGCTGAAGCGCCTTTCTTCTTTCCGGTCTCGACAATAACGTCCAGGAACAAGTTTCCACCGCGTATCGTTCTTGACCCTCCAGTTTGCATATGGCTCCGCATTGTCACTAACTCAGGCTTCCACTCGCTCATACCAAATATGGACGAGTTCATCCACCCCTTGGACCGTATCCACTGCAACTGATCTGGGCAAAGCTTCCGGGATTAAATGCTCTTCACCCCATCTATGTATCACTTCATAATCGAATTGTTGTAGATGTTGTAGTGGGCCAATCGACCTATTGGGTCCTCTAAGTTACTGAGACATATCAGGGAATGATGGCCAGTAATGACGGCAAAATGGGAGCCTTTAATCTAGGGCCAGAGCTTCTCCACTGCCCAGAGGACCGCTGAGCCTTCCCTTTGGGTTATAGAATATTTCATCTCTGCCCTAGTTAAATCACGGCTCAAATAACAAATAACCTTCTCTCCCTCAGGATAGGTCTGGCTCAAAACAGCCCCAAGTCCAATGTCCAAGGCGTGCGTCTGCACGTTAAAAGTTGAAAGTCCAGACAAGTTAAAATTGGTGCTGACGCTAACTTCAATTTGAAACGTTCAAACGATGACTGGCATAATGGTTTCCAAACAAACTTGCGATTCTTCCGCAAAAGATCCGTTAACGGTGCTTTCATTGAAGGATGGTCCGAAATAAATCGCCAGTACCACGAAACCATACCTAAAAATTGCCGCACCTGCTTCACCGAACGCGGCTGGGGAATATTCAACATTTCTTCAACCTTTTCAGGGTCTACGTTTAAACCGTGTTCATTGACCATGTATCCCAGGTATTTTAGCTGGGACTGACAAAAATGACACTTATCCCGCGATAATTTTAGACCGGCCTTTCTCAAGTGCCTGAAGACTTCGGCTAGAATCTCCACATGCTTGCCAAATGAAGGTGTCACGAAAATTATGATCTAAATAGGTGAAGACAGATGGCTCGATTTCTGGACCCAACACCCTGTCGATTAGTCGCTGCCAAGTTGTAGGTGCATTTGATAAGCCGAAAAGCATCCTTTTAAATTGAAACAACTCCCTTCTTGGGATGGTGAATCCAGTGTAGTGTCGAGAACCCATGGCCACTGGCACTTGCCAATAAGCTGGTTTGATGTCTAGCGTGGACAAGAACCTTGCATCTCACAACATATCCAGTGTGGCTAAAATGTAAGGGAAGTGGATAGGCATGATGAGCTATTACCTTATTGACCTTCCTAAAGTAGACGCAAAATTTGTACGAGTCAGAAGAATCGGTGAAGACCACACAATCGTGGAAGACTGCACTACCGCTGACGGCAGCATTTCTACCAACTCCGAGTTAAGACGGGATAGAACCTCTACTTAATGGAGCTTGACTCTGTCTCAATAACGTGCTCCATTTAACCCGTAACCCCAATCCCCCCCATCTTCTGAAACTCCTCCTCCACCAGACGATTGTAATGATTTTTTTTTTAAATCTAATATACATCTCGAACGTCGAGATTTCCCGAAGGAAATCTGAATCGACATCTCATCGGTTCTAGACGTGAGGTCTTGGTACGTGACAATGGACTGTACCCCTTAGGCTAACATGTCCACACACTCTAAGTCTACTGCGAGGTGGCTGCTGGCTAGCTAGCTAGTTCGGAGAGAGGCTCGGTCACGGGTCTTACGCGAGCAGACTAAGTCCGAAATACAAAAAATTCTGCCACCGGTTCACATGCCTAATTCACTAACGCGTCAAACAACTTCCATCGACTGCTTTAAAAAGCAACTTCCCATTACGGAGGAAATTAATCTAAACATCCACAAAAAATACGCGCTCCCGAATATCACCGAAGCGGTACCGAAAAATATGCTACTCTGATGTGAGGTGCTCAATATCCTGCTATAACAAAAGAAAACTCAAAAAAATAATTGTACCGCGTACCAACAAGAACCCTACCCTCGTAGCGGCATCCTCATCGTTCGTCGACATGCCTGCTGGAAGAGAAGGGTATAGCTGGAAAGAAAAGACTAAGTTAGCCAAGCAATTCATTTTATTTATTAACATTTAACTTTCAATATTTTCATTTAAAAAAATTAGGATTTCTATTACAAATATTATTACCTTCCATTCAAAAACGAGAAACTTCTATGATAAAAATCTGTAACGTTAACAAAATTGTGCAAATATTTATCTTAGATACTTTTCTTTATCTGGCTTGATTTTAGTTGTCTACTTTTTCTTATTTTAAGCTTTAATTTTAGAAAACGAAAAAACTATCCTTCATCTATGTTATGTTTTTAAATTTTAAGTTTAAAAAAAAAGGATCACTTTTGGGTTTTCGTACACTCTAACCCTTAAGCAAATTTGCTGTTTGCTTGTCTTTTTGAAATTTAATCACAAAGGGCTTATTTCTTATCGGGGAAGGATTCTGGGGGTTTAAATATGTTTATGAATTTCTCAAACGCTTACATGTATCGTGTTGAAATCAAAAAGAAAAATTAAAATCTCTCAAATTAGCCAAGAAACAAAAATTAATGATGGAGCTCAATAACTTATTTCATTGTGACACTGCTATCTTGCCTCTTTTAATTGCCAGCACACTCTTTGCTAATTATTTTAGTAGATCGTATGTAAAAACTATCAGCAAAAATCGAATACACTATTTAAAGAGGTTTCACCTCCTAGGATTTTTTTTTGTTATGAATAAAAAAATCATCCCTCTATTATGGTTGTTTTTACTCCCCACATACTGTCTTCTAATTTTTTCTAAACATATTTAGAAAAATCAGAAAATCGATTGTTTTATCATATCAGTGGTAGTTTCTTCAGCAAGAATGACTATTCAACGGCGAAACTTAAATGAAAATAAGTTTGTTTTATTTTCTTTGTTATTTACTATCATCAATTTTTATCATTAACTATTTATTAACAGGGGTGGTTTTATTTCTTGTTACTGTTTGTATTATTGGTTAGTTATTAATATGGTTCCTTTTTTTTATTATTATTTGTTAGTTATTAATAGTATTCGGATTATTTCCTTTTATTATTATTTGTTAGTTATTAAAAGGTTCGTATTATTTTTTTATTATTATTTGCGTTATAAGTTATTTACTTACTTGGTTTGTATTATTTCTTATTATTCTTGGTTATTTTCGTATTATTTCTCAGTATTATTTGTTATTTATTATGATTGTTCGTATTGTTTCTTTGTATTATTTGTTATTTATTATGATTGTTCGTATTATTTCTCAGTAGTATTTGTTATTTATTATGATTGTTCGTTTTATCTTTCAGTACAACTTGTTATTTATTATGATTGTTCGTTTATTTGGTATTTTATTATACTATTTGTAAGCATCTGCTTTGTGTTTTGTATTCTACTGTGATCCCCGGGTTGCAATATGAAATGTTTGAATATGTTTATTTGTAATTGTTTCTACGTTAAACATGAGTCTAGATCTAAACAAATTCGGACTTTTAAATTATTCTATAAGCCCAGTAAAAACTGCTAGATAAACTCTCAATAGGCACAGAAGATTGGCATTTAACATAAATTCAACACTGCTTTCATGTTTGGCAAATAAATTAATAAAATCAATAAAATTAGTGGCCAAATATTTAACAATTAAATCATCTTTAGGCCATTCGGATTTTTCAAATGGGAGGATGTATGATTGTCGCTAAAAGTTTGTCTCAATCGTTAAATTTACGACAGAATAAATTACGTTTCAACATCAATTACCAAATTCCAAGGTTATAATATTTCGAAAATATCGTACGAACTTAAATTTTCACTATATCAGGCGGTTGTGATTTTTCATCTTTTGGTTTTTCCTTCGTCACTGTCTTTCTTTTTGTTCATAAACAATAATGGAAACATACCAATGAGACAGGCAGTTGCGATTCCTAACAGGTGTGGGCATTGACCTTGGCTCGGGCTTTCTACCAGCTGCAGCCACTGCGCTACCTTCGACAGACGTGCAACGCGACACCAGATTTGCAAACCATTGTCAAGACGGCACCACGACACACTTAGACGTTCGGTTCTTCATATTCCTTACGCCGGATTGACGATGAGAAGGCTGATAAAAATGTGGATTAATATAAGCCCATTAGTAACTCTACTCACTCTACCTATCCTATTGAAAGTGAACAATTACTGCCGCTTGGGGTACCACGCATGACCTCGTGTTGCTGTTCGAAGATGGCACAACTTTAGGTTCACTTCCAACTTCGCTTATTTCCTGCCAATTCGAGAACCACCGCCGTCGCATACTCTGGAATGTCTGCGGAACACCCGGCAGCGATTTCGCCACTCATTTGGGAGCCGTTGCACAAAATTTTCGTGGACTCTAGCGACTTGGATCTCATGGCCAGCATGAGTCGAGCGGAATACTGTTTCCCTTCTTTTTCTTGACAACTGTCAAATTGCGGTTCAGTGTCAGCGAGTGGTTAAAGGGTCGCTCCCGAACCGTCGACGTCGATAGCGTAGGAAACGTGGACCTGCTGATCGTTGTAAGAGGCGTAGGGCCGATTCGTTACACGATCCAACTGTCTTTCTTCGGCTTGCGTCAATACTGGCTTACTATGTAAGTGGCTCGTTGCTGGCGACACATTCTCGCAGACAAAATCCCATCGATTCTCCCTTAGATTCAAACTCAACGCAAATTGACACAAAAATTTACTCAAAGGATCAACTTGTGTGCTTATACGGGTACCATCAATGTTTCCAGCCATTTTGTCTTCCCTTGCAACCTATGAGGCACTCAAGCTTACCCTTCTACGATACACTACCCATTATCTGCTAGTGTAACTGCACAATGCTCCACAGAGATGCATTCAATACCCAGCTCCCTCATTACATTCCTCCCATCTTGACCAACGATTGTATTCGACGTCCTAGAATCCACCAGACCTTTGAAACTCTTACCTAATATCTAAACTTCTAGGTGTAGGCACTCGTCTCCATTACTAGGCATAAAGAGATACTTAACATTTTCCGTGGCTCGCTGTTCTTCTTAAATGTTGGTGCTCATTCCACCACCTAGTGAGCACTGCGCTCCACGTCCGATGCCCTTAGCTGCATAGCCTCTTGATTCCTTGGAGAAGAGCAAATTGGACAGTTAAAATTGGTTGCGCCAAGCCGTCCACAATCAAAGCATCTCCGTGGCCGGCTCCTTTGCAATTCTAGCACCTGGTCGCTTTAGCGTTACTGCCTGGAGTTACTTCATTAACTGTTGTAACTTTCTCGTAGGCTTAGTCGGGTTCCAACAATCTTCTTGTCTTCGAATCTGGTGGCGGGACAAAAACTTGGACTGCTTCAACTCCCTGCCCAAAGAAATTTATTCCTCCACTGATGAAATGGACCGCATTGAAAGTTGATCCTAATAAAAAGGAGCTGTATTGTGGCGTAAGACTTTCAACTTCTCCTTCTCCGAGCACTTCCCGACCAGCCGTCACAACATACCTTCCGTCATCGCCATGTACACCCCAATAGACTCATCTCTTCCTAGAGAGCGGTGCTTAATTTCCTCTCAGAGCTTATAATTGTAATCAGGAGGTAAAGATTCTTTCTTCAACTCCACACACAGTTAGTCCCAATTATCCACTTTTGCAGCCACACCGATTTGTTTGAGGACAGAGCACTAAGCTCTGTCCTCAAACAAATCGGTAGCCATCCGGAAGAGTCGCGCCTTAGATACGTTTTTAACCACCCTTAGTTCCTCAGCCCTTTCCAAAAAAAAGCATTTAAAGAACCGGACCATCTACTGGAAACTTTATTGCCCATTTAGAAATGTCCGGCTGCTTAATCATTTCCCGATCAACTCTTGGGATTGAAATAGCTGCCGGTAGAGCCTTAATGCTGGTTTCTCCGCGAGATTGAGTGACCTCACCTGTAGGAAGCCGCCCTGCTTGCCATCCTCATTACCTTCCGCTTTCTCCATCAATTCGCCAATTGCCAACCATAGTTTCCCCTTCAGCTTTGAAACCTTATCCTCTTGCTTTCGATCGTCTGGCTGCACGTGTTCCAAGTGCCTCACTCAAAACTTGATCTTTTTTTTTGATTTTAAAAAATTGCCACTGTTTGTTTTGCACATACTTACAGGTTCTGCACTTCTTCCACTTTCTCTAGCACAGCCACGATGTCATCCTCGGGAGTAAACGGGTAGGCTTTCCCTTCAATCATTGGTGCCTCAAAAGCTAGCTCCACTTTCAAAGTGTGCCATAATAACTTCCTCATCTCTTCGACGGTACCGCGCAGCACATTGATTGCACCTTATTATAGTAACTGACACTAAATAAAACCACTTATTCCTTTAATAAAAGATAAATACATTATTCATGCAACAAAAAAAACTGAACTCTACTTGAACTAAAAAAAAAAATCTATAAACAAATAAAATGGTTTGAACCACTTATGCAGAAAAATGTGATTCTGAGGCTTATTCGACACCTCGCTACTATAAAAATTGATCCTCCTACAAAATTAAACTAAACGGGAAGTGATCCTCCTACAAAATTAAAATAAACTTTTGCCTCCCAAAAGATGGGGCCATTTCTTTTAAACTGCCGCTTCCACTGCACTGAAAAAACAAAAACTATACACTCTACTGTTTGGAACTCTCGCAATAACATACTTTTCACTTCACTTTACACCTTTAAAAATTCTTTGTAACGTGCGCTTGACTCAATTTCCAACTCCGCGCAAGAAATACACCGATTTAACACGTTGGGCGTCAATTTGTTACTCTCCTCGTAGAGAGCATTCTGGCTGAAAGCCTTTGGACCCGGATAGCTCCTGAAGAAAGGCCGTGAGCCCCACTCGCTTAGCCAGCCGCCAAGCGAGAATGTGGCCACCAGAATTCGAATCATCTAATACGCTCTTCTTATTCCCTATGCACCTAATTATTACCGGGAACGTATCGCAGTTGCCAGGGTAACCCAAAGAGGAACCAAAATAAGGGAAACTGCCTCTTACTGCCGTCGGACCACCGAGTTTGTTGTCTACGGCTTCTTCTTCTTACCTCCATCCGAGTCAAGGTGCTGCTGAAAATTCAGAAAAATTTTTAAGAAAAACAGACAGACCTTCACTCATGTCAGAAGGGTTTTGCACTCAACTTACGAAATACAATCACCAGCAACGAATAATACTAAGAAACATGATGAAGAGATTTGCTCGTTTAAAAAAAAAATCCATTGTTTCTTCATTTTCAACGAACAAAAAACACTCAAATCATGAAATCCCAAAAGCATTTATGTCGTCGATCTCACCTGAAAATATTAAGAAGATCAAATCAAAACTGCAGCGTCTGGCTCGATGGAAAGTCCATAAAATACCAAAATAGTGTGTTATTGTTGTTGTAATTGGAGCAAATTCAAATGGATATAACTTCCGTGAATATGATATGAATTTCATCAAACTTACAGAGTATCAGGACCTTGTGTAAGGCTACTAAAACATCGCATTTTGTTGGGTTTAAAGACATCCATCGATTTTATTGGAGAAAATGCGAAATTTGAAGATCATAGTATTATTAACAAAGTTGAACGAATTTTGACTTCTGAGGTATTTGTTATTGTTGTACTCATAAATATCTCCCTTGATAATTTTTTCAGATTTCTTAAATCAAATGTATTCAATCGCGAGGGGGGAATCTCTTTTCGTGCCCCCACTAAAGAAAAACCTGTCAGTTTAAGAACTGTTTTGAAAAGCTCTCATGAATACCTTTCATTTGATACTCACAATGGCTAATTTTGATGAAATTTTTTTCAGGAGCCACTCCCCTGTACTGTTATCATCGATTCATGGCGTCAGATTTTTTTTCGAACCGTAGAATGGTTACAAAGCGCTTCTGTTAGGAGCTCTCTCCTGCCTCCTCGACTTGTTTCACCTATGAGTATTATAGGTAGTAGGTACTTATCTTCAGTCATTCATTAAATTGAATCAAGTGTTAAAAGCATGCACCTTAAACATTTAAGTTGGGGAAAAATATCTCAAAATTATTCAATCTTCGCATTTAAAACAGCCACCATTTTGATTCACGATTGCTGATACCACTAGCTGAACCAATTCTCAAAGATATTCATGATACCTATCATTCCTGAAACTTTCATGCAAATCCTAGCAAACCTGTAGTGTCTGAGTCGATAAAAAGCGCTTATTGTTCCAAAGCCATATGTTTCCATTGTAACACAGCGCATATTATTCCATAGTAATACAGGAAAATTCAAACCACTATAGCTTTGTTAAATACCATTTGATCTTTATGAAACTTGCAGAACAAGTCAATCTTATAAGTAGTCATTTGTATACCAAATTTGATTGAATTTAAGGGTACTGTTAAGATTTTCTTCAAGAAAAAGTAAAATACTAACAAAGTTGAATGAATTTTGACTTCTCACGTATTTGTTGTGGTTATACTCATTGGCACTACATTCTTGATTTTTTGCAGATTTTTCGAGGGGGGTACGCGAAAAGTTTATACATTTCCCTTCCCTTGCCCCCGACAGTACTGATACGGCAATTTTCAGACTTGTTCTGGAAAGATCTTATTGGGACTTTTTCCAATGACACCCTATTTGACTACCAATGGTGAAATTTTTTTTTTGAAGGGTCATCTTCCTATTTAGGGAGACTTACCTTAAACCCCTTTGAAAAATTTTCTAGCCCAAAAGTTTCAACAAGTCGCCACTTTTGACCATTCCACAAAGTTTCATGGTTGTAGCTTCTATAGTTTCGGAGAAAAAGTGCGGAAAAGTACAGGCGGACGGACACAGGTCGCTTATATTTTAGTACAAAACACTAAAAAAAAAACACTAAGACATGAAATGACTCTAGTTTAAAATTAATTCTTGTATTCAAAAACAACCATAGAATATTAAAAATGCAAAATCTTTCGCCGCTATACTGTTGGGGGCTTCTTTCTGCTACCATTCGTTCACCTTTTCCATACCGGACCCCCCGTTCCGCAGAACCCCGATTGTTGCGCGGGTTCGTTAGTTCTTTCGAGTCACGGGCTCCCCATATAATCTTTCTCACACGCAAATTCCCCAAAATGATGAAAAAGATTCTTGGTCAGATTGAAGTCCTCCTCCCACTCGAATTCCCCAAAAATTGTCATTCAAATAAAAGCACGCTCCCAAGGGCTTCAATCAATTGCAACTCTCTACGTAGGTAATCTGGGAACTCTCCCTTACTCCACGCTTACCTTTGCGGCTTCACCGTCTTTCACTGTCCCAGTGAGAAAGATTCACTATTAGTCCACTGAATTTTCTTTCATCAGTTTTTTACCGGTTTCACACTCACTAAACATCTAGTTCGCACTGTTCCATAAATTGCTTCACGTCCGCAGATATAATCTCTTTGCGCGCAAGTTTCCTACCAATATTCACTTCCTCACTAGTACTAAATTCTTTAGATCACTAATTCGACGGCTGATCCGTATGTGAAATTTTTGCGATCACATCGCGCGTGAACTAACCACTAGTCAAACACTTCACCGTACCGAAAATTATCCACACAGAAAGAGACCCGCTAACTCGTTTTACTCTCTTATATAGATATGGCACAGCGGGGGTTGTCCACTAATCAAAAGGGGCGATGAGCGGACATCTACCTTTCTTTTCGAATCTCGAACTAGCAACAAAGTCTTTCTGGTCACAGTTTCTCAAAATGTGACTACTTGTGCTTGGTATAACCTCCAACTGATCTCGAGTCAATAAATGGAACATCTGTAATGTGACGCCTACGCCCGGGAATCGAAGTGATTCCGATCCCGAACCCTTGCAACCGGCCAGATGGATATGTCCTCGAAGTGCCAGCGGACTTCATCTGTCGTGCGGATATCGTTGCGCAGAAAATATTTCTTTTCTGTCCAAATATTTAGATCTGTGGATATAAATATTCGAAATATAAAATTAATCCAAACCCCGACACATTTCGAGACATATCCATCTGGAAATGCCCCTCCACCGTGGCCATCAAAAACTATGCCACTGGCGACAGATGGAGAGGCACATGGCCGCCATGTGGAGTGCCATTCCACACACCTCTGTTTTGTCCGAGGTGACAACCGGTTGAGCTTGACAGCCACATGGCGAAAAAGGTAAATGGTGTCATGGTGTGGTGTCGGTAGCGACTTGGCGCGGTCCTAGGTGGTGTAAAATTATTAAGAGGTAAATTTTTTTCGTTCGGCTTACGTCGACAAATGCCTTACCAGGTTTTGTTTGCAGTTCATCGCCCTCGTCGTTGTAGCAGCCAAACGAGGATCTTTAGATCGAAGTAAATCGAAATCTCCCAAGAAAAAGAGGAAAACCGACACAAAGAAGACATCGAAAGAAGGGGTGACTGCGAGCGACTTAACCGAATCGAATGACTCTGAAGAAGAGGTTGATAACGCCCGAGAATACAAACCGCAGAGCTGTTGTCAGTTCAAGGCTGTGGAGGATCCAGCTAAGTATCGTAATTATTTATAGGAAACGAGGCATATGGGGTTGCTGGGCTGTCTAGCACAAGTAGACTCGATGGCCTAGCAAGAAATATCTCTTGGACATCCATGATTGCCTGGTTGTTTGGTTAGTTTTTGTGTCAGTTCTGCAGACCGGGTCAAATATCGGTATTCATTGGGCAGTGTTTATATTCCGCCCGGCGTATTTTACCGACTGAAAGCGAAAGTATATATTTGATTCTTTGAGAATAAAACCATTCCTCAAAGACTTCATTTCCAAAGCAAGTTTCTGGCGGTCCAATCGTTCGGCGCCGCATATCATGGAAGTTCCTGATTTGTATTACAGTCGCGATGAATATGTTGAAACGGCTTCGGGTAATAAATTAAGTCGGCAAACTGTCCTCTGTGGCTCTCAGAACATTGTCTTGAGTGGGAAAGTTATAGTTCAAAGCGGCGCTATAATTCGAGGCGATCAAAGAATCAAAAGAACTGAAACATGTGAGCGCAATAAAGAATAAATTTTTCGTGATGAGTTAAATAGAATTGTATAAATCTAAGTCGACATCTTAGACTATTGGACTTTTGTATGTAAAATTACCAACACCTTTATGTGCCTATTGATAGCGCTTGACGCGCATACGGTATTGTTTTAAAACTATTGTTTTATAATAATGTAAACAGTCCTTGTATTATATCTAATAGTTAAATTCTAAAAATGTTACCTTTCATTAACTTGAAAACATAGGCTTGTATAGAACAAAGTAAGGGTCATGATATTATTCATTCTTTGTTGCGATCTAGTAGGAGATTGTCAAATGCTCAATACAATGCAAGAAACAAGCGTTGAGTTGATCTTATCCAGTGGAAATTAAAAACGTAAAGAGCCAATAGAAACTAATGCAGCCTATCGTTCAGTCTTGCCGATAAAACTGAAGAAGTTCTTACAAATTATTTTTTTTTCTAATCCAGTTGACTTGTACTTACAATTGTATGGAGTCCATTGACAGAAGATCTACATTTGATTATTTCTTGGGAAAAATCTTTAAATTAGAGCAGCATGTAATGGAAGTGGTAAAAATAAAAGAACTCGATAGCCAGTAGAACAAATAACTGATACGTTAATAAATAAAATTTTCGGGGAAATAAAAACTCGTTTTGATCGTCGGTGTTTTTTCGTCGCGTGCATTTGTATCTCCGCCCTAAGATCCGCTCGGGTAATCTCGTCGTTCGTTCGCTTTCGGCCTACCGACCATAAATCATACTATGGGAATCTAGTCAGAACGGCACAATTCTTATAATTGTAAATTTTTTTCATATATAAGCCAAGATTCGTGATATTCTGGAATGATTTATGTACATGTGATTATGATGAGGGTAACAAATAGTAGTGAATGATTGATTTGTATTTTGACGAAAGTTCCCATTTTATGTTAGCAGGTTAAGAACAATAGTCCTTTAAAATGAAAACAAACAAACGTGTATTCAATGAATTGCTTCAATTTGGGTGGTATTTATCAAAACCAATTACTTCTTTATTCGTTTAATGTAAAGCATTTCATTGGAAACATAAGTTGCTTAAAATTAATTGAAACAAACAAGAGGTCAATCGTGATTTCGTATGTACCTAAACCAAATTCACGGGAATTTGGTCGCGTCGCGTTTTTCGCGTTTAATTCGGGTGACCTTAATAATAATAAAATAAGTAGGGTATAAAAGTAATAAAGAAATGTGAACACATTTTTAGGGATAATAGTTTTTTTATTAACGCGTTTTTGTTTAATTTTTAATACACACATAACCTTAACACACATACATGCATATACAATGTATGTAATTTTTTCAAACAAAATTTTCTACTAGAAGGCTCCTTTTGTCTTTTGTTTTCGATCCATATTCTATTATTGCAACTAATCATTTAGTTTTTAAGAAAACGATTTAGTTTAAATGCTCATATGCTTCTTTTTAGTATTGTTCGAAGCATGAATTTCTTATCGGTTTGGTAAATGAAAATTTAGGATTTCAACATATCTCCTTGAATTCAAAGAATAAAATATAAGAAAAATTCCAAGAAATGAAAGAATCTAAGGCATTGAAAAATAACTATCTGGGGAAGGAAAAAACAAAAAATCCTGTTAATTATTCGATCATTAGTTGTTCCGTTATTGTTAGTACAACATTTTTTTAATAAAATAAAGTAAAATCAACCAGAAAAATTACTAAGCCAAAACTATATATTGCTATTACGTTATTATAAAACTAAAGGAAACTATGTCCTACAAAAACAAAATTAAAACATTAAATATTCTCAAGTATGATTTCTGTAATGTACTCTAATATTATTTAAAATTATCTTGAATATCTATATGATCAGATTGTATCGAAATTAGTAATTATTAAAAATGAATTGCTAAGATAACCCACGACTTTCCTTTTCAGTGACTCGTTCTTTTTCAGGGGGAACAGAGAGTGTAGGGTAAGTATGCCGTCGCGAGGGTAGGGTTTCGACAAATCCGCTGAAGTCGGTTTCGCGTCGCGCGCGGTACGCGGTACCTTTGCTTGTTTCGCCATTTCTTTAGAGTAGTTTGCTTCGGTGTAAGTTCGAGTAGTATATTTTTCGGTACCGCGTCGGTGAATCGGTAACGCGCCTATGAGATTTTGTAGCGTTTTTGATTGGAGATCTGTGGATAGATCCCATCCAGAACTAACGTAATGTAGGTTTCTCGTTCTGGATGAGTAAATGTTGACGCGTTTAGAAAACGGGCAATTTCAGGTGACTGAAATATTGTAGTTGAGCGTAATCCATTCGGAGACCCACGACCGAAATCCTCTCCGAACTAGCTGGCCGACAAGCAGTCACCGCGTGAATGGATTACGGTGCACGGATTGGTTGACCTGTTGGTACCATCCGTTGGCACTACTCAGACTTAACGTCTAGAACCGATGAGAGGTCGGTGCCGCGTTCGAGCTGAAAAGAAGAAATTCATTACAAATGGCGCCCAACGTGGGGCCAAAAACATCCTAAAGGGGAAAGAACTTCGCGTCTTCTGACGAGTTGGTCCTTTACGGAGGATGTAAGGTACTTTGGTACTCGAGTCCCACTATCAGGAGCAGTGGAATTGTGTGATACACATTAGAGGTCGCTTCACGTGAGTTGTAGCTTCCGCTCTCCTTTGTTTGATTTTGCTTCGCGACAGAATCCTTCCGATGTGTTGTCCCAGGTTAACCCCTGTAAGGACCTTCTATTTTCTTGATGGAACTGCCAGTCTGATGGGTTTACCTATCAGCATGGACTCTCAAGAAAATAGAAGGCTACCTTGCCTTTATGTCGCGGAAGGATTCTAACTATTTCTTATGCGTGTTAGACGAGTGGTATCGGTTCAACGTTCGGTGGCGTATGCTGGAGTTGCGAAGCCCGGAATGCTTCCACGCGTCGGGAGTTTTGACCGCGTACTAAGCTGTTACGGTAGCTATACCACTTGTCTCGTCGAGTCATTTAACGTAGATTAGAAACGGTTTGTAATGTATGTGGGTATGGGGTTAAATTTCGTAAATCGACCAAAAGCACCCTTTCTTCGGCAGATTACCACGCACTCTCTTTTCCCATTGAAGGAGTCGACTACTGGAAAGGAAAGTGACTGTCAAATATTTTTTTTTCTCCACTTATCATTAGCTCGCCACTATCGGCTACTAACGTATTCTTAGGTTTTCTATATATATATATATTAGGTTTATTAGGTTTATAGTAGAAATAAGTGTATTTTATATTTTTTTTTTCTTCTCAATATTAGCAACCACACAAAAAAACTAGCAAGAACAAACATGGCAACGAAGCGGACCCCAGATAAGCGTTGGACCCGATCTAAAACGGTCCAACCAGCTAACTGCGGGATCTGCTTCGAAGGCGTAGTGGAGGGCGTACACAGCGTGCGATTGGATTGTGGACATCTATTCCATCGTGCCTGTGTACAACAGCTCCTCCTCACGTCAGAAAGTTGCCCATTATGTCGGCGACCCATCGAGCGGACCGCCCTAGACGTCCCCCTCGGAACGCCCCTACCAACGCGTGGAGCAGTGGCGAAAGGAGTTCCAGAGGCCGAACAGTCCCAACCACTTTTAGAACTGCAAGGAGCCGTAGGCGGTGAAGTTCCGGCCGCAAGTGTCGTGTCCGAAGTGACACCCATGCCTTCCGCCCACTCCATTGACACCCTCGTGGCGTTGATGAGGGATATGTCGGAGAGGATTGGCAACCTGGAGGGAAAGCTCCAGAATCTCCCGTTGAGCCAACCACCCAGCCGCGTGAGAACTCCGCTTGGCTGGGAGCCAAATCCCAGTGTGGCGATGCCCCACTCCCGACAATCCGAGCAATGGGTCCCACCTCCAAGGAACTCGGGAATGGATCCCAGAGCTCCCGAATACAGACCGCGACACAGTACCGGACCTCCGTTGGTACCTCCAGCCCCCGAGGCAGTTCAGTACAACAGGTCAATCGAGGATGTGATTCCCCCCGGGAACGCATTGGCACCTTTTCGAGACCCGACACCTCGTATCATGGAGAGTTGGCGCCTGAACTTTACAGGGTTCAACGATATGATATCGGCGGACCGGTTCCTTTTCCGGATTCAGGCGTTGGTATCCAGCACCCTGGGAGGTGATTCCTCGGCCTTCCTCCGGCATGCACATCTTTTGTTCAGCGGCGACGCTGCCGACTGGTACTGGAGCTTTAAAGAGTCAACGCCACGTCCTACTTGGCACTCTTTCAGTGCAGCCTTCCGCAATCGATTTGAGGATGGCTTCACTGAGAGAGAGCTAAGAGAGCAAATAAAGAAACGGAAACAAGGCGCTCACGAACCGTTCGACCAGTACTACACCAGTATAGTGAGATTGAGCACTCGCCTGCGAAATACCATGCCCGAGGACGAATTGGTAGAAATTATCAGAGAGAATATGCGCTGGGATCTCCAGAACAGCCTTCTGCATTTTCCCATCAACACCATACAGGGATTGCGCCTCCATGCCCGCAGACAAGAACACTTGGATGAGCGGCGTGGTACCTTCCGTCCACAACCTCGCATAACGGGACCAAATCCGCGAAATCATCACACCGCGGAGTTGATGGCAGCGGACCACCTGCTTGCTGATCCAGTACCAGTACCGAGGAGCGGAGCACCACCGGAGCTTGAGGACCCAGCCCTGATTGATCGACCCTCCCTGGAAGCGATTACAAGCCCGACGGTCTGTTGGAACTGCCGACAACCGGGACATCGGTTCTATGCATGTCCAGCGGAGCCGACGCTTTTCTGCTACCGCTGCGGGAAGGCCGACACATACGCCCCTGACTGTGCAAATTGCAAAGGGCGAAAAAACTTGCCACCGAGTGCCGCGACCACCCGTCGGCACTCCTAGACCCCGGACGAACCAATCTTGACCCCATCACCAGCTATGACCCAGCTCCCAACATGACTCCAACTCTGCTGACTCGCACCGCTGACAACAGTTCTCCCGAAGTTCCACAACCGACGCCGTCCTCTGCCGAGGCCAATGCGCAGGGAAATGATAGCGAGACGAAAGTTCCTTGGCATGTAAAACCTTTTCATGTCAGGCTGCGGAATTACTTGGCTACTCGACAGCGCATCTTCCATGAGGAGTTGGCCACAAATGTCCCACCGCGAAGCAAGCGAGCCACGCGTCGGATGCGGAGCTTTTGGAGAAAAGTCAGGCAGTCGAGGAAAGTGTTGAAGGACATATACTTAGACGAATTATTGAGGGATGATGTTCGGCCATATGCGTCAGTACACCTCCTGCAAAAACGAGTATCAGGCTTAGTCGATACGGGAGCCAGTGTGAATTGCATATCTGCCGAGTTTGCAGGGGAGGTACTGGCAAAGCACGCGGACCAAATCCGTCATTTCACCTCCTGGTTAAGCACGGCGGACGGAACTCGTCACTCTGTAGTGGGAAAAATTATGACGGATGTCAGCTTTAAAGGGGTAACTAAACCTATGGAATTTTTCATTATACCTCAGTTAACCCAGAATCTTTACCTAGGAGTGGATTTCGTTCTAAAATTTAACTTGGCCCCGGCACTATTTTCCGGTTCGACCCTGGAGTCCGTCACCACCGTTCCTGACCAATCTCAACCCACTAACTTACTACGGCATACACTGGATGTAACTCAGCAACTGCGTCTCGACTCGGCTATATCGGCTTTTCCCTCGCACGAGAAGGAAGGTCTCGGGCGGACTGCCCTGGTGTTCCACACTATAGATGTGGGGGATGCGAAACCCATAAAACAAAGACATTTCGCCATATCTCCGGCGAAGGAAAAATCGTTATATGCCGAAGTGGATCGAATGCTATCATTAGGCGTAATCGAAGAATCACAGAGCGCGTGGGCTTCCCCAGTCACCTTAGTTGTCAAGCCGAACAAGGTCCGGTTATGCTTAGATGCCAGACGCTTGAACGCCGTCACAGTCAAGGACGCATATCCTCTACCGTTGATCGAAGGCATTTTGAGTCGATTGCCTAAAGCCCATTTCATCACGAGCTTAGACCTCAAGGACGCCTTCTGGCAAATTCCTTTAGACCCCGGTTCAAAGGAGAAAACAGCCTTCACAGTCCCAGGTCGGCCCCTATATCAATTCGTGACCATGCCATTCGGATTGTGTAATGCCCCCCAAACGATGACGCGCCTTATGGATAAGGTGATACCACCTCATTTGCGGCACCAAGTTTTCGTTTACTTGGACGATCTGCTGCTTATAACCGAGACCTTTGACGAACACATCGACCTGCTTCAGGAGGTGGCTCTACACATCCGGAGGGCAAGATTAACCATCAACATAAGGAAGAGCCAGTTCGTGATGACGGAGGTGAAGTATTTAGGTCACATCATTGGGCATGGGCATATCAAGACCGATCCGGAAAAGACTCAAGCGATTGACGTTTTTCCATTACCCAAGACCACCAAACAGTTACGCCGATTCTTAGGCTTATGCGGATGGTACCAGCGTTTTGTACGTGACTATGCCACCATTACCACTCCTTTGACCGACATGCTGCGTAAGGGACGTAAATTCGTCTGGGAAGAGCCCAGCTTGCGAGCCTTTGAAGAGCTAAAGAAGAGTCTGACTACAGCCCCCGTACTGCACAGCCCGGACTTTGACAAACCGTTCTCAATCCATTGTGACGCGAGTCAACATGGGGTGGGAGCAGTCTTAGTCCAGGTTGCACAAGACGGCGAGGAGAGACCTATAGCCTTCATGTCTCACAAGCTGAACCCAGCCCAGCGAAATTACACGGTCTCCGAGCAGGAATGTCTAGCTGCGGTGTTGGCAGTGAAACGCTTCCGAGCCTATGTGGAGGGACACACCTTTGAAATCGTTACGGATCACGCTTCTCTGAAATGGCTAATGAGCCAGACTGATCTCAACGGCAGATTGGCCAGGTGGGCACTGAAACTACAGGCATTTGACTTCACAATTCGCCACCGAAAAGGAAGCCAGCATGTAGTCCCCGACACCCTATCCAGAATGTTTGCCCCTGAAGGAGCCGAGTTGGTCCAGGAGGACGACAGCCCCCAATTGATCGATTTGGACCATCCTGCCTTCAAGTCAGCCAGCTACACCCAACTGATTCACACTATCCAGAATCAACAGCCCCAGCTTCCTGAACTGCGGTTGACGGATGGATTTATTTACAAACGGATGGGACACGCATCCGGAGACCCCATACAAGAAGAAGAACAGTGGAAGTTGTGGGTGCCCGAAGAATTAACCACTGATCTTATCAGGCGGGCTCATGACCACCCATCAAGTGCGCACGGCGGATACGGTCGTACACTTAGGCGGTTGAAAACCTGTTTCTTTTGGCCTAAGATGGCACAACAGATAAAAGCGTACGTAGCCTCCTGTGAGCTATGCAAGTGCACTAAAGCGCCCAACACCATTCTTCGGCCACCCATGGGTAAGGTTGAGGTCCCCGAACGCGTGTTCCAGCGCTTGTACATAGATCTTATCGGTCCTTACCCTCGATCTGCTTCTGGTCACACGGGAGCTGTCGTGGTCCTGGACCAGCTCTCTAAATTCCCTATCATAGAACCACTACGTAACATGCACACTGGACCAATAATCAGCTTTTTGGAGAACCGAGTCTTTCACATGTTTGGAGTTCCGGAGAAACTTGTCTCCGACAATGGGGTCCAGTTCACCTCCAGCAAGTTCCGAGACCTAATGTCCAAATACGGCATCATCCACCAACGAACTGCCGTCTATTCACCACAAGCCAACGCATCCGAACGACTGAATCGTACGCTCATAGCGGCCATTCGCGCCTATGTCCACCCGAATCAGAGGGACTGGGATCGCAAATTGTCCGCCATCACTAGTGCGCTGCGCTCGTCGTACCACGCCACGACCGGCATTTCGCCGTATTTTGCAGTGTTCGGCCAGTACATGATCGGTCATGGGAGCGCTTACCGGCTATTGCGGCAGCTGAAATCGCTAGAGGACCCAATCGTGGTTCTGGAACCGCACGAAAAGCTCCAACTTCTGCGAGAACAACTGCGGGAGAAGATTGAAGAAAGTCGACGGATGGGAGAGGAGCGGTACAACTTGCGATCTCATCCTTCTGGCTTTAAGGTAGGCGACGAGATATATCGTCGAAACTTCCGGCAGAGCGATGCCACCCGACATTACAATGCCAAACTAGACAAGAAATTCGTGAAGTGTCGAGTCCTACAAGTAATAAGCCCCACCCGATACCTCATCGCGGACATGACTGGTAAAACCCTGGGAATTTACCACGCAAAAGACCTTAGACGATGAAGTGCAACTATTTCCCACGAGAAACCTTGGCTTACCCCAATCTCTGCTTAGACGAAGACCTCCGAATGACACCTGACTCCCTACTATATAGTCACTGTCGAGTCTTCACGAACATGGGTGTAGCCTATTCCTCGGAACCGACCTTCGACCCGCCACGGCCCTAACCAAGACCTTTTATATAGGAGACGGGATCGTAATTACTTCGATTTTGGGGGGGGAATGTGTAATGTGACGCCTACGCCCGGGAATCGAAGTGATTCCGATCCCGAACCCTTGCAACCGGCCAGATGGATATGTCCTCGAAGTGCCAGCGGACTTCATCTGTCGTGCGGATATCGTTGCGCAGAAAATATTTCTTTTCTGTCCAAATATTTAGATCTGTGGATATAAATATTCGAAATATAAAATTAATCCAAACCCCGACACATTTCGAGACATATCCATCTGGAAATGCCCCTCCACCGTGGCCATCAAAAACTATGCCACTGGCGACAGATGGAGAGGCACATGGCCGCCATGTGGAGTGCCATTCCACACACCTCTGTTTTGTCCGAGGTGACAACCGGTTGAGCTTGACAGCCACATGGCGAAAAAGGTAAATGGTGTCATGGTGTGGTGTCGGTAGCGACTTGGCGCGGTCCTAGGTGGTGTAAAATTATTAAGAGGTAAATTTTTTTCGTTCGGCTTACGTCGACAAATGCCTTACCAGGTTTTGTTTGCAGTTCATCGCCCTCGTCGTTGTAGCAGCCAAACGAGGATCTTTAGATCGAAGTAAATCGAAATCTCCCAAGAAAAAGAGGAAAACCGACACAAAGAAGACATCGAAAGAAGGGGTGACTGCGAGCGACTTAACCGAATCGAATGACTCTGAAGAAGAGGTTGATAACGCCCGAGAATACAAACCGCAGAGCTGTTGTCAGTTCAAGGCTGTGGAGGATCCAGCTAAGTATCGTAATTATTTATAGGAAACGAGGCATATGGGGTTGCTGGGCTGTCTAGCACAAGTAGACTCGATGGCCTAGCAAGAAATATCTCTTGGACATCCATGATTGCCTGGTTGTTTGGTTAGTTTTTGTGTCAGTTCTGCAGACCGGGTCAAATATCGGTATTCATTGGGCAGTGTTTATATTCCGCCCGGCGTATTTTACCGACTGAAAGCGAAAGTATATATTTGATTCTTTGAGAATAAAACCATTCCTCAAAGACTTCATTTCCAAAGCAAGTTTCTGGCGGTCCAATCGTTCGGCGCCGCATATCATGGAAGTTCCTGATTTGTATTACAGTCGCGATGAATATGTTGAAACGGCTTCGGGTAATAAATTAAGTCGGCAAACTGTCCTCTGTGGCTCTCAGAACATTGTCTTGAGTGGGAAAGTTATAGTTCAAAGCGGCGCTATAATTCGAGGCGATCAAAGAATCAAAAGAACTGAAACATGTGAGCGCAATAAAGAATAAATTTTTCGTGATGAGTTAAATAGAATTGTATAAATCTAAGTCGACATCTTAGACTATTGGACTTTTGTATGTAAAATTACCAACACCTTTATGTGCCTATTGATAGCGCTTGACGCGCATACGGTATTGTTTTAAAACTATTGTTTTATAATAATGTAAACAGTCCTTGTATTATATCTAATAGTTAAATTCTAAAAATGTTACCTTTCATTAACTTGAAAACATAGGCTTGTATAGAACAAAGTAAGGGTCATGATATTATTCATTCTTTGTTGCGATCTAGTAGGAGATTGTCAAATGCTCAATACAATGCAAGAAACAAGCGTTGAGTTGATCTTATCCAGTGGAAATTAAAAACGTAAAGAGCCAATAGAAACTAATGCAGCCTATCGTTCAGTCTTGCCGATAAAACTGAAGAAGTTCTTACAAATTATTTTTTTTTCTAATCCAGTTGACTTGTACTTACAATTGTATGGAGTCCATTGACAGAAGATCTACATTTGATTATTTCTTGGGAAAAATCTTTAAATTAGAGCAGCATGTAATGGAAGTGGTAAAAATAAAAGAACTCGATAGCCAGTACAACAAATAACTGATACGTTAATAAATAAAATTTTCGGGGAAATAAAAACTCGTTTTGATCGTCGGTGTTTTTTCGTCGCGTGCATTTGTATCTCCGCCCTAAGATCCGCTCGGGTAATCTCGTCGTTCGTTCGCTTTCGGCCTACCGACCATAAATCATACTATGGGAATCTAGTCAGAACGGCACAATTCTTATAATTGTAAATTTTTTTCATATATAAGCCAAGATTCGTGATATTCTGGAATGATTTATGTACATGTGATTATGATGAGGGTAACAAATAGTAGTGAATGATTGATTTGTATTTTGACGAAAGTTCCCATTTTATGTTAGCAGGTTAAGAACAATAGTCCTTTAAAATGAAAACAAACAAACGTGTATTCAATGAATTGCTTCAATTTGGGTGGTATTTATCAAAACCAATTACTTCTTTATTCGTTTAATGTAAAGCATTTCATTGGAAACATAAGTTGCTTAAAATTAATTGAAACAAACAAGAGGTCAATCGTGATTTCGTATGTACCTAAACCAAATTCACGGGAATTTGGTCGCGTCGCGTTTTTCGCGTTTAATTCGGGTGACCTTAATAATAATAAAATAAGTAGGGTATAAAAGTAATAAAGAAATGTGAACACATTTTTAGGGATAATAGTTTTTTTATTAACGCGTTTTTGTTTAATTTTTAATACACACATAACCTTAACACACATACATGCATATACAATGTATGTAATTTTTTCAAACAAAATTTTCTACTAGAAGGCTCCTTTTGTCTTTTGTTTTCGATCCATATTCTATTATTGCAACTAATCATTTAGTTTTTAAGAAAACGATTTAGTTTAAATGCTCATATGCTTCTTTTTAGTATTGTTCGAAGCATGAATTTCTTATCGGTTTGGTAAATGAAAATTTAGGATTTCAACATATCTCCTTGAATTCAAAGAATAAAATATAAGAAAAATTCCAAGAAATGAAAGAATCTAAGGCATTGAAAAATAACTATCTGGGGAAGGAAAAAACAAAAAATCCTGTTAATTATTCGATCATTAGTTGTTCCGTTATTGTTAGTACAACATTTTTTTAATAAAATAAAGTAAAATCAACCAGAAAAATTACTAAGCCAAAACTATATATTGCTATTACGTTATTATAAAACTAAAGGAAACTATGTCCTACAAAAACAAAATTAAAACATTAAATATTCTCAAGTATGATTTCTGTAATGTACTCTAATATTATTTAAAATTATCTTGAATATCTATATGATCAGATTGTATCGAAATTAGTAATTATTAAAAATGAATTGCTAAGATAACCCACGACTTTCCTTTTCAGTGACTCGTTCTTTTTCAGGGGGAACAGAGAGTGTAGGGTAAGTATGCCGTCGCGAGGGTAGGGTTTCGACAAATCCGCTGAAGTCGGTTTCGCGTCGCGCGCGGTACGCGGTACCTTTGCTTGTTTCGCCATTTCTTTAGAGTAGTTTGCTTCGGTGTAAGTTCGAGTAGTATATTTTTCGGTACCGCGTCGGTGAATCGGTAACGCGCCTATGAGATTTTGTAGCGTTTTTGATTGGAGATCTGTGGATAGATCCCATCCAGAACTAACGTAATGTAGGTTTCTCGTTCTGGATGAGTAAATGTTGACGCGTTTAGAAAACGGGCAATTTCAGGTGACTGAAATATTGTAGTTGAGCGTAATCCATTCGGAGACCCGCGACCGAAATCCTCTCCGAACTAGCTGGCCGACAAGCAGTCACCGCGTGAATGGATTACGGTGCACGGATTGGTTGACCTGTTGGTACCATCCGTTGGCACTACTCAGACTTAACGTCTAGAACCGATGAGAGGTCGGTGCCGCGTTCGAGCTGAAAAGAAGAAATTCATTACACATCGCAATTAGTTTGAGTCTCGGAAGAATCTTAAACTAGTTTGCTGCAACAAGACAGAACTGACATTTGGACTGAAGGTTGGTCGCGTGAAATAGTTTCAAGTCGGAAGTATGAAAATTTATTCGCGTATAATACGTCTAAAAGCGATTTGTCCGCGTGTACGGGTGAGTGAGGCGTGAAATGTGCTGCCAGTGCCCACACTGATAAAGGAGCTTTCAAGTGCGCTGTTGAATCCACCGGTGACAGGTAATGTTTACTTAATATTTAGATTGTTTACATCACCCAAATTCGTTGACGTGTTGTCGGCTCCCGGTAGAGTCTTAGATGTAAAAAAGAACGCTTCGGTTCTTGATATGGGAGAGTATTCTTTCACGAAGGGAGTTTCGTTTACGAGTTTAGCCAACCGTTATGGCAATTCGTAAGTGATAGTACTGCCTCCATCCTTCCCGGGTACAAGAACAGTCATTTTGGGTCTCTCCCATATTGTTGGACGTAAGGATGTCAGGGTCCGGTATTTTTCGCGATGTCTCTTTGCTTCAACCATGAGTTGTGATTACATAGACTTAAAAAGTAAAGTTTACAATAATAATTGTATCTACGTGTTAACTACGTAACATTGTAGACATTACGCAAAGCGATGACCTTGCCATCTGTTTATTATTATTTAGTGCCAGCTTAACATATCGACTGGCAGCCCGACGCTGAAAAAGAGGCAGTCTCACTTGTACGAGTAGGAAAACCACAACAAAGAGAGAACATTATGAAAATCTCAGAAGAACGGTGAATAAGATAATTAGAACTGAGAAAAGAAAATAATATGATGACCAATTGAGAAGTATCGATGTAAGTCTAGCAAGCAACAACACAAGACAAGCATACAAAGTAGTGAAAAGCTTGAAACGAGGTTATCAGCCCAAGCTTACGCTCTACCATGATGACAGCGGCAATATCATCGCTGATGAAAACAAGGTCAAAAGTAGATGGACATTATATTTCAAACACCTTCTCATACCTCCACACAGCTCCAAAGCATCGGAGCCTGTAGATATTCCCAGAGAGCTTCAATTGGCCCCACCAACTCTGGATGAAGTTTGTTCTACGATCGAAGCCTTAAAGAATAATAAATAGTATTAAATATAAGTCCAATTTGAATGTGTAGAGACGGGAGAATGATTTGAACTATGTTAGCTATTCGCTAAAATCACGTGCATCTTCGATGGCTAGTTTTTCCAGCCCCAGTGTTCATTTTTCACCTGACTGTTCCACCGACTAAGTGAATAAGGATATTTGGTGTACCCACTTTATTTAGCTCCAGAGCATCAGAGCCTATGGATATTCCCGGAGAACTCTCATTGACTCCACCTAATCTGAATGAAGTGTCTTTCAGCATCAAAGCCTAAAAGAATAATAAAGCGCCGGGCATCGATGAGATTTTAGTGGGGTTTTTAAGCTATGGTAGCAGCGGGGTTCAGAAAGCCATCCATAAAGTCAACCAGCATCTTTTGCTACAAGAACATATACTCAAAGAGTGGACTTAATAAATTATATTCCCTATCCACAAAAAAGGGACAAGCTGCAATGCAAAAGCTGTAGGGGCATATTATTACTTTGTACGGCGTATGAAATATTTTCTAAAATCTTAGAAAATAAAATCAGATCATACACCGATAGTATTTTTGGGGAGTATCTAGGTAGTTTTAGAGCAGGTAGATCTGCAATAGATCAATTGTATACAGTCAAGCAGGTACTTGAGGAACGCTGAGAGTCCAGCATAGATCTATGCCAAATGTTCTTTAAATTGAAGCAAGCATACGGCAGTATTGACCGTACCGTACTGTACCAAATAACATTTTGCTTTGGCATCCCAGCCAAATTAGTCCGTCTTACCAAAATGACAATGATGTCAACAACCTCCCAAGTCTCCATCATGAACAAACTCACCGACGCCTTTGACACAAATATCGGATTAAAACAGGGAGATGGGCTGGTTAAATTGCTATTCAACAGGACTCTGGAACACGTCATTAGAAAGCTACTTGTCGATACAAGAGGTACATTACCATACAAGGTAAGCCAAGTGGTAGCCTATGCGGATGACATCGTAATTTCTTCACGGTCATTAATAACTGCCAAAGAAATCTTCCTGAAACTTGACAGCGAAGCAAAACTAGTAGGGCTACAAATCAACGAAAATAAAACAAAGCTTATGACGCAGTCGAGGGAGAATACCTCAAATACACAAAATATCATATTGTGTACTTGAGTGCCAAAATAACTAGAAATGCTGACGAAGGATATGAAATACGCCGAAGAGTACAGTTTGCAACTAAATGTTATTATTCAGTTTTGACCATTTTGAATACTAACTGCATACACAGGAAAACAAAGCTCCAAGTATACGAATCTGTGATAAGACCTGTGTTATGTTATGTGTATGAAATATGGACCCTGATCCAAGCATCCGCAAACATATTGAACGCCTTTGAGCGACGGGTCCTGAGGCGAATAATTGGAGCGAAACTAGACGGGGACCAATGGCAAATACGATACAACCATGAGCTGTATGAAATTTTTGACGAGCCGGAGTTCGCAACGACTGTAAGAATGCGGAAGCTGGAATAGGCTGGTGATGCAAATCGTATGGACGAACAACGAATACCCAAAAAGATACTCGTTGGAGCACCGAAGGCTAGAGGGCAGTGGGAAAACCGAAGAAACGCTGGTCAGACTTTGTTGACGAGGACGGTTCATTGATGCTTGGATTTCAAAATTGGAGGCGAGAGCGTTGGAGGCGATTGTTGCAGGAAGCGAAGGCCCGAAAGGGGTTGAAGTGCTACGAAGAAGATGAATGTATGTATATATATTGTTACATGTACAAATAATTACATGTACAAATAATTCTGCGAGCTACTGTCGCAATTGTTTTCATCATCATTAAGAACTTCAACGAATGAATTTACTCGAACCCACGAGAATCCAACAAGCATGATCAACATCTGCAAGTGACGTCACTCCATTCATGAACTTGCTCGAACCTACCAGGTACCTCTCGGTAGAACATTCGCCAATGTGCGAGAAATGGGTGAATAGGTAGAGACCCTATATAAAGGCGAGCTGAATGAATGGGGAGAATCATTCATTCGACCGCGAGAAGAACTGCGATTGTGTGTGGGAAGCGATATTCTTCGAGTAGTAGAAAAGTGTGTTTCGTAATAGTGAAGTAATTTAGAAGACAATTGCGATAATAAATTTATGGACAAGTGTTAGATAATTTTAATAGTGACAATTAAAATTAGTGAAAGTGTTACCTGATTATTGTGCATTTTATTTAATTAAATAAAATCTTTTAACTTAAATTAAAAGACATTGCGTTTTCATTTTTCCCGGAACGTTAAAATTATAGGCCGCGAACCAATAACACGCGACAATGGTGTCAGAAGTGAGAAAGAAAATTTTGGAAGTAAAAACGATTAAACATTTTTGAAGTGCACAATTGTGGAAGTTAACTTGGAAAAATAGCCGAAACAATAAAAATGCCAGGAAATTTAAATCTAAAAATTAATCAATTGAGCATATCGGAGCTCAAAGAGGAGTTGGAACAACGAAATCTGGCTACACAAGGTACAAAGGCCATACTGATTGCACGCTTGCGTGATGCGATCGAGTCGGAAGGTGCGGGTGAGCCTACAGATGCAGAAAAAGGTGCAGAAGGTGGTGAAGCTGAAACAGCAAAGCCAAAGAAACCAGAAAATGCGCTGATGCAAATGTTGACGCTGATGCAGCAACAGCAGCGACAACAGTCATCCAATTTAACGACGAAGCTAGATGAACAATCAGCGAAGTTAAATGAACAATCGGCGAAGTTAAAGGAACAATCTGCGAAGATGGACCAACAAGCGATCGTAATCAAGGAAGTGCAAAAACAGTCAACCGAAATAAAAGTGGAGCTCGGTAGCCTGAACAATCAAATTAAACGCGTCGAGGAAAAGGTTTACCAGGTCGAGGAGAAGGTCAGCCAAGTTGAGGAGAAAATCAACTATGAGATCAGCCAGGTTGAAGAGAGAATGAACCATGAGATGGAAAAAGTGAAAAAAGAATTGGAAGCAGCGAAGGCAGTAGTAACCACCTCACCAGCCCCGCTTATAACCGCAGCGCAAAGCACATCCAGAAATGTGCAAGCACCAATATTCGATGGGCAAACGGTCTGGAGCATTTACAAAATCCAGTTTGAAGCCGCCGCTAGGATAAATCACTGGAATGAGCAGGAACGAGCAACTGCGTTAATTCTGGCTCTAAGGTGCCCAGCTGCCGAGCTTTTGCAGACTATTCCCGTTGAGCTGCATTTAAACCCGGCTGCTATAATGAATGCGCTGGACATGCGTTATGGAGACGATCATCTGAAGCAGATTTACCGGGCGCAGCTAAGGCATCGGATGCAGAAGTCTGGCGAAACCTTGCAGCAGCTAGCACAAGACATTGAGCGATTGGCACTTTTGGCTTACCCAGCGTACGACCCAGAACATCGAGATGACGTAGCAGCAGAAGCATTCATCAGCGCCTTAAAGGACAAGGAATTGCAACAAGCCGTGCGGTTAGCTCAAAAGCAAACAGTCAAGGAAGCATTGGTTTATAGTTTAAATTTTGAGGCAGCCAAAAATGTGACCCGCACCACTGTCCGGGTTCGCGAGGTAATGACAGATAAATCCAGGTGTGAGCGCGTGGGAAATGAGCGAGAGCTGCAGGTGAATGGTGCGCCTAGATGCTGGGATTGCGGGGAAAAAGGGCACCTGCAAAGAGACTGCAAGAAGGGGAGAAGACCGAGCTATTGTCCAGGGTGGTGGAGATCCAGACCGTGTCAGGAGCCTAGAATGGAGGCCCATCAAACTGCAAGGGCCAACTTCGTGGGGCGAACGTTGGCCACGAGTATCGACATCCCCAGCACCGTGCCAAGGCAACATCGTGGAGAAGCAGACAGATGCCTTCCTGGTCAAGTTGATGAAGAACAATGCACCCTAACAAACGACACTGGTGCAACCCGATCGACGATCCGACCAGACCTAGTGAGGCCCCAACTGCTCCACAAGGGCAAAGTTCATGGAATTGCTGACGCCCTATCTCGTCATCCATGTCCAGCTAACTGCAAACATTGCCAACGGATTGGGGAAAAGGAGCCGCCCGTTGATCTGCGAGTGATAACGGCCGAATTCGATGAAGGTTGGTCATCGGAGGAGATTCGAAATGCCCAGCTAGCCGATGAAGACATCGGACCATTGCTCGTATGGAAGGAGACGACTGGGCGACCGGAGTGGAAGGACGTTTCGATGCGTGGCGCAACCCTGAAAAGCTATTGGGAACAATGGAACTCCCTTCAGGTGGAGGGTGGCGTACTCAAGCGGAAATGGGAAACGGCGGATGGCAGCTCCTATAGGATGCAAACTATACTACCCAAAAGCAGAATCCACGATGTGATTAAGGAAATGCATGAAGGATCCTCGGGAGGTCATCTTGGTGTTAACAAAACCTTAGCGAAATTGCGGAAAAGATTCTACTGGCTCCACGCTCGAGAAGACGTAGAGGACTGGTGCCGCAGATGCACAATTTGCGCTTCCGTCAAAGGTCCAAAGTGACGACTGAGAGGACAAATGCAAACCTATAACGTAGGCGTGCCATTCGAAAGGATTGCTGTTGACATCGCTGGACCTTTTCCTGAATCTGAATGAGGAAATCGATACACGCTGGTTGCAGCTGATTATTTCAGCAAGTCGCCCGAGGTCTACCCCATTCCCAACCAGGAAGCAACTACTGTAGCCGAATAGCTAGTGTTAAATTGGGTCAGCAGGTACGGCGTGCCTTGTGAACTACATTCGGATCAAGGCCGAAACTTTGAGTCACTAGTTTTTAGCGAAATGTGCGAGCAGCTGGGAATACGGAAAACGAGGACAACACCGCTGCATCCCCAATCCGATGGAATGGTCGAACGTTTCAACGGCACGCTCAATAAACACTTGGCCAAAATGATTGACAAGAACCAAAGGGACTGGGACCGACATATCCCACTATTTTTAATGGCGTATAGGGCCGCTGAACATGCATCAACGGGCCAAGCCCCAGCCAAAGTCATTTTTGGAAAGACTATTCGTTTGCCAGCCGATATAAAGTTCGGAACAACCCCTGAGAAACCCCAAACGGTCTCGGAGTACGCAAGTGATCTAAGACAACGGTTGAACCAGATACATCGGACAGTGCGAAAACACCTCGAATCGGCTACTGACCGCATGAAGACCAGGTATGATCTAAAGGCTAATTCTACTGGCTTCCAGCAAGATGACTTGGTGTGGCTTTATAACCCGCATATATATATATATATATAAATAAATATATATATATATATATATATATATATATATATATATATATATATATATATATATATATATCTATATATATATATATATATATATATATATATATATATATATATATATATATATATATATATATATATATATATATATAGGGTCTCTAGTCATTCATCCCATTTCTCGTACATTGTCGAATGTTCCGACGACAACTACCTGGAATATTCGAGCAGGTCTGAATGTCCGCAGTGACGTCACTTTCGGATGTTCATCGTGGATCTACTTGGTCCGTGCCTGTGCTTTCGAGTAGATTCGTCGATCATGATGTAATTAATAGTTGCGACAGCGATTGTGAGAGTAGCTCGCAGAATTGTTTGGACATGTAACAATATATATACTTGTATGTCTACATATATATATATATATATATATATATATATATAATATATATATATATATATATATATATATATATATATATATATATATATATATATATATATATATATATATATATATGTGTATATAATATATATGTATATATATATTGTTACATGTACAAATAATTACATGTAGAAATAATTCTGCGAGCTACTGTCGCAATTGTTTTCATCATCATTAAGAACGTCAACGAATGAATTTACTCGAGCCCACGAGAATCCAACAAGCATGATCAACATCTGCAAGTGACGTCACTCCATTCATGAACTTGCTCGAACCTACCAGGTACCTCTCGGTAGAACATTCGCCAATGTGCGAGAAATGGGTGAATAGGTAGAGACCCTATATAAAGGCGAGCTGAATGAATGGGGGGATCATCATTCATTCAACCGCGATAAGAACTGCGAGAGTATGTGGGAAGTGATTTTCGTAATAGTGAAGTGATTTAGAAGACAATTGCGATAATAAATTTATGAACAAGTGTTAGAATCTTAATAGTGAAAATTAAAATTAGTGAAAGTGTTAACCGATTATTGTGCATTTTATTTAATTAAATGAACTCTTTTAACTTAAATTAAAAGACAATGCGTTTTCGCTTTCCCGGAACGTTAAAATTATAGGCCGCGAACCAATAACACGCGACAATATATATATATATATATATATATATATATATATATATATATATATATATATATATATATATATATATGTATATACATATATCTATATATATATATATATATATATATATATATTTATATATATATATATATATATATATATATATATATATATATATATATATATATATATATATATATTTATATATATATATATATATATAGATATATATATATATATATATATATATATATATATATATATATATATATATATATATATATTGTTACATGTACAAATAATTCTGCGAGCTACTGTCGCAATCGTTTTCACAACCATTAAGAACATCAACAAATGAATTTACTCGAAACCACGAGAACCCACCAAGCATTATCAACATCTGAAAGTGAGTCACTGCCCATTCATTACGCTGCTCGAATGTTCCCGCTAATTCACCAATGTACGAGAACTGAGTTGAATGACTAGAGACCCTATATAAAGGCGAGCTGAATGGATGGGGGGATCATTTATTACAACCGCGATAGAAAACTGCGATACGCGAAGTACAGGCGATATTGATTGTTGGAGTGTGAAGTGATTTTAGTAGACGATTGCGATAGAAATTTAATTGACAAGTGAAAGTTAGATTCTAATTAAAATTGTGAAATAATTAAACTAGTGATTGTGCATTTTTTTAAGTAAATAAAGAAACTCTTTTAATTTAATTTAAAAGACATTGCGTTTTCACTTTCCCGGAACAATAAAATTATTGGCCGCGAACCATAACATGCGACAGTGGTGCCAGAAGTTGGATAGAAAATTTCGAGAAGTGAAAACATTTAAACATTTCTAAACTGCACAGTTTTGAAATATAATGTGGAAACTGGTGGACGAATAACCGAAACAATAACAATGCCAGGAAACTTCCATCTAAAAATTGATCAATTGACCATATCGGAGCTCAAGGAGGAGTTGGGACAGCGGAATCTGGCCACACAAGGTACAAAGGCCATACTGATTGCAAGCTTGCGTGACGCCATCGAGTCGGAAGGCGCGAATCTGGATTCAGGTGAGCTCTCAGATGCGGAAAAAGGCGCAGAAGGTGGAGAAGTAGAAACCCCAAAATCAAAGGAGCCAGAAACTGCGCTGATGCAAATGTTAATGCTGATGTCATCCAGTCTGACAGCAAAGCTAGATGAACAATCAGCGAAGCTAAATGTACAGTCATCCAGTTTAACTGTGAAGCTAAATGAACAATCAGCGAAGCTGGACCAACAAGCGTCCAGAAATGTGCAAGCACCAATATTCGATGAGCAAACGGTTTGGAGTATTTACAAGACCCAGTTTGAAGCTGCCGCAAGGGCGAATCACTGGAAAGAGCAGGAACGGGCAAGTGCACTGATTCTTGCTCTAAGAGGCCCAGCTGCCGAGCTTTTGCAGACGATCCCCGTTGAATTGCACTCAAACCAGAATGCTATAATGAATGCGATCGACATGCGTTATGGAGACGATCATCTAAAGCAGATTTATCGGTCACAGCTAAGGCATCGGGTGCAGAAGTCTGGCGAAACCCTACAGCAGCTAGCCCAAGACATTGAGCGTTTGGCACTTTTGGCTTACCCAGCCTACGACCCAGAACATCGAGATGATGCAGCGACAGAAGCATTCATCAGCACACTAAAGGACCCGGAATTGCAACAAGCCGTGCGTTTAGCTCAAAAGCAAACGGTTAAGGACGCATTGGCTTACAGTCTGAACTTTGAGGCAGCGAAAAATGTGACTCGTACCACTGCCCGGGTTCGTGAGGTAGTGACAGACGAGTGCAGGTGTCAGCGCATGGAAATTGAGCGATACCCGCAAGTAAATGGTGCGCCTAGATGCTGGAAGTGCGGAGAGAAGGGGCACCTGCAAAGAGACTGCAAGAAGGGAAGAAAACCGAGCTATTGTCCAAGGTGTGTAGCTGGGAGGAGATCCAGACCGAGTCAGGAGCCCAGAATGGAAGCCCTTCAAACAGAGGGGTCGGGAAACATGTAAGAGCCAATTCCGTCGTGCAGAGGTTGGCTAGGAGGATCGACGTCCCCAGCACCACCATCACCGTATCAAGATTACATCGTGGAGAAGCGGACTTATGCCTGGCGGGTCAAGTTGACGGAGAACACTGCACCATAACAAAAGACACTGGTGCAACCCGATCGATTATCCGAGCAGACCTAGTTAGACAGCAACAATTTCACAAGGGCAAAATTTTCTCAATACGGACAGCTACGAGAGAAATTGTACCTGTTCATGGAGAGGTCAACCTCCAGATAAATTTGGGAGGCCCTGTGTTCCGACATAATTTTCTGGTCGCGAACATTATGGATGACTGCATTCTCGGAATGGATTTTCTGCGACCACATGGAATCACGTTGGATTTGGGCAAACGTGTATTGAAATGGCAGAATGTTGAAGTACTGATGGAGGATCTCAGCGTCCAAATTTCCAAGATGAATGTGGTGGTATGTACTGACACTGATGTACCAAATTCTTCCAAAAGCATTGTATGGGCCAAGCTTGATGGTGATTCTGGAGACCATCGATCTTATCTGATAGAGCCAACGAAGACGTCCGCATTGCGCAGTTTTATTGTAAGACGAAGCCTTGTAAGACCTTTAAGGAACGAATATGTGCTGGTTAGAGTCCTTAGCACCGCAGACTCAACCACGAGCATCAAAGCGGGAGAAGTCATCGACAGCTGCCAGCCTGTTTCCACCATCACCTATTTGGAAGCTACTCACGACCATCATTGGAAAAGGAGGCAAGAAGCAGACAAAGCCCGGGAATCCAGGTCTGCAATATTGCAGCAGGTCAAATTGCCAGTGCAGCTATTCAAACGAGCCTCTGATCTGGTCACCAAGTACAGTGACATCTTCTCAACAAGCCCGGATGATCAAGGCCGAACGAGCATAGTAACTCACGTCATAGATATACAGGAAGCCAAGCCGATTCGACAAGCACTGAGACGTCTCCCTATAGCCAAACAAGGAGAAGTGAGCGCGCTGATCTCGGACATTTAAAAACAGGGCGTTATTGAACCTTCTGTCAGTCCATGGACCACGCATGTAGTTCTAGTAAAGAAAAAGGATGGTAGCACTCGTTTTTGAGTCGACTATAGGCAGCTTAACGACGTCACTAAGAAAGATAGTTACCCACTTCCACGCATCGATGACATCATGGACAATTTAGCCGTCGCAAAATGGTTTTCTACACTCGATCTCAAGAGTGGCTACTGAGAGGTAGAAATCGACAAGAAGGACCGAGAGAAGACCGCATTTTCAGTTGGGACCGGATCGTGGTAATATTTGGTGATGCCATTTGGGCTTTGCAATGCTCCAGCCACTTTCGAACGTCTGATGGAGTACGTGCTACGTGGTCTAACCTGGAAAACCTGCTTGGTGTACCTTAATGACATCATTGTTATCGGAAGAACGTTCAAAGAGCATGTGCGGAACTTAGAAGAGGTTTTCTCCCGATTGCGACTGGCAAATTTGAAGCTTAGTCCCAACAAGTGTACCCTTTTTGCAGCTGAAGTGAAATACCTGGGACACGTCGTATCAGCAAAAGGGGTGAAAAGAGACCCTGAGAAAATTGAAGCCGTGAAAAGCTGGCCAACACCAAACAACAAGCGCAAACTACGAGGTTTTCTGGGTCTTACAACCTACTTTCGAAGATTCGTCAAAGATTTTGCCAAAATAGCTAAGTGTCTGCATCAGTTAACCGAGAAAAATCGTCCGTATGTCTGGAATGAACAATGCGAGGTAGCCTTTGAGACCTTGAAGGAGAACCTGTGTGGATCACCCGTGCTGGCATATCTGAAACCCGGAAAAATGTTTGTAGTTGACACTGATGCGAGCAACGGCGGTATTGGAGCTGTTTTCTCCCAGCAGATCGATGGCGAAGAAGGAATCCTCTCATATTACAGTAGAGTTCTTTCAAAAAGCGAGAGGAACTACTGCGTGACCAGGAAGGAGCTATTGACTATAACAGAGGCCACCAAGCAGCTCCACAAGTACCTATACGGCCAGAAATTCGTTCTTCGAGCGGAGCATGCATCATTGAGATGGCTGCTCAACTTCAAAAACCCCGAGGGACAAGTTGCAAGATGGATCGAAAGATTGCAGTCATACGACTACGAAATTTTTCATCGGAAGGGTGGAGTTCATGGAAATGCTGACGCCCTATCCCGCCGTCCATGTCCAGCTAACTGCGAGCATTGCCGACGGATTGAGGAAAAGGAACCGCCCGTCGATCTGCGATTGATAACGACCGAACTCGATGAAGGTTTGTCACCGGAGGGGATTTGAAATGCCCAGTTAGCCAATGAGGACATCGGACAATTGCTCGTGTGGAAGGAGACAACCGGGCGACCTGAGTGGAAAGACGTTTCAATGCATGGCGCAACCCTGAAAAGCTATTGGGCACAATGGAACTCCCTTCAGGTGGAGGGTGGCATACTCAAGCGGAAATGGGAAACGGCGGACGGCAGCTCCGATAGGATGCAAACTATACTTCCCAAAAGCCGAATCCACGATGTGGTTAAGAAAATGCACGAAGGATCCTCGGGAGCCCACCTTGGTGTTAATAAGACCTTAGCGAAATTGCGGGAAAGGTTTTACTGGCTGCATGCTCGAGAAGACGTAGAGGACTGGTGTCGCAGATGCACAATTTGCGCTTCCGTCAAAGGTCCAAAGCAACGACTGAGAGAACAATTGCAAACATATAACGTGGGGGTACCTTTTGAAAGGATTGCTGTTGACATCGCAGGACCTTTTCCTGAATCCGAATGGGGAAATCGATACACGCTGGTTGTAGCCGATTATTTCAGCAAGTCGCCCAAGGTCTACCCCATTCCCAACCAGGAAGCAACTACTGTAGCCGAACAGCTAGTGTTAAATTGGGTCAGTAGGTACGGCGTTCCTTGCGAACTACATTCAGATCAAGGCCGAAACTTTGAGTCACTAGTTTTTAGCGAAAAGTGCGAGCTGCTGGGAATGCGGAAAACGAGGATAACACTGCAGCATCCCCAATCCGATGGAATGGTCGAACGTTTCAACGACACGCTCAACAAACATCTGGCCAAAATGGTTGACGAGAACCGAAGGGACTGGGACCGACATATCCCACTCTTTTTGATGGCGTAAAGGGCTGCCGAACATGCATCGACGGGTCAAGCCCCAGCCAAAGTCATTTTTGGGAAGACTATTCGTCTGCCGGCTGATATAAAGTTCGGAACATCCCCTGAGAAACCCCAAACGATCTCGGAGTACGCAAGTGAGCTAAGCCAACGGTTGAACCAGATACATCGGACAGTGCGAAAACACCTCGAATCGGCTACTGACCCCGCATGACGACTAGGTATGATCTAAAGGCAAATTCTATTGGCTTCCAGCAAGATGACTTGGTCTGGCTATGTAACCCACAGCGACGGAAGGGTAGGTCTCCAAAGTTGCAACATGATTGGGAGGGACCATACCGAGTTACAAAGCGAATCAACGACGTCGTATACCGAATACAGGAACATCGTAAGCCAAGAGCCAAAATGAAAATCGTGCACCTGGACCGTCTTGCCCCATATTACATCCAAGGAGAATTGACTACAACTGGCGACACATCTTTTCGGTGCGAAAAGAACTGAGGTGGGGGCAGTGTTGCATGTACAAATAATTCTGCGAGCTACTGTCGCAATTGTTTTCACAACCATTAAGAACATCAACAAATGAATTTACTCGAAACCACGAGAACCCACCAAGCATTATCAACATCTGAAAGTGAGTCACTGCCCATTCATTACGCTGCTCGAATGTTCCCGCTAATTCACCAATGTACGAGAACTGAGTTGAATGATTAGAGACCCTATATAAAGGCGAGCTGAATGAATGGGGGGATCATTCATTACAACCGCGATAGAAAACTACGATATGCGAAGTACAGGCGATATTGATTGTTGGAGTGTGAAGTGATTTCAGTAGACGATTGCGATAGAAATTTAATTGACAAGTGAAAGTTAGATTCTAATTAAAATTGTGAAATAGTTAAAATAGTGATTGTGCATTTTTTTAGTAAATAAAGAAACTCTTTTAATTTAATTTAAAAGACATTACGTTTTTACTTTCCCGGAACGTTAAAATTATTGGCCGCAAACCATAACACGGGACAATATATATATATATATATATATATATATATATATATATATATATATATATATATATATATATATATATATATATATATATATATATATATATATATATATATATATTTTTATATATATATATATATATATATATATATATATATATATATATATACATATATATATATATATATATATATATATATATATATATATATATATATATATATATGTGTATATATATATATATATATATATATATATATATATATATATATATATATATATATATATATGTATATATATATATATATATATATATATATATATATATATATATATATATATATATATATGTATATACGAGTATATATATATATATATATATATATATATATATATATATATATATATATATATATATATATATATATATATAATTTCCTAATTTAAGTATAGGAAAGTGGAAGATAGGAGTCTTAGCTGAGCCACAAATACGTAGTGTGGTAAATAGCGATAATTTCAAAAATCACATAACACAAGCTAAATTATAGTTTTAAGGTAATCGAAAGGCGGAACATTATTTTGAAATAGTAAACAAAGTACTCCCGAATCTCCAGAAGCTAGGGAAAAATATGAGGATCAAATTACATTACATTCACTGTCATTTAGACAAATTCCCAGACAACCTGCCTGATTATAGTATACAAAAGGGGGAATGGTCCCATCAGGACATCAAGAATATGGAAGAAAGATATCAAGGCCGTTGGGATCGTCACACGATTGAAGAGTACTGCTGGAGCATGCAAATGCCATATGATATCACATACAAAACGTTTTTTTAACTTTTAATCGATATTTATTTATTTGTTATGATTAATTTTATAATTCCTTGCATTAGTTATAGGTAAGAAATTATTTGATAAGTTTAAATTAAAGGGTTTAAGAACATTATTTTTTAGTTTAAATTTAATTTCCAGGAAATATCGATTGCCTGTATCTCTAAAACTAAAGTCAGTTGAATAAAAACATTAGTATTTTTGTACACATTTGACCAAAATCACCTAAAATTGACTAGTAAATCCCATTCCACAGAATCAGTATATCCCTGTTTTATTGGTAGCGTCAGCCCAGAAAAAAAGGAAGTTTTACTAGGGAAGATGGCAGCATCTAAATATTATAGGAATATGAATGACAGCGGTAATCATAACGGATATATGTTTTTCGGTCAATATGTGCAACAAAGTTTAGAAAGCTTTAAGATTCCACTATTCCATATTATAAGAAGTGTCGGCAATGCAAGCACTTTGTGTTATTGTCACAAGACAGTAAAGCTTTTATAATGTTCTAAGGATAAAATAAGCGAATGAATGGTTGAATTATTGGGTAAATTAAATTAAGTTTTTAATTTTCAAGCACATAAAGCGTCTTCTCAAGCGTAGTTGTTGGAAAATTGCTGAGTAAGCCTTAACCTGTTTTTATGTGTACATTTTTTTTGCTATCGGCTCAATTTTTCTTGCATATCTGTTGTTTTAATTCTTTTGTATCAAGTAAAAATTTGAACTAATCTACCGTTTTCATCTAGCATTTCCCTTTCAACCGATTCGGTTCAGGAGGAATATTCACTATCATCAGTTTAGATAAGTTCTACATACAGTTAAAGACTTTCCAAAAGGTACTCATAGCGTCCCCTACAACAGCTGAAACTGTGACCAGTCTACATTAAGTAAAAGTTTGGACCAATCTACCGACAAGTGTGTATTTCTGTTTTCATCTAGAATTTCCCTTTCAACCGATTCGGTTCAGGAGGAATATTCACTAACATCAGTATGGAAAAGTTCTACACACAGTTAAAGACTTTTCAAAAGGTACTCATAGCGCCCCCTAAAACGGCTGAAGCTGTGAACATTATAGAAGCAGAGTAAGAAATACTGGTCTCACTGCCAACCAAAAATGAAGTACAGACAGCAGAACGGGACCTCAGAAAAAATAAAGCTACGGGAATAGATAGAATATCAGCAGAACTACATCAGAGTGAGAGTTACCATCTAAATAACCGTCTGTATCAACTTATATGTAGAATATGGTCAGAGGAGCAGTCACCAGAAGACTTGTAAAAAGTACAATGTGTCCTGTACACAAGTATATATATATATATATATATATATATATATATATATATATATATATATATATATATATATATATATATATATATATATATATATATATATAAAAAGTAGGCTGTGGTTTTGAAGCATGTAACGCATTCGTGCAGTATTTGTTTAACAAATGATTCAGCACTAGTAATCCGAAATTCTTGTTGAATTGTTGCTAACACTAATTGCAACCCCCCGTGTAGCGTTTTTAGATGATTCTGTCGGACAATGAGTTTTGAAAACGAGTCTCTTGGAAGGATGGCAGGACGTTTTGCAGTTTCAGGTATTGGTGCGAACTGCAGTCTTCCGGGAGCCCTGAGAATGCCATCAGAATCAATATGTGGGGATAGATACTTAAGGCTGCTGTTTTCAGATATTTGTGAACCGCTTCGTAATGCCAATAATTCCTTAGCAAATGCATGTTGCTGAGAAAGGCATACGCAGGCCATTTTTGCTTCCTGAAGCTCACTCAAACGCCAAAGATCCAATTCGTTTGCCGGTTTTATGTGACGCGTTGTATTTGAGGCGACTTATGTACGCCAGGACTCTTAAAAGTTTCGACAGAGCTGAGTATCGACGAAATATTTCTGGCTCTTCAGTAGGTTCAATGGCAAGTGCTTCAACAATGCGCATTTCGTCTTGCATACCCTCGTGCTCTGCTGCTGACAGTGCTATGATTGACGGTGTTGATATATCGTGAGTTGAGAGCCACTGTGGGTCTTTCCACCATAAGGATGATTGTATGAGTTTGTCTGGCAAGATTCCTCTTGAAGCGAGATCCGCCGGATTTTTGGTGGTGCGTACATAGTGCCACTGGTGACATTTTGAGCTGTCTTGGATTCGACTTACGTGGTTTGCTACAAATACCTACCACGTTCCTGAAGGTTTCTGAATCCAGGCTAGAATAATTTTGGAATCCGTCCAAAAACAAGTCTTGACATTCGTCCACTGGCACACTTTTTTTAACTGCTCCATTGTTTCCAGCATCAAAGCGGCACTGCAAAGCTCAAGTCGTGCAATTGACACCTTAGCTATTGGAGCGACCTTGGATTTTGTGGTTAATAAACATGATGATATCTGACCTTCTAATGTTAGGACCCGCAAGTAAATTGCTGTTGCATAAGCTGTAGTAGATGCGTCGCAAAATCCATGTAACTCTATGTTGGTGGTTCTGGACATTCGATTCCATCTAGGCATACGCAGTTTTTGGATGAGTGGCAGATGTCTGCAAGTTTCAATCCAATCCTTGAATAGCTGGGGGAACTCATCCCAACCTAACTTGAGCCACCAGAGGTTTTGCATCGTAATTTTTTCGGTGAGAATACAAGGTTGTAGCCAACCGAGTGGATCAAATAACTTTGCTACCTCCGATAGAATTGATCGTTTGGTTAATTTTGGTTCTTCGGAATGTTTCACTTTGAACGAATAGCTGTCTTGCGCTGGATGCCATTGCAATCCAAGAGTTTTGAGTTCGTCCGAAAGCACTATTTCCAATGGCTTTTGATTTTCCCGATCACTTTCTGGGATTTGTTCTAAAAGAGCCTGATTGTTCGCTGACCATTTTCGAAGATGGAAGCCACCCTTGCTTAGTACTTCCTCGAGCTGCAGTTGTATGCATTTTCGCTGAATGATGTCATCTGAGCCAGTGAGGAGATCGTCTACGTAGAAATCCTGAAGTATTATTTTAGCGACGTCAGGGTATGCATCCTGCTCGTCAATGGTCAGCTGTTGAAGTGTACCAATTGCCAAGAAAGGTGCGCAAGATGTACCGTATGTCACAGTTTTAAGTCTATAATGCCCAATAGGTTCCGCGGCATTGAATCTCCACAAGATTCGTTGATATTCACAATCCTCTTCGTGAACTTTTATTTGATGGTACATTTTTTCGACGTCGGCAGTGATGACATGTTGATAGCTCCACCATCTCATTAGCAGTTGTATAAGGTTCGATTGTATCGTGGGGCCTACTTGGAGTAAGTCATTCAATGATTTCCCACTGAGTGATTTCTGCGATGCATTGAAGACCACACGCAGCTTTGTAGTGGAGCTTGTCTCCTTGATCACTTCATGACGCGGTAAATAATAACAGTCAGTGTTTTGCATCATGTTGGCTGGAATCTTCTCCATATGGCCGAGTTGCAGATATTCCTCCATGAAAGCACGATACTCTTTCTCTCGATCAGGGTGACTTGAAAGCCGCTTTTCCAAGTGTCGCAATTGAATATATACCATCCGTACTGATTCTTTTAGATCGTGACCTTGGTTGACGGTTGACTTGAATGGCAATCTAACGGTATATCTTCGATCTGAAGCTCTTGTCGTGTTTTCACTATAGTGTCTTTCGACTTCAAGGTCTTCTACAGTTTGTTCGAATGCTGTTGATGGTTCTTCAATTTCCCAAAATCTTCTTAGGCTCTGTTCTAACTCTCCGTGCGCTACAAAGGAGATGGAGCCTGATTCGATGTTCGTGCCAGCCGTTGATCCAAACAAAACCCAACCAAGTTTTGTTTTTTGCGCACATGGCTGTCCTTGAATAAAACCATGATCCAAAATGTTTCCGTATAAGTCTGCTCCGAGAAGCAAGTCAATTTGTGACGGACGGTTGAAATCTGGATCTGCCAATTTTTTTACCAAATGAGCTGGTAAGTCGATGGTAATACTAGTAGTTGGTAACATGGCGGTAATTTTTGAAATGACTAGCTGAACTTTCCCAAGTTCACTATGACTTCTGCTACTCCTTTTGATGTTACCGCTTCTGAGCATCCAATTCCTCCAATGGCAATCTTACAGTGTCGTCGTGTTAGTCCCAAGCTTTGAACAGCTGACTCTGTCATGAAAGATTTCTGCGAGCCAATGTCCAGCAATGCTCGAATGTTGATCATTGTCCCATCGTTGGCTTGAATTGGAATAAGTGCTGTAGCGAGTAATACTTGCATATTGGAGACCAGTGCGTTGTGTGCTTGTGTCTGAGTGTTAGCTTTAAGTTAAGTATCCCCATTGTCTATTTCATGCAAAAGCGTGTTGTGGTGTTTTGGGTAGAGTTTACAGGTCTTTTTAGATGGACATTGTTTAAAGGCATGCTGTTCAGAGAGGTAGTTGAAACAGACTTTCTTGTTTCTCACGAATTGTCTTCGTGCCTCCACTGGCACTTTCCTGAATTGCTTGCGCTCAAATCAACGATGATAACCATTGCACATGGCACAACGGATCGCTTGCGCTTGAGCGGTGTGCGTTGGAGTCCTCTTAGATGACTTTGTAACTTCCCCTGGATTTGACAATGTTAGTGATTCTAACATTGTGAATCTCTCGATTAAGAACAGTATGAATTTTTCAAGTTTCAGCATGTCTTTGCTTCCACTTGTCGTTCTTTGCCACTCCGCCCTTGAATCTTTATCGAGCTTGCTGCTCAACATGAAGGTTATAACAAGATCAAAACCATCGATCTTCAATGTCTTCAGACTTGTAGTGAGCTGGTTGGTTGTGTTGACTATCTCTTTCAAACTCTGGGCATCATTCGGCTGGCATTGACTAGTGCTCCACCAATGTTGCATTAACTCTTGCGCTATGAGCTTTTCATTTTCATAACGTTCACATAACAATTTCCATGCGGCTTCATAATTGTCACCCATTATGTTCAAGTGACTAATGATTTGCTCGGCTTCTCCCTTTGAATTGCTGCGGAGGTACTGCATTTTCTGCACGTTGGACAGTGTTGTACTTTCATGCACCATACTCTTATAGAGGTCACAAAACACTATCCACTTTGCATAATCCCCGTTAAACGCAGGGATCTTCATTCGCTCAAGCTGAAGACTCTCTCCTGAACTTGTTGCTATCTGCGATGACTGAGCTGAGGTTCCAGCACGAAATCTGTGGATTCCGTCCTTAAAAATCGTCTTATACTCCAAGACGAGATCCTCTATGTTTCCATAGTCCTCCATATAATTTTTCATCAGTGCTTTATCTCCCTTTTCTTGTAAGCGTGCGTAAGTTTGGAGATGGTTCTCCTCACAGGCTTTCCATTGCTCCTCGATTCGCTCTAGCTGAGTCTCGAAATAGGCTAGACAGCGGCGGCTTTGACTGTCCTTCTTGACGTTGGTGATGATCGTGTTGATACTGTTGAAGCACAGTTTTTGTCCTGCGATGTGATTTGCCATGATTGGTTTGTCCCGTTGTTGCGTATATTAACTCCTTGCCTGAAATTCCTGCTTAAAATCCGGCTCGACGGACCAATGTTCTGGAATGAGAATTAGAAGTAGATAAATAAAACACCAATATTCGTGACTGATCACCAAGTGATGATTTATTCAGTAATTTTTTCCCTTATATTACAAATTATTGCTAATAGTACAAATTCACAAAATTGCTTACTTCTAAAGTTCATTATTTTCATTGAAATTCACAGTTCAAATGGAAATTGCTTACCATACAATGTTCATTAACTTAAGCTACTACAAATGGGTATTTAATGTATTTACATTATTTTGCTTACTCTACAAAGCTCATTAGCTTGATTTGTGCAAATCAATTAGGTTGAAATGAGTTTATGTTGTTTATGCTGCGAATGCGATTATATGCAAAGGTGAATGAATTTTGGTTGTTGACTGAAATGGTTATGCTATGTTTCTTAATGTTATAGGAAATGATTCTTAGGTACTAGTTTTAACAAATTAATTTGTGAAAATTAAAGAAGCTACGCTCTGCTGTATACGTCTTAAAAAGTGTTTTCTAAAATCATAAAAGGAAAATTAAAGCTGTACTTTCAAAGTATTATAGAAGAGTATAAGGGAGGTTTTTGAAGTAAATGGTCTACAATATACCATATATTCTCAGTAAAGCAGATGCTTGAACAGTGCTGGAAATCGATGTGCACCAACTCTTTATGGACTTCAAACAAGCATACGATACTGTTAACTATGGCGTGTTAACTATGGCGTCACGATACTAAACACATAGCACTAAGTCAAGATAAACGGTGAAATAATATACAGCTCCATAATGTAATCGGGCTTAAAATAAGGGGATGAACTTGTCCCAATGCTCTTTAATATGGTGCTGGAACACGTCATTAGGATGGCATTAGCTGAAACCTCGGGCGCAGAGTCGGTGGCACATTTTGATGACGTCACTATTGAAGCACGTTCAATCTCAGATGACAAGGAGTATTTTTAAGCCTAGAATCTGAAAAAAATCAAATTGGCCTACGAGTCAATGTAACTTAATCTAAATTCATGACTCAAACAAGGAAGAAAACTCCAGTTTGACAAAACCTGACCACATGCGGCTACTATTTTTTTTTTTTATTTATGGTTGGGAGGTAAAGGTCCATTTATGCACTGAGTGTAGGGTTTTCATACTCACGAGTGACTGGCCGAGCCACTAAACACCTCCCCTTTCAACTTCGGAACCTAACCTAGAACTGCTTGATACAGTACTTCGGGCCAGGTCTTCTTCTACTTCACCGTGAGGAGCCTTCAAGCTGGGGGATCCTTCTTTGGTTTTATCTTATAGAGCTGCTTGAGCATAATGTGCCACATTATTCCATTTGTCAACGAATTCTAGCATAATTTCACTATACCATCCGGGGTGAGTTTTCCCACCTTTTTGCAAAGGTCTCATTGCAGCTTGTACCATTTTTTGCACGCATAAAATATATGACAGGCATCCTCTTTCTCTCCTGTGGTAGGAACTCTCCACCATGCCAATCTTAAAAGAAAAACTTTCATATCAAAACCCAAACAAACCGCGTGACTAAACCAAAATGCCAAAGGAAAGTTCCTACAAGCCAAACCCCATAAAAAATGAAACAAATCGTTCGGCTGAATAACAATATTACGTAAACAGAAGCGTCTTTCAGCAATCCAACATACAAAAAACAGAAATAAAGCAAAGTAATACAAGTACCTAATGGGCTAATCAAAAATAAAAAACAACACGTGGCAGAAAACCTTACAAGTACTGCATGGACATATAAAAAATTAAACAACAAGCAACAGAAAATCTCTGTGAAGCGCCATATGGCTACCAAAAATAAAACATAACGTTTGCATTGCGATATATTATATTACGAGCAGAAAATTATGAATTAGCTACGGGAATCACTCGATCAAGTTTCATAACAATACATGGGGGGATCGCCCGTCTGAACCGAGGTCAATTTTACATTGAGCGAATAATAACGCAAAGTTTAGCAGTGCGGTTCAACCTTATATAATTATAGATTGGTCGAAGTAATTAGCGGAAATGCTGATATGCACTTTGTGAATGAGCTACGGATTGGAATGAAGAAAGTAATGAAGATGCAGATCCGACTTAAATTTTGTATTAGGCAAATAATAGAGGTAATACACTACAAAATTGGGTTGTTGATCGGCGGAGCTGTTGAACCCAATCAAATTATAGATTTAGTTTTATGCAGCATCGGCTGATTTTACCAATATAAACCATTGGTCGTGGTAGAAGAGAGCTCAATATCACTAGGGGTAAGCCGAGGACATGTGCCAAATCAGTCGTTTTGTCTTTGCGCGTTGCTATTGTACCCGCTGCTGTTCCTGCATACAGTGTCAATAGGTGTAAGCTGAAGACACGGGCCAGTTCAGCCACTCCATCTACATACATTGTCATTAGGCATAAGCTGAGGAGATGGGCTGGTTAAGTCATTCCATCTACATACAATGTCATTAAGCGTAAGACGAGGACATGGGTCAGTTCAGCCGTTTCATTTACATACAATGTCATTAGGTATAAGCCAAGGACCCAAGCCAGATTAGTCGTTCCATTTACATACAGTATCACTAGGCGTAAGCCGAGGACACGGACCACTACTAATACGAGATTGCAGATCGCTCCGGATATCCAGCCTCAGCCAATCACCATTACCAAGGACTGTAGTTGAACCCACATCCTTTTGAGTTGCCACATTGTGTCCAAGGTCCTTATCTGCTGTGCTCGCGACGGTAAGCAACCCCTAACTAGCTGGGGTACCTAGGTAGGTAACAAAAAGATTAATCAAAACGCTTGTATATTTACAGGTAAAAATGCGTATCCAGTATTGCGACCACCAGCGGGGTTCTCGCCCCGGCTGCCACCGTTCTGAACCTAGAATAAGCACTGGTTGGTAAACCTCATGCAGGGCCCTGAGCGATCCCACTGGATGAGTACAGAGCAGAGTAGAAGAAGCCTCTGACCGAGTCAGTCACAACCAGTGAGGTTCCTCCCATACGTAACAGGCGAGGTAAGGAAGCTCATACCAGGCAAAAGTTGGGGAACTTCCACCGTCTTGCACACTTGGTGATTACTGCGGACGAGTGCAAGCGGTTCATGGACGAGAACCGTGAAATCCAGTGACAGTTTGGGAGGGAGGTCAAGGGGGAGGCAGTTAGAGTACCCAGTATTCGATTCCGAATAACACTGTTTACAACAAGCTAGCAGTATAAGTGTCATGTTTTGGTTATCGTCAATTTGGGCAAGCCAGTTGAATTTGAACTTTTATCGCCACTCCTCCTGACAATACACTCACCCAGACAGCCTGTACCATTGAATCTACTTTTTGGGATAGTAAACATCAGTCGCATAGATTAAAATTTTTACCGAAGTAAAATGGGTAGGAACTAGGAAAGGATTAATGGTTGCACACGTGGTTGACCTATAAGCATCAAGTAGATGTCGAGAAGACGTATACTCTGTCGTGGCTATCCACTCCTTAAAGTATGTGCGAAACTTTTCCTTTGGATCTAGAGTACACAATAAAATGAGAGCCCGGAACCACAAGTAACATAGTGAATCTTTTCTCGCTTACATCAAATACATCGACCATCTACATTTGTTTCGATTAAAACAGATAAAAACTTTGAGAGTTAACGATTCAATTTAAAAACGAAATTGAATACTTTGGTGGAGTCTCCTCGAACCAGACCAGAAGCTTTAACATATCGCAATCTCCGGGGCCGTTGATTACGCCTGGGGACTGGAGGCTATTATTTGAGAAAAACTTGTTTTTGAATTCTACGGCAGATACGATTCATCCAGCCCAAACACAGCCTATGACGTGAGTAGAAGCTGAGGTTGAAGGATTGATGATTCGTTTAATTTCAACTATAGACTTTGGATTGCAAACTTTCGTAGGCTTTAGTAAGCAAATCTGACGGTATCAAATGTTCCCGTCACAGTTAAGAGGGGAGGCATACCAACTTATTTCATCACAATTCGCAGCAACTATAGAGTTCGTGGAGTAGCTGTTATCTAGGGCTTATTTAGCGCAGAAAACTTACTAGGTATTGGGAAATGGGCTAATTGCAGCAAAATAAGTCCCTGCAGAATCCTTACTGACCTACATATAAATCAAACTTGAGGCAACTTTATAAAGGATCAGCATCGATCAAATATGGTTCTGATTGTATATAGAGAAACTTCAACAAACAGCCTTTCTTTTCCAAGGCAGTCGACCCCGAGTATACTGAAATACCGCATGTAATACACAGTTTAAGGGCCTTTGTACCAACAGAAAACATTTATCCCACACTTACTCACCCAGCCCTTATATCATTTCCTCGCAAACACAAGCAGTCTCAACACAAAGCAGTAATAATCTAGCCAAAACGTCAAATGCAACAAAAAAAAATCACTTGTAGCTTCTGCAATAAGTGGGGTCATAACTAATCATACTCTTATAGCCCGAACAACACGCCATTTTGTCCTACGTGCAAGGAATATGGGCACGACCAAAAGAATTGCAAATCTAAACCACTTGCTAGATCCCCGGGTAGATGGGATACAACACCGGTCTATAATATGCAAGTTAAATGTGTTTTCTGGGGACACGATGTTGGAACCTGCTACCAAAAGAAAATGTGGGAAGCAAGGTTGCATGGAAACGAGGAACAGTCAGGCCGGAAGTCCTTGGCTCGATTTCAGTAGGCACCAAAGTGGCACCCCATAGCAAACGTCCATCAGGGGATGTTGCGTCAACATCAAAGCCCCCCAGTGGTATCGAAAATACAGCACTACTACAACAATCTGGCTATGGCTTCCTTACCATTAGATGTATGTTAGCAAACCAAAATCAAATTCACAATCAACACGGGTACGGAGTTGAGTATAATAAATAAATCGGTAGTAGAAGTAGAATGTCCAATAAATCAACATAATAAACTAACCTTACAAACTCTTGGCTCAACACAAGGCAATTTTTAACTCCCCACTAAACTACCATGCACATTCCAGGTGGTCGATAAAATTCCTGGACTGCCCAACTACAGACTACTGGGGAATGACTTCCTTTCTAATAACTGTAATGTTGAAGGCCTGGGGGAAAAATTAACATTTCCTCACTCAGAGGTTAATCCCAAGGAATTCGTGATTTTCTTGGCACCTCGAGTGGAGGTGGCACACCAACATCGACATCGAGTAGTGCCTATATGCAATCCGCGGGGCCAATGCGAGGCAAAGCGTCCTTAACAGACAAAGCGATTGATGAGTTTGACCACTCTGTTCAGAAGGCTGCCAACCATTGGAGTATCTCCCAAGGGAAGGCACAAGGTAACTTTGGAAAAATCATCACCCTGCAGCCACGAACATAAAATGTAGTAGAGATTATAATCCATCTTAGTTAGAAGATGCTTTGTGCAGTAACCACTTTGGTAAAATGTATTTTCTAGCCAACTTCCTGTTGAGCCTCTCTAGACCAGTACTTTGAGCTCCAGTGAGTCACCAGTCACACTCGAGGAACTTGACATTGACCTAGAAGTGCTGGGCGAATATTCTATTCACACAGTTGGACTCAACAGAAGGTGTACAGAACCCCTTTAACCAGTGGAACCAAGGGTAAGATCAAACGCCTATCAATCGAAAAATGTTACGGTTGAGTCAACCTCAAAAAGGTATATTAATTGAATAACTCAAGGAAATATTGGACAATGATATTGCCTAGCCAAGTAAAAGCCACTGGAATTCTCCCCTCTTGGTAGCATCCAAGAAAGCTGGAGCCAACGGGAAGAAAAAATGGAGGTTAGTTGTTGATCTTAGGAAGCTAAATGAGAAAACCATTGGTCATGCCTTTCCACTACCTCGCAGCGAAGAAATCTTAGACGTTCTCGGGGATCCCTGATATTACAATACTCTCGATCTAGCCAGTGGTTTCACCAGGTATAAGTGCGTCCTCGAGACCGGCCTAAGACTGCAGAATTCAAACGTATTCCTTTCGGGCTAAAGGGAGCACCCGCTACTTTTTAGCGTATGATGAATTATATTCTGAGCGGTATCCAAGGGTTTGACTGTTTCGTTTATTTGGATGACATAGTGGTCTTTGTTATGGTAAAGACATGCAAGACAACATAAGCAAATTGCGGAAAATCTTCATGCAACAAAGGGTTAACATGAAAGTTACAGCCCAAAAAGGCCCTTTTCTGCATATTTGGGCCACATTTGTTTACAAACGGGTGCTCACCCAGATCCCAGCAAAACCGCATATGCACGGAAATTCTCCGTGTCGTACACTGTCCGATGGTTATAATAATTTTTAGGTTTGATCAATTATCACCCGAAATTCATTCCCCAGTTCTCCAAACCAGCCGAAGTTTTAACCAATCTCTTGTGGTAAGACGTCAAGTTTAAATGGACAAATAAGTGTATGGCAGCTTTTCAGGGACTAAATAACCCACTGATACGAGGTGTGACACTTAAATAATGAGATTAATTTTATTTTAGCGCTTGTGGTTAAACCTGCGGCCTTGAAATTCCGTTCCTCTTTCTCAGCATCCTTCCTCTCTTCTTTGATATGTTTATCATTACTCTAGCTTGTTTGGTTCTCCTGCTGTGTCGTGTTGAGTAGACGTGTGTTTGTGGTGGTCGTCACGAAAATGGAGAAACGAAATCAAGAGCAACGCGTCGTGATAAAATTTTGCGCCAGATTGGGAAAAACAGCTTCGGAAACGTACGCTGAAATTATAAAACTGCATGGTGATAGTGCTCTGGGTTGTGCCCAGGTATTTTGATGGTTGTCTCCTCAATCTCCCCGCCCGAAATAAGCTTGCATGAGCAAGTCGAAGGTGATAACGATGATTATTGCCTTTTTGCTAGCCGTGAAATCGTCCAGAAAGAATTTGTTCCATCGGGGCAAAACGTAAATCAAGTCTACTATCGCCAAGTACTCGAAAGATTGCGAAAACGAGTCAACAGGGTGCGCCCAGACATCGTTTGTAACTGGATCCTTTATCACAACAACGCACCGTGACACACCGCTCTCAGCGTGTCCCAGTATTTGGCCTCTAAAGGGATCACTGTGTTTCAACAGCCGCTTTGTTCGCATATGTCACCCTGTGACTTTTTTTTGTTCCCTAGAACAAAATCGTGGTCAAAGGAACCCATTTTGAATCGATTACGGACATCCATGCGGCCGTGCCGAGGTTACATTCCAGTCGATGCGTTTCAGAAATATTACGAAGCACGGACAATGCGCTGGAATCGTTGTATAGCTGCCCAAGGAGACTAGTTTGAAGAGGATGGCAGAATTGTAGAATAATCTTTAAATATACGGTTTTCATGGAATTAGTCTCATGACTTAATTGTCACACATTGTAGAGACACATTTGTTGGCATACCTCGGTTTTTCGAAACGTTTGATCTCACAACGGATGCAAGCAGCGAGGCACTAGGAGTCTTACTCTCTCAAGGTGAGATTGGCAAAGACCAACCCGTGGGGTACGCTTTCAGAGCAGGGCAGAATTAATCAACCATTGAGAAGGAATTACTAGGAATGGTCTGGGCCACTAAAAATTTCCGATACTAACTGCAAGGTCGACATTTTACGGTTTACACCAATCACTAACCTCTAACAAGATACAATATTTTGTAATAATAGAGCTCTGGTTGCCACTTCAATGATATTAAATAAAATCGAGCTCTGCTTATCCCCTCGATCAAAAAATTTATACCTAGTTAAAAATTGAGCTCTGAGCATATAAATATTTAAAAATGTTGTAAATCAGCTCTATTATGATTATTACATTGAACATGCATCGAGCTCTGCTCACTTCGATCGAAAAATTGATATGTTATAAAAATTGAATTCTGCTTATTACCTCGATCATATTAGGGAAAATTCGAGCTCCGCTTACCACCCCGATCAAAAAATTATAATTTATAAAAGTTGAGCTCTCAATTTATGAATAAACCAAAATTTTGCAAATCGCGTCAATAACGAGGATTACATTAGATGAAAATCAAGCTCTGCAAAAAAATGAATTTAAAAAACCGAACTTGATCGAAAATGAAAATGTTACAAAAATGTACTTCAAGTTATAACTACAGCTCTGAAAATATAAATATTGTCACAGGCACAAATAATTTTGCGAGTTACTGTCGCAATTGTTTTCACAATCATTAAAAACATAATGATCAACAAGCGAATGTACTCGAAAACCCACGAAGCATGATCAACATCTGAAAGTGAGTCACTGCTCCATTCATTAAGCTGCTCGAATATTCCAGGTAATTCACCAATGTACGATAAGGCCGAGCTGAATGAATGTAGGGATTCATTACAACCGCGATAGTAAAAACTGCGATAGTGTGGAGTGCGCATTGAAAAGCGATATTTATCAAGTAATAGTAAAGTGATTTTCATTGATTGTTAAGTGAAGACAATTGTTAGAGAAATTTATAGACAAAGTGAAAATTAAAATTAGTAGAAGTGTTAAATTAATGATTGTGCATTTATTAGTAAACAAACTCTTTTAACTTAACTTAAAAGACATTGCGTTTTTACTTTCCCGGTACATTAAAATTATTGGCCGCGATCTATAACACAGTGGTGTCGAGAAGTGAGAAAGAAAATTTCGAAAAGTGAGAACATTTAAACATTTTTAAAGTGCACAATAGTGAAATTTAACGTGAAAGCTGTTGGAAAAAAAAGCGAAAAGCCAAAACAATAAAAATGCCACGAAACTTGCATCTAAGAATTAATGAATTGACAATGTCGGAGCATAAGGAAGAGTTGGAACAGCGAAATCTGGCTACGCAAGGTACAAAGGCCACACTGATTGTACGCTTGCACGACGCGATCGAATCAGAAGGCATAAATCTGGATCAAGGTGAGCCCTCAGATGCGGAAAATGGTGCAAAAGGTGGAAAAGCAGAAACACCAAACCCAAAGGAACCAGAAAATGCGCCGATGCAAATATTGATGCTGATGCAGCAAGAGCAGCGACAAAAGTGACCTTAAATTAGATGAGCAGGATGAACAGTCATCAAATTTAACTGCAAAGCTAAATGAACAGACATCCAGTTTCGCTGCAAAGCTAAATGAACAATCAGCGAAGCTAAATAAACAATCAGCGAAGCTGGATCAAGAAGCGATCGAAACCAAGCCAGATTTTCAAAAACAGTCTTACGATTTGAAAGCAGATTTACAAAAACAGTAAGCCGAAATAAAAGCGGAGCTCGGTAGTCTCAACAAACAAATTAAACGCGTCGAAGAAAAGGTTCACCAGGTCAAGGAGAGAATTAACCATGAGATCGGCCAGGTCGAGGAGAGAATAAACCATGATATCAGCCAAGTCGAGGAAAGAATCAACCATGAGATTGGAAACATGAAACACGAATTGGAAGCAGTGAAGGCGATAGTAACCACCTCACCAGCCCAACTTATAACCGCAAGTGAAAAGCACATCCAGAAATATTCAAGCACCAATATTTGATGGGCAAACAGCCTGGAGTATTTACAAAACACAGTTTGAAGCTGCAGCTCGCATAAATCACTGGAATGAGCCAGAACGAGCAACTGCATTGATTCTTGCTCTAAGAGGCCCAGCTGCCGAGCTGTTGTAGACTATCCCCGTTGAGTTGCATTCAAATCCGGCTGCTATAATGAATACGCTCGACATGCGTTATGTAGACGATCATCTGAAGCCGATTTATCCGTCACAGCTCCGGCATCGGATGCAGAAGTCTGGCGAAACCTTAAAACAGCTAGCACAAGACATTCAGCGACTGGCACTTTTAGCTGACCCAGCCTATGACGCAGAACATCGAGATGACGCTGCAACAGAAGCATTCATCAGTGCATCAAAAGACCAAGAATTGCAACAAGCCGTGCGTTTAGCTCAAAAGTAAACAGTTAAGGACGCATTGGCTTATAGTCTGAGCTATGAGGAAGCGAAAAATGTGAGCCGTACCACTGCCCGTGTTCGCGAGGTAGTGACAGACAAGTGCAGGAGTGAGCGCGTGCAAATTGAGTGAGACCCACATGTAAATGGTGTGCATAAATGCTTAAATTGTGGAGAGAAAAGGCACCTGCAAAGAGACTGCAAGAAGAGAAGAAAACCGAGCTATTGTCCAGGATGGAGGAGATCTAGACCAAGTCACGAGCCCTGAATGGAAGCCTTTCAAACTGACGGGGTCATCTTCGTGGGGCAGAGGTTGGCTAGGAGGTGCGACGTCCCATGCACTACCATCACCGTGTCAAGACTACATCGTGGAGAAGCCGACTTATGCCTTCCGGGTCAAGTTGACGGAGAACATTGCACCATAACAATTGACACTGGTGCAACCCGATCGATTATCCGACCAGACCATGTGAGGCAGCAACTACTTCAAAAGAGCAGGACTTTCTCACTAAGGACAGCTACGGGCAGAAACTGTACCTGTCCATGGAGAGGTCAACCTCTAGATAATGTTGGGAGACGTTGTGTTTCAACATAATTTTCTGGTCGCGAACATTATGGATGATTGCATTCTCGGAATGGATTTCCTGGGACCACATGGAATCACGTTGGATTTAGGCAAGCGGGTATTGAAATGGCAGAATGTCGAAGTATTGATGGAGGATCCCAGCGTCCAAATTCCCAAGATGAATGTAGTAGTATGTGCCGACACTGACGCACCGGATTCTTCTGAAAGCATTGTATGGGCCAAGCTTGATGATGATTCTGGTGACCAGCGATCTTATCTGATAGAGCCAATGATCTATAAGGAACGGAAAGTGGCGGTTAGAGTCTTTAACACCGCAGACTCAACCACGAGCATCAAAGCGGGAGAAGTCATCGGCAGCTGCCAGCCTGTTTCCACCATCACTTCCTTGGAAGCTAGTCACGACCATCATTGGAAAAGGAGGCAAGACACAGGCAAGGCCCGGGAATCCATGTCTACAATATTAAAGCAGGTCAAATTGCCAGCGCAGCTATTCAAGCAAGCCTCTGATCTGGTCACCAAGTACAGTGACATCTTCTCAACAAGCCCGGATGACCAAGGCCGAACGAGTATGGAAACTCATGTCATAGATATACAGGAAGCCATGCTGATTCAACAAGCACCGAGACGTCTTCCGAAAGCCAAACAAGGAGAAGTGAGCGCACTTATCTCGGACATTTAAAAACAACGTGTTATCGAACCTTCTGTCAGTCCATGGGCCGATTCTGTAGGTCTAGTAAAGAAAAAGGATGGTAGCACTCGTTTTTGAGTCGACTATAGGCAGCTTAATGACGTCACTAAGAAAGAAAGTTACCCACTTCCACGCATCGGTGACATCACGGACACTTTAGCCGACGCCAAATAGTTTTCTACACTCGATCTCAAGAGTGGCTACTGGCAGGTAGAAATCGACAAGAACGACCGAGAGAAGACAGCGTTTTCAGTTGGGACCGGATTGTGGCAATTTGTTGTGATGCCATTTGAGCTTTGCAATACTCCAGCCACTTTCGAATGCCTGATGGAATGTGTGCTACGAGGCCTAACCTGGAAGACCTGCTTGGTGTACCTAGATGACATCATTGTTATCGGGAGAACGTCCGAAGAGCATGTGCCGAGCTTAGAATGGGTTTTCTCCCAGTCGTGACTGGCGAATCTGAAACTTAGTCCCGACAAGTGTACCCTTTTCACATTTGAGGTAAAATACCTGGGACACGTTGTATCAGCAGAAGGGGTCAAAACAGACCCTGAGAAAATTGAAGCGATGAAAAGCTGGCCAACACCCAACAAGAAGCGCCAACTACGAAGTTTTCTGGGTCTGGTGACCTACTATCGCAGATTCCTCAAAGACTTTGCCAAAAAAGTGTCTCCATCAGCTAACCGAGAAAAATTGTCCGTATGTCTGGAAGGAACAATGCCAGACAGCTTTCGAGACCCTGAAGGAGAAGCTGTGTGAATCACCTGTAGTAGCATATCCGAAACCCGGAAAAATGTTTGTAGTTGACACCAATGCGAGCAACGGCGGTATTGGAGCTGTAATCTCCCAGCGGATCAATGGAGAAGGAAGACTCCTCTAATATTACAGTCGAGATCTCTCAAAAAGTGAAGGGAACTACTTCGTGAGCAGGAAGGAGCTATTGGCTATAATAGAGGCCACCAAGCAGTTCCACAAGTACCTATATGGCCAGAATTTTGTTCTCCGAACGGACCATGCATCGCTGAGATGGCGGCTTAACTTCAAAAATCCCAAGGGACAAGTTGCGAGATGGATCGAAAAATTGCAGTCATACGACTTCGAAATTGCTCATCGGAAGGGTGGAGTTCATGGAAATGCTGACGCCCTATCCCGCCGTCCATGTCCAGCTAACTGCAAACATTGCCGACGATTGAAGAAAAGGAGCCGACCGTTGATTTGCGATTGATAACAGCCGAATGCAATGAAATTTGGTCACTGGAGGAGATTCGAAATGCCCAGTTAGCCGATGATGACATCGGACCATTGATCGTATGGAAGGAAACAACTGGGCAACATGAGTGGAAAGACGTTTCAATGCATGGCGTAACCCTGAAATGCTATTGGGCACAATAGAACTCCCCACAGGTGGAGGGTGGCGTACTCAAGCAGAAATGGGAAACGGTGGATGGCAGCTCCTATAGGATGCAAACTATACTTCCCAAAAGCTGAATCAACAATGTGGTTAAGGAAATGCATGAAGGATCCTCGGGAGGCCACCTTGGTGTTAACAAGGCCTTAGCGAAATTGCGGGAAAGGTTCTACTGGCTCCATTTTCGAGAAGACATAGAATTTTGGTGCCGTAGATGCACAATTTGCGCTTCCGTCAAAGGTCCAAGGCGACGACTGAGAGGACAAATGCAAACCTACATCGTGGGTGTACCGTTTGAAAGGATTGCTGTTGACATCCCAGGACCCTTTGCTACACCCACTGTTTACTCCACGAGAGCCACTATGGCCCTCAGGGAAATTGGGGTGCTCCGGCGGGGCTTATTGAACCGGTCAGCTTGTCCGGAGACGGGCGTGGGGCGCCACTCGCTTGTTCCTCAAGGCCCAAACTAGCCGCCAAGCGAGAATGCGGCTAGTTGGAATAATCACGACGCTATTCGGCCGAAACCCTATCTATCAAGCACACACCGACTTTCACTCCAACTCTACACCTGCACAACCGTACTCCAATACTTCTTCCTAGCACTAACCTTCGCCGGGACCACTACACCACCCCCGAACACTCTGATTTTCGATATCACTAGTCTCACTCTATTATATTACACTTTTACTTCGACTTGTCTTTCAAGCCGCACTCGTTACAATCCGCAATCTGAAAAAAAGATCTTCACCGTTCTTGCTCTAAAGACGTAAATTTCTTCCGAAAAGCGTTAATTCGTTTTAATGAAAATACGACTAGTTAAAATTTACAAAACATGTAATCCAATTCGTAAATTCAATATAATTTAACATCTGATACACTGAAGACAACAAGAAAACTTACTTCTACTGTGTACCTATAAGGGGCCCCTTCGATGGTGGTATCCGTTGGTGCACTTTGTAATCATTCCTCCAACGTCTGGGCTTTGCTCGTTGCGTCGATCTTAATCTCCCTACGCTTCGATCTTAATCTCCCTTTTCTTCCGCCACTGCTGATTCTCGCTGTCGTACACTTATGATTTCCGCTGCACTTCAAATTACCTCCGCACTTGTTGCTTTTTCTCAGCTGCTGCTTTGTCGCACACGATAGGAAAGGAAAAAGAGGAGGCGCGTCATTCTTCGCGCGCTTTTATAGCCTCCTCCTAACGGCTAATGTTCCACTCTTCAACCGAAAGTCATTGTCTCCGGTCATCCACCTCTGCAGCGTGCTAATTTCTTTCTGCCGCCACATGGTTTCCGCTCCCCTCTGGTGGTGATCACTCCAAGTGCGGCTGAATTAGCTGAATCTAATTTACTGACAGTTTGGCCTGTCAGTGGTGTTTGTTTACTTTTATTCGGCGAAAACGACAAAACGGATGACTTGTAAAATAATCTTTTGTAGTTTACATCGTGCCATTAAATCGGCAATATAACAAGCTAATCCTTTTCCCATTCCACGTACAACTTCAACTAGTTCATTACAAATTAAAGTCAGCAGTTCAATACTGGCCAATTGCACTTGGCAGTTTCCATCAACATCCTCGGAATTTGGTAGTTTATTTAGCTCATTTGATTCCTTCTGGAACAAGCTTCGTGCGTAGTACAAACAAATTGTAACTAAAGCTTCTAGGTATGTACATCCACGATAGTTTTGACTAAATTCTGTATTTAAAATACTACCAGCAAAGCCTTTACCAAAAATACTCTTGCGATGATGAATTAGGAGATGTTCCAGAGTATTATTTGGAATTGATGTTGTTATCGATAAACAAAGAAATGTTCTAGTATCGCAAGCAATAATATTACGCAGTGTTTGGAATGCATAGAGTGTTTGTTTTGTATCGTAAACCCCGAAGTATAAAAGCATATGCGTATGGAATGGATGTAGCTTATCATGATAACGTTTCCTCTCCTCGGATATTTTTCGCTTCATCTATTTTCTGCTACTACCATCAATAGAAACCGTTTGACGAAGAATCTCCACATTTTGCTTGCTTTTCTCCAACTTTTCCTTATCCAAATCCCAATTTAATTTGTTCGTCAAACTCAATGATTTCTTTCTTTCAATATCTTCCCTCTTACTAATTGTTTCTTCATTTTTCTGCTTTTCATCGAACGCTTTACTTCGATTGTCGCTGTTTGAGTAGTTTGAATCGGAAATACCCATAACTTCATTCAGACTACGATCGAGTGTGATTGCACTTCCGTTGCTATCTGTTGATGCCTTTGAAATGCAACTAACTCGCTTTTTATCGGTTGTCTTTTTAATCTTCTTACTATCCTTTGATACAGTTTTAAGCTTTTCAGGAAGAGGACTTTTGGTTGTTTTTTTGATTTTTACCAAACTTTTCAGCAGCTTGATCCAAAAGGTCGCTAACAACGTGTTCAATTGTTGTCGCGCCTGAAGATGAACTGAAATACTCCTCAGCAGGATGAGACTCCTCAAAAGTCTGATTGGAAACTAGGCTACGATTGCCTTTGAGTGAGGATAGATTTTGTTTGTCCGGGGTTCCATTGGGGACACGATTTAAATGATAAGTTTTCCGATTTTTCGTGCGGTCATGCTCAGAGAGGACCTCTGACACGCGTTCACAATCACCTACAAATCTTTTGATATCGTTAGAAGTTGAAATGATTTCTTTTTCAATTCAATATTCGCATCGCAATAAGCAGGGTCAATGAATGTGGGACTACCCCATGAAGGACCAAACGGGCTTCCGTGTCCTGTATGTCGGAATGAGTCATGTACTGGGCGACTAATATCACTGTTAGGTTTTGCTTTTCCCGAAATATTTCTGGGAAACATTCCAATTTCAAACATGCGTTGATTCTGCCCTTCGCTCGATGACAATTATGTTTGCTTGGAACTATAAATAATCGTGCTTAAACTACTTTTATGATTACAATTTGGAGTGGCAAACAAACCCTAGTCGAGTGCGGCTTAGCTCTCTGAATATACCGAGTCACGCAAATGCTACGATAGTGTTTGGGATGAGGTAATACGGGTGCCCTTCTGTTTTATCCGTAACATTTCCCCCCTACTTTTAGTGGATTTAACTGAAATACACTCCTATAATACTAACCACTTAACGTCGCTGAGAATAAGAGTCTCATGCTCCACCAATTGAGCTAGCATCGCCCGCCAGTCTAGCATAATAATAGTAATAAAAAAAGGAGGAAGTAAAAAAAAATACTAATACTACTACTTCTATTAACCTAACCGACTGCAAATACTAAGTAAGGAAAAAGAAAACTAATATTATGACCTCCACCAACCTAAAAAAGCTTCGAGTACTGAGCAAAAAATAAAAGAGACCTAATACTAAGACTTTTGCCAACCTACCAGACTACGAGTATTGAGTTAAGAAAAGGAAACTAACACTAAGACTTCTGCCAACCTACCAGACTACGAGTACTAAGTAGGAAAAAGGTAGATAAAAGAAAACTAATACTATGACCTCCACCAACCAAAAAAGACTAATACTAAGACTTCTGGGCCCCTCAACCTCACCTATTACTAGTACCACACTTGAAAACCTCGACTTCCCTTAAAACTACAACAACCAATTCACTTAGTTAGGTTAGCTATATACTTATTTTAAACTTCGACTCACGATCGCGCCAATTCTATCCATTTATCCCTTAGTTTCTGATTCGTGGTTTTCCTACATATTGAAGCACCTTCCCTTTGTCGATCCGCTTCTACCTTTACGAGACAGACACTTTGAGGTCCTTCGCATGCCAGGTGCCTGCAGCTCTCCCATTCATGTGTCTGAGGTTGCAGGAGCTCGCTGATACTTGTTTCTCCACCACGAAAGGTCCTATATATTCTGGAGCCAGTTTCGCGGAGAAATGTTTTGCGGCGTCTGACTGCACGAAATTTCGTCTCCAAACCTTGTCACCTTCCTTAAAAGATGCTGGACGTTTTCGGAGATTGTACTGGGCCGTGACCTTTCCTGCCATCTGCTTCATCCGCTGAGCAATTTCTACTCATGTAGTCTGCAGGGCCCTAGCTTTCTATTGGATGCACGGAATTGAATTCTCCACTCCACCTACCTCGTACTGTCGTGGGTCTGTTATCATCTCCCTTCCAAAATTGACGAAATATGGAGTTGCTTTCATAGCCTCATGAGTGTATGTCCGTAATGCGCATCCAATTTTTGCCAAGTTAATACCCACTTCCGGTGGTCCTCTGTACTGTACGCCCTCAGCGTTTTCTTAACTTCTTGATTCACTCGCTCGGCGGGATTAGCCTGAGGATGGTAGAGTGCGGTAAATTTCGCGTGAACCCCATAAGCTCCCAGCATTTGCCGAAAAATTCTCGAGTGAAATTGCACACCGTTATCGCATATAAGGGAGCGTGGTACGCCAAACAGCATGAAAACTTGATCCTCCAAGATCCGTGTGACCTCATTGGCTGTGGCTAATCGTACTGGATATAACAACATGAACTTGGAGAAGTAATCGACAACCGTCAGAATGTGTGTGTTCCCTTTTGTCGAACGAGGAAGAGGTCCGATTAGGTCAACACAAAGAGTTTCCCATGGTTGTTTAGCGTCGTTCACCCTACTGACCATATAACCCGCAGATCCTTGATGATCCACTTTTACTGACTGGCAAATTTTGCACCGTCGCACGTATGTATTAACGTCCGCGGCCATCTTCGGCCAGTAGAAGTGCTGTGCAATACGATCGAATACGATGTCCTGTTCTGGTTTCGGAACTACCTTCTTCCAAGAGTCTTCCCCCCCGGAACCCGGCAGTCGACTTTGCATCCGCTTGTATAATTCCCCTGATCTCACTTGCCAGGCGGCATATTTCTCGGGCTCGGCTTCTATTCTCTGTTTCATCTTCCGATACCATGCGTCGTCCTCTACATTCACTATTAAGTTTATCGTTGGTACTGAGCGTGATAGAGCGTCCGGTACAAGGTGTTTCTTTCCTTCTCGATGGATGATTTCAAAGTCAAATTGCTGCAGCCTGACCGCCCAGCGAGCCAATCGACCGGTAGGATCTCGCAGATTATTTAACCACACCAACGAATGGTGATCCGTTATCACTTGGAAGTGGTAGCCTTCCACATATGGCCGCAGCTTCTCCACCGCCCATAGCACCGCGAGACATTCTTACTCCGTCGTGGAAAATTTTCTCTGCACCTTACTAAGGGAACGACTCAAATAGCACACTACCTTCTCCCCTGAGGCATGCTTCTGGTAAAGAACTGCCCCTAATCCGACATCAGACGTATCCGTTTGGATACAAAAAGGAAGGTCGAAGTCTGGGCAACTCAAGATTAGTGCAGATGACAATTTCGCTTTACAGACTTCAAATGCTTCTTGACACTGTGGAGTCCACACGAATTTCCTATTCTCCCGTAGAAGGTCAGTCAGTGGTGCAGTCATGGTGGCATGGTCCGGGATAAATCGCCAGTACCAGGATACCATCCCTAGAAATTGCCGAGCCTTCTTCACGGTGTTTGGGGACGGAATACGCAGCATCGATTCCACCTTATCTGGGTCGACGTTTAACCCTTGTTCATTGACGACGTAACCCAGGTACTTTTATTGCAGCCGGCAGAACTGACACTTTTCCCTTGATACCCGTAGTCCTGCTTTTCGTAGCCGTCGAAATACTTCCCTAAGTATTGCCACATGCTTTGTAAAGTCCTGAGTCACGATCACTATGTCATCCAGATACGTAAATACGTACGGTTCCAGTTCTGGTCCCAACACGCGATCAACCAATCGTTGCCAAGTCGCTGGGGCATTCTTCTAAACTGGAAAAATCCCCTCCCATGCACGGTAAATGCAGTGAAGGCTTTTGAGTCCGCTGCCATTGGGACTTGCCAATATGCGGATCTTATATCGAGTGACGATAGGTACTGAGCATCCCGTAATTTATCGAGGGTCGAGGAAACGTATGGTATTGGGTACGCATCCTTCTCCGATACTGCATTGAGTTTGCAATAGTACACGCAAAATCTATAGGTACCCTCCTTTTTCTTCACGAGCAAGAATGGGGATGACCAGGCACTGTTCGAAGGTTCCACCACTCCCATGGCTAGCATCTCATCCAGCTCGGTATAGACATGCTTCAATATAGCTGGCGACATCGGGTAATATCTTTGCTTTATGGGTGCTGCAGTTGCCTTGATCACATGTTCTGCTACCGATGTTTCCCCCAACCCTTCACCCATAGCCTTAAATTCCTCCTCCAGCAGCTTATTTAATTCCAACTCCTGCTCTAAAGAAAGACTACTCAGTGATCGTAAGTGTCTGGGGAGTTTCTCATCTAGTAATGAGACGAAGTCCCAATGCTGACTTCTAAGGTCCAAGGATTAGTGTTTGCGGGACCGAGGTAACCACTAATGCTTCCAAGTATTGTGTATGTCCTTTTAACCTTAAAGGCAAACATACGGAGCCCTCCACCTTACAACTCTCGCCGCTCGCGGTTCGTACTGCCTGGGTCACGCACTTATCCATGGCAACAACGATCTTCCTCAATTGCTCCCAACCTTCTGAACCAATGATTGTTCTGCTTGCCCCCGAATCCAATAGACCTGGCATCCTCCTTCGTGCAACTTCCACCAGGACATGTGGGCGAACATCTCCCTCTTTCTCCTCCAAGGTGAATTCTACTTTTGAAACACTCCGTTGCGACCTTTTATTCGTACCACTGCGGTCGCCTATGGGGCACGTTGCTCGTTTCCCGATAATCGGTTAGTTGCCCCCCGTGCCCTCGTCGTGACCTGTTGGCGACAAGTTGGACAGTTAGCTCGAGTCACGTCCCTTGTTCCACACCCGTAACATGTTTTCGGTTGCCTGCACTCTCTTGCCCAGTGTCCAGCTTGCTGGCAATTCCAGCAACGTCTCACATTCCCACGTTGGCACCTTACTTCCACAGATGGTGTGGCATCCACATAAGCCAGGCCCTGCTCCAAACGTCGCTTTCCTCGATGATGAGCTGGTGGTTCAAAGGCTTCAACCGCTTGCCGAGTCTCCTCTAACCTTCTTCCTAACCCAACCAACTCTTTTAAACTCTCGATTGTCCTTAAACTCAACTGAGTTTGATAGAAAGGGGATATGTTTTTCCGGATGATCTTGAGCTTCTGCTTCTCCGATTTCGGCTCCGACAATCGCTTGAACATTCCCTCCATCACCGCTACGTAAACTCCAATTGTCTCATCTACGCCCTGAGTCCTCTCCTTGATCTCCTCTTCAAGACGATCATCATAGTCTGGCGGCAAGAATTCCGTTCTCAAGGCTTTGACCAAACCGTCCCAATCATCCACGAGTTGTCGATTGGCTCGGAACCAAATTAGAGCCTTCTTTTCGAAAAGCTCCACCGCTGAGCTAAATAATTGTCCTTTGGTCATTCCCCGAGCCTCCCTTAATTCCTCTATCCTTTCCAGAAAAGCATTCGAATTCCCCGATGCTTCTCCAGCAAACGTAACACCCCACTTTGCAATGTTCTGATGTTTCAGATCACCATTGCCGAATCTCGGTGTTGAACAGGATGTCGGCTCTCCCGGTCTTAAGGACGGTCTGCGTTCGTATTCTCGCTCCTGTGATACGGGTTCGTCTTCCGTCTCCCCTTCATTTTCTGTCCGATCAATCACCATTCCCAGGGCCATGATTAGCTGTTGACGCAACCTGTCCAATTCCACCTGTGATGCCTCCGGTAGCTGAGCCGTGTTGCAAATTCTTCGCAAACCAAACTCCACCTTAGCCCGGATTTTTAGGTATTTTTTGGACTTCTTGTCATTTGAGAAGCTCGCCACCAAATCCTCAACCTCCGCTATCTTCTCCTTGATCGCTCCCTGGTCTTCCTCATATGTGAACGGGTAATTTTTCGCCACTAACGACTCGTTCAGGGCGTCCTCTGCCCGTAACGCAGCTCGAAGCGATTTCCTCATTGCTTCCATGGTGTCTGGCGGCAAATTCCGGATGGCCAACTCATAACTTAACTCGTCCTTCACCAGTCGATCCACTAAAAACTTTCCGGCTTTCGACATCCTCAAATTTTAAAATGAAAATAGCTGTAAAACGAAAACGACTTATTTCTTAATTCGACGACCTGAACAGAAAAACACAATTACTATCGCTAAAATAGGAGCCCCTTCTGTACTTTATTTCATCTACACTACCGATGGATACAATATACCCGGATTCTAATATAACCTTATTACTATACTTAAAAGCTACCCTCCACCACAATACACTTCCACCGAGTCTCACTTTTACACTTTTCCACACCCGCAATAATATTCACCGCACTTCTCACTCACTATTCAGCGTAAACTTGACTTTAACGTAACTTCAACTCGAACGATCAATCCTTCCGAGGATTCCGACGGACTTTTGCCCCACGTTGGGCGCCAAATGTTACACCCACTTTTTACTCCACGAGAGCCACTATGTCCCTCAGGGAAATTGGGGTGCTCCGGCGGGGCTTATCGACCCGTTCAGCTCGTCCGGAGACGGGCGTGGGGTGCCACTCGCTTGTCCCTTAAGGCCCCAATTAGCCGCCAAGCGAGAATGCGGCTAGCCGGAATAATCACGACGCTATTCGGCCGAAACCCTATCTATCAAGCACACACCGACTTTCACTCCAACTCTACACCTGCACAACCGTACTCCAATACTTCTTCCTAGCACTAACCTTCGCCGGGACCACTACACCACCCCCGAACACTCTGATTTTCGATATCACTAGTCTCACTCTATTATATTACACTTTTACTTCGACTTGTCTTTCAAGCCGCACTCGTTACAATCCGCAATCTGAAACAAGTTGGGTAGACAGACCTATGCTCATGTCAGAAGGGTTTTGTACTCAACTTACAAAATGCCGTAACCAGCAACGAATAAAATTAAGAAACACGTCATGTTCGAGGATCATACTATTATTAACTAAGTTGAAAGAATTTTTTAATTCTGAGGTATTTGTTAAAATTATACCCATAAATATTTCGCTTGATAATTTTTTCAGATTTTTTTAGATCACGGGTGTCCATTCGCGAGGGAGAAAACACATTTTTCATGTATTTCCCCCCCTCTGTGTGCCCCCACTGAAGCAAAAACTGTCAGTTTAAGAACTGTTTTGAAAAGCTCTCATAGAGAACTTTCATTTGATACTCATATCGGCTACCTTTCATGAAATTTTTTTCAGGGGCCACTCCTTTGTACTGTAAGCATCGATTCATGGCCTATTTTTTCGAATCCTAGAATGGCTACAAAGCCCTTTTGCTAGGAGCTCTCTCCTGCTTCTTCGACTTGTTTCAATTGTATGTAGTCATCCTCATGATATCTATCATTCCTGAAATTTTCATGCAAATCCTAGCAAAGCTGTAGTGTCTAAGTCGGTAAAAAGCTCATATGGCTCCATAGCCATATGTTTCCATAGTAATACAGGGCACATTGTTCGATAGTAATACGGGAAAATTCAAATTGCTATAACTTAGTTAAATACTATTCGATCTTTATGAAACTCTCAGAAAAGATCAATCTTATAAAAAGTCATCTTTTTGCTAAATTTTATTGAATTTAAGGGTACCATTTAGATTTTATTCAAGAAAACATAAAATCGATAAATCATACTATTACTAACAAAGTTGAGTGAATTTCGACTTCTCATGTATTTGTTGTTGTTGTACTCATTAAGGCCTACATTCATGATTTTTTTCAGATTTTTCGGATGGAAGGTGTCCAATCGCGAGGGGGGGGGGGAGCGAAAAGCTCGTACATTTCCCCTTCCCCTGCCCCCCTCGGTACTCACAAGGCAATTTTAAGACCTGTTTTTAAAAGATCTCATTGAGACCTTTCCAATGACACCCTACTCGACTACCAATGGTGAAATTTTTTTTTGAGGGGTTAACTCCCTATATGGGGAGACCCCCCTTAAACCCCTTTGAAAAATTTTTTCACTCTTGAACTTTCAAGAAGTCACCACTTCTGACCTTTTCACAAAGTTTCATGGCTGTAGCTTCTATAGTTTCGGAGAAAAAGTGCTGTGACATACAGACGGACGGACGGACGGACAGACGGACACAGGTCGTGATTGCAATAGGGTTTTGTATTTTAGTACAAAACCCTAAAAAAGATCTTCACCGTTCTTGCTCTAAGGACGTAAATTTCTTCCAAAAAGCGTTAATTCGTTTCAATGAAAATACGGCTAGTTAAAATTTACAAAACATGTAATCCAATTCGTAAATTCAATATAATTTAACATCTGATACACTGAAGACAACAAGAAAACTTACTTCTACTGTGTACCTATAAGGGGCCCCTTCGATGGTGGTATCCGTTGGTGCACTTTGTAATCATTCCTCCAACGTCTGGGCTTTGCTCGTTGCGTCGATCTTAATCTCCCTTCGCTCCGATCTTAATCTCCCTTTTCTTCCGCCACTGCTGATTCTCGCTGTCGTACACTTATGATTTCCGCTGCACTTCAAATTACCTCCGCACTTGTTGCTTTTTCTCAGCTGCTGCTTTGTCGCACACGATAGGAAAGGAAAAAGAGGAGGCGCGTCATTCTTCGCGCGCTTTTATAGCCTCCTCCTAACGGCTAATGTTCCACTCTTCAACCGAAAGTCATTGTCTCCGGTCATCCACCTCTGCAGCGTGCTAATTTCTTTCTGCCTCCACTTGGTTTCCGCTCCCCTCTGGTGGTGATCACTCCAAGTGTGGCTGAATTAGCTGAATCTAATTCACTGACAGTTTGGCCTGTCAGTGGTGTTTGTTTACTTTTATTCGGCGAAAACGACAAAACGGATGACTTGTAAAATAATCTTTTGTAGTTTACATCGTGCCATTAAATCGGCAATATAACAAGCTAATCCTTTTCCCATTCCACGTACAACTTCAACTAGTTCATTACAAATTAAAGTCAGCAGTTCAATACTGGCCAATTGCACTTGGCAATTTCCATCAACATCCTCGGAATTTGGTAGTTTATTTAGCTCATTTGATTCCTTCTGGAACAAGCTTCGTGCGTAGTACAAACAAATTGTAACTAAAGCTTCTAGGTATGTACATCCACGATAGTTTTGACTAAATTCTGTATTTAAAATACTACCAGCAAAGCCTTTGCCAAAAATACTCTTGCGACGATGAATTAGGAGATGTTCCAGAGTATCATTTGGAATTGATGTTGTTATCAATAAACAAAGAAATGTTCTAGTATCGCAAGCAATAATATTACGCAGTGTTTGGAATGCATAGAGTGTTTGTTTTGTATCGTAAACCCCGAAGTATAAAAGCATATGCGTATGGAATGGATGTAGCTTATCATGATAACGTTTCCTCTCCTCGGATATTTTTCGCTTCATCTATTTTCTGCTACTACCATCAATAGAAACCGTTTGACGAAGAATCTCCACATTTTGCTTGCTTTTCTCCAACGTTTCCTTATCCAAATCCCAATTAAATTTATTCGTCAAACTCAATGATTTCTTTCTTTCAATATCTTCCCTATTACTAATTGTTTCTTCATTTTTCTGCTTTTCATCGATCGCTTTACTTTGATTGTCGCTGTTTGAGTAGTTTGAATCGGAAATACCCATAACTTCATTCAGACTACGATCGAGTGTGATTGCACTTCCGTTGCTATCTGTTGATGCCTTTGAAATGCAACTAACTCGCTTTTTATCGGTTGTCTTTTTAATCTTCTTACTATCCTTTGATACAGTTTTAAGCTTTTCAGGAAGAGGACTTTTGGTTGTTTTTTTGATTTTTATCAAACTTTTCAGCAGCTTGATCCAAAAGGTCGCTAACAACGTGTTCAATTGTTTCCGCGCCTGAAGATGAACTGAAATACTCCTCAGCAGGATGAGACTCCTCAAAAGTCTGATTGGAAACTAGGCTACGATTGCCTTTGAGTGAGGATAGATTTTGTTTATCCGGGGTTCCATTGGGGACACGATTTAAATGATAAGTTTTCCGATTTTTCGTGCGGTCATGCTCAGAGAGGACCTCTGACACGCGTTCACAATCACCTACAAATCTTTTGATATCGTTAGAAGTTGAAATGATTTCTTTTTCAATTCAATATTCGCATCGCAATAAGCAGGGTCAATGAATGTGGGACTACCCCATGAAGGACCAAACGGGCTTCCGTGTCCTGTATGTCGGAATGAGTCATGTACTGGGCGACTAATATCACTGTTAGGTTTTGCTTTTTCCGAAATATTTCTGGGAAACATTTCAATTTCAAACATGCGTTGATTCTGCCCTTCGCTCGATGACAATTATGTTTGCTTGGAACTACAAATAATCGTACTTAAACTACTATTATGATTACAATTTGGAGTGGCAAACAAACCCTAGTCGAGTGCGGCTTAGCTCTCTGAATATACCGAGTCACGCGAATGCTACGATAGTGTTCGGGACGAGGTAATACTGGTGCCCTTCTGTTTTATCCGTAACACCTTATCTGAATCCGAATGGGGAAATCGATACACGCTGGTTGTGGCCGATTATTTCAGCAAGTGGCCCGAGGTCTAGCCCATTCCCAACCAGGAAGCAACTACTGTAGCCGAACAGCTAGTGTTAAATTGGGTCAGTAGGTACGGCGTACTTTGTGAATTACATTCGGATCAAGGCCGAAACTTTGAGTCACTGGTTTTTGGCGAAATGTGCGAGCTACTGGGAATACGGAAAAGAGGACAACGACGCCGCATATCCAATCCGATGGAATGCTCGAACGTTTCAACGGCACGCTCAATAAACACCTTTCCAAGATGGTTGACGAGAACCAAAAGGACTGGGACAGACACATCCCACTATTTTTGAGGAAGTAAAGGGCTGCCGAACATGCATCGACCGGCCAGGCCTCAGCCAAAGTCATTTTTGGAAAGACTATTTGTCTGCCAGCTGATATAATGTTCGGAACACCCCCTGAGAAACCCCAAACGATCTCGGAGTACGCAAGTGAGCTAAAACAACGGTTGAACCAGATACATTGGACAGTGCAAAAACACCTCGAATAGGCTACTGACCGCATGAAGACCAGGTATGATCTAAAGGCAAATTCTACTGGCTTCCAGCAAGATGACTTAGTGTGGCTATATAACCCACAATGGCGAAAATGTAGGTCTGTAAAGTTGCAACATAATTGAGAGGGACCATACCGAGTTACAAAGCGAATCAACGAGGTCGTATACCGCATACAGGAACACCAAAAGCCGAGAGCCTACATGAAAACCGTGCACCTGGACCGTTTTGCGCCATATTATATCCAGAGGAATTGACTACAACTGGCGACACATCTTTTCGGGGCGAAAAGAACTGAGGTGGGGGCAGTGTTACATGCACGAATAATTTTGCGAGCTACTATCGCAATTGTTTTCACAATCATTAAAAACATGATGATCAACAAGCGAATGTGCTCGAAAGCCCACCAAGCATGATCAACATCTGAAAGTGAGTCACTGCTCCATTCATTAAGCTGCTCGAATATTCCCCGTAATTCACCAATCAGCTAACCGAGAAAAATCGTCCGTCTGTCTGTAGGGAACAATGCCAGACAGCCTTCGATACCCTGTAGAAGAAGCTGTGTGAATCACCTGTAGTAGCATATCAAAGCATGATAAACATCACAATCATTAAAAACATAATGATCAACAAGCGAATGTACTCGAAAACCCACCAAGCATGATCAACATCTGAAAGTGAGTCACTGCTCCATTCATAAAGCTGCTCGAATATTCCAGCTAATTCACCAATGTACGAGAAATGAATTGAATGACTAGACTAGACTAGCCGAGTTGACTGAATGGGGGGATTCATTACAACCGCGATAGTAAACACTGCGATAGTGTAGAGTGCAAATTGAAAAGCGATATTGGTCAAGTAATAGCTAAGCGATATTCAGATTTACCTGCAGCAAAATCCTGACATAGATTTGATTATTCTAAATGAAATCTGGATTTACCCAGAAGAAGCACGGTTTTACAATATTGAAGGATATAATGCGGTATTCACCTGCAGACCTGGAAGAGGTGGAGGTACAGCAATCTACGTAAAAAATACAATCAATTTCATAACCAAGAGTGTGATGCCTGATAAGTATAACGTTATAATAATTGAAGTACGCCATGCAGGTAAAAAAATAAAATTAGGGACGTACTACAACCCCAATCGGATGAATGCGCAAGATTTTTGCACAGTACTAGATACATTATTCTCAACTGAAAAAAATTTGATCACAGTAGCGGACACAAACATTGATGTGCTAATGGAATCACCAGAAACACGGATTTATAAGGATACGCTAGAAACGAATGGAACGGTAATCATAAACAACAACCAAATTACTCGCCCAGTGTCAAATACCTGTCTGGATCATATAGTAACCAATGATTTAAAAGTCGCTGAAAGCATGACATACATATTTGAGGACTGGCCGGAACTGGATCATCGTGTGATAAAAATTGCTATTCAAGACCAAACCCTGAACAAACAGAAGCCGACCTACAAAACGTTCAGATTTCTAGACAAGGAGCTCTTTAAATCAAACATACGAGAGTTACTGGAAAAGCGGAAACCAAATAGTATTATTGAACTCAAAAATATCATCATATCTGCTAAGCAAAGTTCTACAATTGAGAAAAAAATCAGGTGTCGACAACGGACTTGGATAACGAAAAAAGTAATTGATGCAAGTATTAAAAAAAGGAAGAACAGTGGAAACCAGGCTTTCAAGTTTCTGTATATGCAAGCGAAAAAAGAATCGAAACGACTGGTGAAAGAGGCTAAATTCTTATATTTCTCAAGAAGAATGGAAACAGCGGCTGACAACTCCCGCAAAATATGGAAAATAATAAATGAGGTAAAGGATAACTCTTCAACCCAGGGTATATCACAAAACTTTCAACTGAATCCTGATGGGCCCTCTAACACATCGTGTCCACGTACGCGGCGAACTCATTGAATAATTTTTTTTCAACAATTGGTGGAAGAATCACTAAAGAAATCGTTGCCAGTTCAGCAGGCAATGTAAATAATACAAATATCGCAATAAATTCCATCTTTCACATTCATCAAACAAATAAAAGGGAAGTCTTAAATGTAATCAATGAATTGAAAAAGAATACGGCGCCAGGCATTGATAGCATCACGATGAATGAGATTAGTATAATTAAGGAGGACATAGCCCAGATTATGGCAAATTTTATAAACGTGCATATTAGGAATGGGACTTTTCCGGAAGAAGAAAAACTTGCAAAAATAGTTCCTATATTTAAGGGTGGTGATCATCTTGACCCGAATAACTATCGCCCGATTGCGCTGCTGACGGGATTTAGTAAGATATTTGAAAAAATACTAAGCAATCGATTAACATCATTCTTAGTTGAAAACTCTATCATAAGCCAACACCAGTTTGGTTTTCAAAAGAACAAGAGTACTTTGGATGCCCTACATTCTGTCACACGTTTCATCAATCTAGGACTTGACAGAGGTGATTATGTCATCGAAATTTTTGTGGAGTTGAAAAAAGCATTTGATACAGTTGATCATGATCTCTTGCTTCGTAAACTTGAATCGTATGGTATTAGGGTAGTCCTGAGCAGTTGTTTAAGAGTTACTTGGAGGGAAGATCGCAGAGAACTTTAATCAACAATGTCCTGAGCGACCATGCACCTACGGAAATAGGAGTTCCCCAAGGTTCAATACTGGGCCCAACTTTGTTCCTGCTATATACAAATAATCTAAATACATGTGGGCTGACGGGATATCACACGTTATATGCTGATGACACAGTTCTACTTTATTCAGTAAGAGACAAAACTGCCATTGAGAACACTATCAACGACGATCTAGGAAAATTCCATCAGTGGTTAATTGGAAACAAACTAGTATTGAACACATCAAAGACAAAATATATTGTTTTTAAGCAAAAGCACAAAGGAGACATAGATGTCGAACTAAATATTAACGGCGAAAAATTGCAAAGAGTGCTAGAAATGAAATATCTTAGTCTTATCATAGACCATCGTATGACCTGGTTACCACACATAAATAGCTTAAGAAGGCAATTAGCCCCAATAATACGATTGTTAAGAAGATATGAGGATTTTCCAATGCACATCAAGAAACTTGTTCTAAATGCGTTTGTCCTGGCGAAATTGCATTATGGAGTACTTATTTGGAGTCAATCAGCGAAGCAACATTTAAACAGTATATCCAGGCTGCTGACCAAAGCGTATAAAAACATTCTGAAGCTGCCAATGCTTACTCAAACTAGTTTGGTTTACCAATTGGCAAAATCATTAACCTTTAGTCAAATTATTATTATGGAGAAAGCGAAGTTTATCTACAGAAATTTAAAAACTAATGGATCGGAACGAGCGCCATTAATTAAGGTATCACAGATCAACCCATATAATGCGAGGAATGCAAATCAATTCGTAATACCTTTTGCCAGAACGGATCGACTAAAGAACGATGCAACGAATGATGCTCTGCGTATATATAACAATCTACCAGAAATTGTTAAGGAAGCAAACTCACTTTTGGTATTTAAGAAAAGACTAAGGGAGCATTTAATGAGTACTGATTGAAGCGTGGACCTGTAATTCTGCTTTTATGAGCCCAGTATCTTAGGGCGTTCTTTTTGACCCTATCGGCGAGATACTGAAGTGACAGTTACTCAGAGTTTTTTTTTTGAATGCGTCGTAAGATATTGAATATTTTTTTTATCTCTGAGAGCTGATCATGATTTTTTGGACTAGATGTTCACGAAAAGGACTAGTTCACATTATATTGTGTGCCCCCTTATACCGATGTGTTAAACATTGTCTGGGTGGCACAAAGGGCCAAGCGACGTAATGTGAATGCAGACCGCACGAGCGTTGTGCGACGAAGAAAGAGTGATGGAGAGAGTGGTAGGGAATGTAGGTAATTAAAAAAAAAAAAAAAATATAGTAAAGTGACATTCGTTGATTGTTAAGTGAAGACAGTTGTTAGAGAAAGTTATAGACAAAGTGAAAATTAAAATTAGTGGAAGTGTTAAATTCATGATTGTGCATTTATTAGTAAATAAACTCTTTCAACTTACTTTAAAAGACATTGCGTTTTCACTTTCCCGGAACATTAAAATTATTGGCCGCGAACCATAACACGCGACAATTTTTAAAAAAGTTATAAATCATCTCAGTAATGAACCTGGAAAGCACAGGTCTAAATACACAAAAGTAAATCAATAGAGCTCTGTTACTCACTTCAATAAGATATAAATGGTTGGTCCTTTTTGTCATCAAAAAACAATAATAAGCATTTGTAAATATAAAGCTCTACAAATCAACTCAGAGAAAAGTTATGATTAAGCTCCGGTAATCATCTCATGAACTTCATAAGAAAATTGGAAATTTATATGTAAGTCACGACGAAACGCAAATAATTTCAGTAATAATTATACATAAAGTAAATAAGGTGTTCCAGCCGTACTGAGGAATACCTCAAGGAAGTAAAGGCAGCCAAATATCAGTGTGCAGCGGATACTCAGGTTGAAGAGTACATTCCAGAGCCGAAAAGAGAAAATCACGGGGTACCAGTTCACGTTCCATTGGAAATTGGTGCAGACTCCGAACCCAGAAGAATTGAAGAGTTTCGACAAAGATCCCGAGCTGGAGACGAGACACCAGTAATTTGTAAAAGACGACGACCAAGAGGGGAACAGAAAACTAAATTGAAGCCAGCAAGAGTGGAACTCCATAGAGTCATAAGGCTAATGAACGGAGAATCATAAAAACTTCTTCAAAGGCAATTATTGGCGCTCAAACCACCGAATCGCAACCATGGGAAACAACTGCTCGAATGAGGATAATAGAGTTGTTTAGGAGTACCGACAGACGATAACAACATCTGCAGTTTTTGTAGTTGCGATAGTTTTACTGCATTGTTACAATAAGTTGTTGTGTTAAAGATATAAATTTAAGAGTTAAAGTATCCTGGCTTACCAAGAGATAATCACAGCGTCTAGGCGCGCATTTAGTTAAGGCAGAGTTTGCCGGAATACTTGGCGTATGCGCCTGTATGAAAAGTCAAAGTTGGATTTAGGCAGAATGCCAGATTACTAGGCTAGAAGGCCAGATTAATTTAGGCAGCAATGCCAGTTTATAAATATAAATGCAAGGCGAGTGGCCAGTTTAAAGTATATTAAACGACTATATTTTCTTTACTTTCCCTTAGCCTATTTATACAAAAACCTTGACAAGCTAAAAATCTGCAGTCCATAAGAAAAGTATAATGAAAAAACTCTTATGCTTAAAATACTTTGGCAAGGAAAACGTGCTTCGCACAAAACTGTACAGAAGATATATGCATTCTTTGAAATCTATAAGAAAGAAAACTTCACATGCTTAAGTCTATAAGAAAAAGTCTACACATCGGAAATGCACTAACCAGTGATTTGAAATCCTCATGAGCATTCTAACCTATTCATAACGTGCATTACAACTTATTCATAAAAAACTTTTCTATACATATCCTATCTTATTCATAACAAGTTGGGTAAACAGACCTACGCTCATGTCAGAAGGGTTTTGTATTCAATTTACAAAATGCAGTCACCACATTGAATAAAGTCAAGAAGCATGTCAATGACGATTTTATTGGAGAAAATATGAAATTCGAAGATCATACTATTATTAACAAAGTTGAATGAATTTAGACTTTTGAGGTTTTTGTTATTGTTATACTCATAAATATCTCCCTTGATGATTATTTCAGATGTCCATTCGTGAGGGAGGAAACCTCATTTTTCATGTATTTCCCCCTGTGCCCCACTGAAGCAGAAACTGACAGTTTAAGAACTGTTTTGAAAAGCTCCCATGAAAACTTTCATTTCATACTCATATCAGCTGCGTTTGATGAATTTTTTTTTCAGGGGCCACTCTCCTGTATTGTTATCATCGATTCATGGCCAATTTTTTCGAATCCTAGAGTTGCTACAAAGCCCTTTTGCTAGGAGCTCTCTCCCACCTCCTTGACTTGTTTCACTTATGAGTAATAATTGTAGTTACTCATCTTCAGTCATTCATTAAATTGAATCAAGTGTTCAAAGCATGCACCTTGAAGGTTGAAGTTGGGAAAAAATAACTCAAAATTATTCAATCTTCGCATTCAAAACAGCCACTATTTTGTTTTTCGATTACTGATACCACTAGCTGAACCGATTCTCAAAGATATACATGACACCTATCATTCCTGCAATTTTCATGCAAATCCTAGCAAAACTGTAGTGGCTGAGTCGGTAAAAAGCGTATATTGTTCCATAGCGATATGTTGCCATAGTAATACTCGTACATGCAGCGCATATTGTTCCATAGTAATACAGGAAAATTCAAACCGCTATAACTTCGCTAAATATAGTTCAATATTTATGAAACTTGCAGGGTAAATCAATCTTATAAATAGCCATCTGCGTGCTGAATTTCATTGAATTTAAGGGTACTGTTAAGATTTTATTCAAGAAAACATCAAATCGATAAATTATACTATTACTAACAAAGTTGAGTGAATTGCGACTTCTCACGTATTTGTTGTTGTTGTTGTTGTACTTATCAAGGCCTACATTCTTGATTTTTTTCAGATTTTTCGGATCACAGGTGTCCAATCGCGAGGGGGGGGGACACAAATTTTTCGTGTATTTCCCCTCCCTGTGCGCCCCTCGAAGCAAACTTTGCCAAACTAAGACCTGTTTTGAAAAGCTCTCATCAAGACCTTTCATTTGATACCCATATCGGCTACCTTCAATGAAGTTTTTTTTCGAGGGGTTACTCCCCTATATGGGGAGACCCCCCTTAAATACCTTATAAAATTTTTTTGTAGTTGAAATTTGAAGAGAGCACCACTTTACTCCTACATAAAAAATTTGATGCTTCTAGCTTAAGTAGTTTCCGAGAAAAACTGCTGTGACACACGGACGGACAGACAGGACGCGATTTTAGAATGGTTTTCTAAAATTATTTTACAAAACCCTAAAAAATGTGTATATTCATATCCATTGGATTCTTCATACGGGAATCCAAATGCATAAAGGGAAAATCTTTGTGTTGACTGTAAACTGACACTTTTATAAACAATGTATTGTCTTTGAGTGCGAAGATAATGGATCCACATAGTCAAAGTCAAGTTCAATGCAGTCGTAATCTAACACCCTTTAGGTACCAACAATGAACTTGTCTTTGAGCGTGAAGACAATTGCATCGGCATGGTCAAATGAAATTAGTGGGCAGATGTTTTTTTTTTTGTTTACTATATTGTTCTGGCGCACGTCGTACGCGTAATGAGATCTTTTAATAGATTGGAATTGAGAAAGAGGTTATATACATATTCGAATAGGATTTTAAAATTTGAATTGGAATTTTGATAGGAATTTAATTTGGACTTTGAAATGTAAATTCATTGCAATTGTAATTAGGATGAATGAAAAGATTTTCGATATACATTACAAAGTATAATGAGATTTATGCTGTGAAAAGAATTAGTAGGAATGTTAATGTCTAACTATAAGAATTCTTTTTAATAATAATAATATATGAGTGCAAAAACTCTCTTATGGATAAATTACGAGCTATTATAGAAGAGAATGAAAGTGTTAAAAGAAATTTAAGAAAAAGTCAAAGAATCCATATACTTTTGAGATATTGCTTGAAAAATTACAAACTTAAAATCCTAAGGAGAGGAATTCAATTCGTTATTAACAGGTGTATCCGAGAGCGACTCAGAACTTTTAGACTTAAAAATAAAATTTCGAGCCGAAGCGGCAATACTTGAAGGAGAAATTTGACTACAATTAGGAAGACAGGGATATACCGAAAAGGATAGTGAGTCCATTCAAGACAATACTATCACCCTTCAGGAGGATTTGGAACAAAGTTTGCCAATCTCAGAAGCAAAATATAGAATGGCTGAATTTTCATTAGAAACTGCTGTAAAGATAATCCCGATCTTTGAGGGAAAATACTAAAAAATTTGAGTCATTTTTGAAAATTGTGGAGCTATTAAACTCTGCCCTTAATACAAATGGTAAGTGATGACGATATGACATCTTTTGAGACTCTGAAGTCCGCGTTGTTGTTGAAATTCAAGAGTAACAAAACAATCCCTCAACTTCATACTCAGCTCAGTAATACTGTGCAAAAGAAGCTTATAAGGACAAAATCACATCTTTAATATGCGAATTGAACCAGCTCCAAGTTCAAGGCTTAGGCAGTCAAGCATCAGTATCCGAGAAAAAAGTGGTTACTAACATCAATAATGATTCAAACAATAGAAGATTTGATAACAGGTACAATCAAAACCAGAACAATAGAAGGCACATTAACGTGATGTTGGATCAGAGAAACTTGCAACTGACCGGCGAGGAAGTGTAGAACAACCTCCAGGTGTAAATCATAGCATTTATAGAATAATTGACACCAATGCAAATTTTATTGAAGTTTATTGCCATAATGCACGTAAAAACTTGAGATTCCGAGTCGATACAGGTGCAAACATATCTATATGCAAATATGGTGTATATAACAACATCGATTACGCGTTAAGAACTAATTATAGGGTTAAGTTAGTAGGAATAACCAAAGGCATTATGATTTCACTAGGCACATTAGATTTAACTTTACAAATTGGGGAAAGCGAAGTGACTAATTCTTTTCATGTTGTAACTGAAAATTTTCCAATAACCACAGATGGTATCATAGGAAGAGACATACTTACAGAATGTACGAGTATGTACAAGGTTGACTATCAAGCATACACCATCTCGTTTAATATTAAAGATAATAAAGTCGTTTTACCAATGTATGTATACGAAAAAACCCAGCAGTTATTGTATTAACGTATCTGCTAGCACAGAAGCTATAATCCCGGTTAATCTGAAACTTGATGAAGATAGTATTTTATTGAATGGAGAAATACAGGAAGGTATTTTTGTTGCTAGTACGGTCATACCAGCAAAAAGAATTCAATATGTGAAGATTCTAAGCACCACACACAATGATGTTGTGATAAATGAATCTTTGAGGAATTATAACATCGTTGTAAAAGAAAAGCAAGAAATTGCTAGGTACAATCAACAAAGATAATTTCGATAAACCATCCATGAAGAGTTTGCTTAAAATTCTTGAAGACCAGTACACGTAAAAACTACAGATTACCTCAGGCCCAATAAGATGTGATTCTACTACAAGTGAAAGACTTAGACTCTGATGATATCATTGAACCATCCGTCAGTCCTTACAACTCACCACTCTTGGTAGTACCAAAAAAGGCGACCAATGGAGAGCAAAAATGACGTTTGGTAGTAGATTTCCGTTAATATAACAATGGAATAGTTAACAATAAGTTTCCTTTGACCAGACTTGAGGACGTTTTGGACAAGCTAAAAAGGGCAAAATATTTTTTCACACTAGACATGACTAGTTCTTTCCACCAAATAGAACTTGAAAAAGCGTCCAGGCCATTGACAGCATTCTCAACAAGCGATGGTCATTACCAATTTAAGAGTTTACCATTTGATTTGAAAATATCATCGAATAGTCTTCAATGGATATTAACCAGAGCACTCAGTGGTTTAAGTCATGAGGCTATCATATACAGTGAGATAACACGTAAACGCTTAAGACCGAATACTGGTTAACATGAAGTAACACACCGATCGCGGCAAACTATTAGCTATTTTCATGCGCATTTATTATTATTTATTATATTACTATTAATGAACAAAATACAGAAAACAGAGCCAACAATGGGCTTGAATACACCTTGTCTATCTAAGCTTCATTCACCGTACACTCCTACAAACGCCCCACAAAAAAATCTCATCACTCAACAGTTGGCTTTGGAATTCGCTGGCCAGTTTATAGCAGTGCGTGTTTAAACTCAGTATTTGGATCGTGTTTGTTTTTCTGGTTGAGAAGATACGAAGACAGGGCAAAAAGGTGAGTGAGGAAGCAAATTGCTATTTCACTTAAAATGAAGATGGAGCTTCTTAGGGCTGTTGATCAAAAACAGAAGACAAAAACGGAGATCTGTAAAGATTTTAGTATTGCTAGTTCTACCTTATCAACAATAGTTACAAAGAGAGATCAAATCGCGGATATGTTTGAACGGATTAAATTGGGGCCAAAGCAAAAACGAATCAGAACGGCCAAACATGAGGATTTAGAGGCGGCTTTACTTGTTTGGTTTAAACAAGCGAGACCTCAAAATGTCTCCATATCAGGACCATTAATGTTAGGAAAATGCTATGAACTTGCTAAGTAATTGGGTATTACATTTTTTGCAAACCCAGGATGGCTAGAACGTTTCAAGAAAAGAAATGGCATAGCACTAAAAAATGTTTGTGGTGAAGTTAACAAAGTTTTACCAACCATAACAGCGAATTGGTTGCTGTCTACCTTGCCTTCCATACTTGAAGAATATGAAGCGAAAGATATCTTCAACGCGTATGAAACTTCGTTATTTTACTGCTGCCTACCCAATAAAACTTTATCGTTTAAGGCACGATCGTGTTCAGGTGGGAGACTCTTCAAAGAACGGATTACGGTATTGATAGGTTGAGCTCGCTTACGATAGCGAAAGTAGCAAAATCCAAGTTAATTACTTGCCCAACAAGTTAAATCCACTTGCATTAAAAATTCATATACATCATGTATCACATTACTCACTCGCCTGCGAGCAGAAATTGCAACTTGAGCGCGTTTAATTTTCATGGGAATGTTTTTCCGGCTGAATTCCTCAGAATTATGTGCCGCGTAGAATTTCTTGAGTCGTGGAAAATTTCATGAAACTCGGGTTGCAATGTTTGTTCCCATGGGAATGAAATTTTGTTATGCATTTTAGAGTAACCAATTTAAGAATAAGAAAATGTCCTATTTAATCTTAAGCTTTTGGATAATAAATTCAGTTGTAGTTCTTTTGGCGTCTTTTCTGATGTTTTGCTATGACAGAAAGGATTCAAAATATTTCTAGTGCTGTAGTAGAAATATATGTTTGCTTCCTGCATACTCTGGTATTTCGTTATGACTTAAAGGACTTAGAATATTTCTAATACTGTACTAGAAATATATAAGGCTTCCTGCACATTTAGTAAAGAAGTAAATTGTGAATTGGGTGGTAAGAAAATTAACCTTATATAAGTACAAAAACATTGGTGACCCCGACGTGATCCAGATTGGAGCCGACCGTTGCGAATCAATCGTAGTATTTGAACAAGCCCTACAATGGAGAAGTTAACGGCTACACAATCCGAGCTGGGGAGCAAACTGGAACAGCTGCTGATAAACTTCAGGAATGATTTAGTCTCCAGAAAAACCAAGGAATACCTAGGTAAGAGACTAAGCTTGTCGAAAAGGCACCGGTCCAAGCAATCGTTAGCAGAGCCCCGGCAGCCAAGCACTGTGAAGCATTTTCTGTCATTTCTGGAGAATCGTTTTCAAAGCCTTGAAACCCTCGGCAAATCATCTCCAAAGCAAAAACAAACTAAGCTTGCCTTGCTAGTGACGTCATCCAAAGAGAGCCCATGCATAGTGGGCAAAGAAACGCATCCACTATATTATTGTAAAACTTTCCTGAATCAAATGCCAAAGGTTCGTCGCTGGACTGTGAAGAAAAATAATTTGTGTTACAACTGTTTGCGGGCGGGCCATAATAGTCAACTGTGTTCTCTCCGAGGCTGCAATAAGTGTTCTAGAAATGAAGGTAGCGACCTCGGCACTTTCAGTTGCAAACAAAGGAGACATACTGTCTACGATCGACCACCGGAATTCTTTCCAAAATTTCCAACGGATTTTTGCCTATGTTCCTCGGTTCATAAATAACACTAAAAGGAGAGGGTTCAAACGCTCATCATACCTAACTGTTGAAGAACTAGATGCAGCCACGGCACAACTTATTAAGGAAGCACCATGCCGTAACTTCTCACAAGAGTTTGCCTTCCTTGAAAAAACGGCCATAGTAGACAAGAAAAGCAACATAAGTTCACTCGCCCCATTCTTGGACAAGAATGATGATATCAGAGTTGGAGGACGATTACAAGAAGCTGATTTTACATATAATGCAAAACACCCAATGTTGTTACCATACAATGACACACTTACTCGGCTGGTAATGACAGACATTCATATTAAAAATTTCCACGTCGGACCGCAAGGATTACTTCCTACCACATGCCAAAAATGTTGGCCTATCAAAAGCAAGACAATTGCATGGTCAATCGTATTGAATTGGGTTCACTGCAGCAAAGCAAAGCCAATACCTTTATACCAGATGATTGGTAATTTACCTGAGAGAAAAATCAAACATGCTAAGCTATTCTGAACAACAGGAGTTGATTTTTGCGGTCCATTTTGGATTCATTACAAGGCTAGAGGAAAGAAACCTCAAGAGAGTTACGTAGCGTTATTTGTTTGTTTTGCAACAAAGGCAGTGCACTTAGAAGTGGTAAGCGACTTGACAACTAACGCATTCATTGGCGCACTGAATCGCTTTGTAGCCAGACGCGGAGACTGCCAACATCTGTATTGCGACAACGTTACGAACTTCGTAGGAGCTCGGAGCCAACTGGAAGAACTTCCACCAGCGATATATTCAAAAGAAGCGGAAAAACAAATTGACAAATTCTGCACATTTAGAGGAACCAAATTCCATTTCATCCCACCAAGAACTACACATTTTGGTGAACTGTGGGAGGTAGCCCTCGTCTGCCAAGAACTTGCTTCTTTGCAGCCTAAACAACAATTTGCTGACATATGAGGAGTTGGATTATAGTGCGAGTGTAAGCGATACTCAATTCACGACCTATCACACCAATGTCTTCGGGTCCGAACAGCCTGACTGTGCTGACCCCAGGACATTTTTAAATAGGAAAATCATTAACCAGCACTGCCAAAACCACTGAAAACCCGCAGCGAATAGATCTACATCAACACTAAAAGCGCACTCTTCACCTAAAGAATGAACTTTGGCAGCGATGTTTCAAAGATTAATCAACCGAGCTGCAGTATCGAACCAAATGGAAGCAACAATGCAAGAACGCCCAGCCTGGCATGTTGGTTATAATAAAGGACAGCAATCTTCCAGCCACGCATTGGCCTCTTGGTCGCATACTAGAGACTATAAAGGGAAATAATGGTTTAGACCAAGTTGCAACCGTGAAAACAGCTACAGGTGGTCTCAAAGGGCAATCCACAATCTTACTCGACTACCAGTAAAGGTTGACGTAGAAGAGAACGTAACCTGTACAGCCTTCCCACACTCTACGACGTAAACAAATACAGACGAAACAACAAGTCCACCCCCAATTGAAGGTCCACCTTCTTCCAAAAAACCGCCCTGAAGTCAGCTCCCAATCAGCCTGTTATTATTCACATGCCTTGTCTTGTTGGTGCTAGGAAACAATCAGGCAACAATATAACCGTTCAAATCATCACCTGGTTTGTATTTTGAATGAATGGGTTTCACTCACTTGTCATCCGACGAATGGGATTCAGTTATTTACTACAACATGACTAATTACTGGAAGGAGCTAGCAACTGTAAATAAAGAGATTGAAAACCTAGATCATCTCTGTAGTAAGATAGTAAATAAGCAATCCTGTGCACCAACGCCAGCTCAATTTACAAACATGGTTATGGAATTAACAGAGAACAACGAGTTACTGCGTCAACAAGGCCATGGTCGAGAGTAACGATCCCCTCTCAATATATTCGGTGACATCGCCCATTCGCTATTCGGCATTTTGGATGATGAATATGCGGAAAAAATGTCAGAAACAATAAATAACCTTCAACAAAATGACAGATACTTGCTTGAACTACTGAGGAATCAAACATCCATAATCGATTTCACTACAAACATCATGAAAGAGTTGCATAAAGCAGTTGAAAGACGGGTAAATGAATTAGAAGAATACCTCAACGAGACGCTCAACACCATTAAAGGAATAAACCATGAGTTCTGGTACTGCACTGGAAATATATGTTTGCTTCCTGTGAGAAAATTATCTTATCGCGGTACAAAAACAGGATGCAATTCAGATAGTTCTGAAAAACTACCCCTATTCGTTATTGCCAAAAGTTTGACACCGCGGTGTTTTAAAAATGTAAGAAAATTAACGGTGGAATATGCATGTAACAAAAAGCATGGATGGTAGCAACGATGTTTACTGATTGTATTGTAAAGTTAGATGAGCGATTTTTACGAGAAAATTGTAATGTTGCGATGACAATTGACAGTTGTCCAGCTCACCTTAACGTTGTATTGAAAGCTATAAAGCTTATCTTTTTACCTCCAAATACCGTTAGTACCTTGCAGCTTTGTGATCAGGGGATTATACAAAACATGAAATTTTTCTATCGGAAGCAAGTGCTTCGAAAATATTTACTTGCAATTAAAGCATAGGAAGATTTTTCGACTAATTCATTAGATTCTAAAGACGATTCAAAATGTTTATCGTCATGCAGGGTTCTTGAAAGTATCAGATTCATCAGCACCAAAAGAAATGGTAAAGGGGGATACTGAAATTGAACCGACGCTCAATGAAATAACAATGCAAAGAAAAATATAAAATTATTTTCCAAAAACTCAATAAGTGTTTTGTTTTTCGAAAGCCTTGAAAATGTTCTGATTGGTTTCATTAAGTTCTTGTGATTATGTACTTTTGCTTTGAATTTCAATAAATACAGCATATGTATACACATATCCATGTAAATAAAATTTAATATAATAAACTATATTTTGATGAAGACATCCATAAGTTTTTTCCTTTAAGACCAAATTCTTTTAACACAAAAAAATATTTCAGTATCCTCAGTTTCGTGTTAAACGATTTTCACTATATGTGGACGGTATCATAGCATCAAACATCACAACGACAAACTTTGCAAAGTATTGAGTAGGTTGCGTATGTATAATTTGAAACTGAATCCAGAAAAATGCCAATTTTTAAGACCGGAAATAGTGTACTTGGGACATTTGATCACCAGTGAAGGTATGAAAACAGACTCGTCAAAGTACGAAACTACCCCGTTGTAAAATCGAACCTTAGGTTTGTGGCAAAGCTCTAATTCCTTATTAAAAAAGAATGTTACGTTCGTATGGACAGAAGATTGTCAGAATGCCTACGAGACATTAAAAGCAAAACTAATTAAACCTCCGATTTTGCAATATCCAAATTTTGAAAAACCATTTATTTAACTACTGACGCGCAGTTCTATCTCAAGGTGAAATTGGTTCCGATCTACCGATATCTTATGCTAGTAAATCATTAGTAAAACGTGACATCAACCAAACCAACAATTGAAAAATAACTTTCAGCAATCCACTGGGCTATAAACTTTTTCAGACCTTATCTTTATGGTAGAAAATTCATAGTGGTTACTGACCATAGACCACTTGTTTCTTTATTCAGTCATAAAAACCCTTCATCAAAGTTAACCAGAATACGAGTAGATTTGGCCGACTATGACTTTACGATAGTCTATAAAAAAGGAAGCATGAACGCCTATGCAGATGCTTTGTCTAGAATCGAGCTAGATTCAGATATACTCAAATTAATGATACTTCCGGACACTGATGAAAAAGTGAAACGAAAGTTAATAATAATAACTAGAGGCATGGCAAACAGTACAAAAAATAAAAACAAAGTCAAAAACCAATGCACCAGCACAAAAATAGAACCTGATCAACTCTATTGTTGGGATTTCACTAGTTTGTCTGACATTGAGGGTATACCAAATTTGAAATTCACTATGTTGTGCAACACAAATAATAAAGATAAAATAGTACGCACTGACAAATATATTGAAGTATTTTATAGCAACAAACGCGGCAGTAAACACGTTATTGCCAATGATAAGCTATTAAATGTAATATATTACCACCTTAGCAGAATTGTAGTATATTGAATAAGGATAAAAGTTAATCAATAATAATTATAACTTGTAATTATTCGAATACTTTATGACTTTAAGACAACCTTATTACACGTGAATACACGAACCAGTCGCCTTGACTGTTCGGTTTGAACTGAGCTTTAGTTCGCACAGCTTACACATGATTAATTTAAGTGGAACGATCATTGCTAGATGTCGCTAGCATAGAGACATATTTCATAAAATCATACTTTATTACATTCCTCCACCGTATGATGATACTTATTTTTAACATAATTTCAATTAAACGTTCTACCTTTTTTTAATTCTTTGAGGCCTTTCATTTACATTCCAAGTGACTTTAGGTTTAATACGCTCTTTACTTAAATTTTCTTTTTGATTAATTTGTTCTATTGTCTCATCAGCATCTGTTTGCAATAATTTTTCAGTACCATAATTTTCAAATTTAATACTTTCAGTATTCTGTTCATTTTAACACTCTTTTTCGTCAGCATAAAATGCAAAATCTTTCTCACATCCATTAGTAACACGATTTTCACGAATTCCAGACACATTATCATGGAATTTTACAATTGAAGCAGGTATTGGACTTGTACATTGCTGACTTTTTTGTGTTTTGTCATCAATTTCAACTCTCTCATTCTCTTGTAACAATTCTTGAGTAAATAAAATACCAGCTTTTCTTATTTGATCCAAATGTCTTTTATAAACTAATTTACCAACAATAGTTCTACAAAGATAATTTCTTGGACCTAAACATTGAATAACTTGAGCTTTTACTCATGTAGGTTTATTAACATCTTTTCTATAATCGCGTACCCAGACCATGTCACCAACATCAAAATAGACATCACGAGTACCACGAAAATTTTTGATTTGTCTGTCAACATTAGCTTCAACTCTGCTTTCCTTTAAAAAATCAAATCGAGTTCGCAACTCTCTTTTAGACATTAATTTTGCAGGAATACCTCCCGTGGTACAGTGAGGAGCAACTCAATAGCTAAATAAATAACGCGATACTAAATTTTCTACTTTAATACCTTTGTTAGCAGGATCTAATAAGGCTTTTTTCAATCCGAATTTAAAAGATTTAACCGAGTTTTCGGCAGCTCCATTAGATGGTGGTTGACGTGGTGGTGTTAGGGCATGTTTTATTTTATTCATTTTACAAAAATTTTCAAATCTTCTGACATTGATTGCCCCTCATTATCAGACACAAGTTTCTTTGGCAAACCATATCTCGAACAATAATCTCTCAATTTACATAAAGCATTTTCAGCAGTTATATTAGTCATATAATAAACTTCAGGCCATTTCAAATATGAATCCATTAGAATAAAATAAACTTTATTATTGATTGGGCCACATGAACTCGCTCTAACACTTTTTAGCTTGTTCATACTTAATCAAAACAGCTTTATTAGGATTACTAGCAAGTGTATTGCAAATATCACAACTTTTTGAGTATTGCTCACTTTTTAAGTCTAAATGTGGCCACTACAAATATTGTCTGGCTAAAGATTTCATTTTGCTCGAGCCCATTTCGAAATTTTGATGGAATTAAAACTCGATATCCCCACAAGAGCAATTTTTGTTCAATACTAATTTAGCTCTGATAAAATAAGGTTGTAAATCTTTTTCTAATTTACTTGGCCAACCATTTCTAGTGTACTCATACACCTTACTTAAAATTGGATCTTTACGAGTCCCAATACGCAGACTTTTTGCATCAATCGGAAGCTTATCTTCAATAAACAAATTAAAATAATCAGCTGCGGGTTCACTGACAGAGACATAATTTATAGGAAGCCTTGACGAAAAATCAGCACCTCCATTATTTACACCTTTAACATGTTTCAATGTATAGTTGAAACCACTGAGCCTTTGCATTCTTCCCGCGGCCATCTGAGGAATACCTTTTTCTTCCCCCGAAATTCCCAATAAACGCTTATGGTCTGTTTGTAATACAAAATCAGTGCCTTTTAAAAATTGAAAAATATCCTTTACACACCAATAAATTGCAAGAGGATCTGTATAAATAACTGAATAATTTTTTTCAGAATTAGCTAACGTTCGAGAAGCGAAACTAAAAGGTTTTTCCTCACCATTCGGGAAAATATGCAAAAGGACGGCTCCTATGCCTACATTAGAAGCATCACAAGCCAATTTTAATTCCAATTAAAATGAACTAAATTTCTGTCAGAAACAATTTCTTTTTTGATTTTTTGTAAAGCTGATTCACACTCAATTGTCCATTTAAATATTTTATCTTTTTTCAACAATATATAAATTCTGAATAGTAGTTAACCATACCAACGAGCGATTGTACTTCTTGCACATAAGTTGGCGTAGGTGCATTTACAATAGCTTCTTTTTTAGAAGGAATTTTATGCAAACCATTTTTGTCTATTATATGGCCAAGGTTTTTAACTTGAGGTTGCAAAAATTTGAATTTTTCAAAATCAAACTTTAAATTAAACTTCTCAGCTCTCTTAAAAGCCAACTCTAAATTCTTGAAATGCTCAACTCTATTTTTTCACTTAACAATAATATCATCAAAATAATTTTCACTATGAGGTATATCTTTTATGACCTCTTCAACGGCTTGTTGAAAAATAGCACAAGCTGGTTTCGTACCAAACGGTAATCTATTAACTAAATAAGCACCCTCGTGCGTACTTCAAGCTAAAAGCTTCTTTGTTTCATCATCAACCTCAAGTTGATTATAACCTCGCGCTAAATCCAAAACACTGTACTCCTCCCCATCTTCGAGAGCAGCAAACAACTCTTCGATTCAAAAAATCGGTGTTTGCAAAACACGTATATCACCATCTGGTTTTAAAACGGGCACTAAGGGCGTACCTCATTCACTAGTTTCGACATTTATGGTAATGCCTTGTTCTTCAAGTAACTGCAACTCTTTTTCAACTTTTGCCTTGAAAGCGAGTGGAACAGTACGGGGTTTTTAAAAAATAGGTTTCGTATTCAGTGTTACTGTTAATTTAACTTTACGACCAGAAAACTTACCCAACTTTCCATCAAACAATGAAGAATATTTATTTATATTTATATTATCTATTCCAGCAACAAAAATATCAAATATTTTCATCAAATCTCTACCAAACAGACTCGTTCTGTTATTTTCTTTTGTAACAACCAGATTGTGATAAACTGTTTTGCCCTCGAATGTTATTTGGGCATTCACTTCGCCTAATACTTTAGGAACACTTATCAAAATATTTCAAAAATCGATTAGTTTCCTTAATTTCAAATTTACTCAAATACTTTTGATGAGCATCAAACGGGACCACCGAAATTTCCGTACCACTTTCCACCTCCATAGAAAACTCAATTTCATTATCGATTTTTACTTGAACGCAAATCGGTGGATTTTTAGATTTTGAAGAAAAATTTTCAACGTTGTAAATCTCCAAAAAACATATGTCACTCTCATTAGACTCCTGTACTACGCTATTCGTATTTGAAGTCTTCGTTTTATCTTTTTGACATGCTTTGACTATAAACCCCTTTTGAAAACAAATTTTACATTTATAAGACTTATATTTACACTTACTATAATTGTGTTTTGTTTCGCCGCAAGCTCTACACACTGCCGTAGACAGTTGTTGTGACTGCTTCACAGAATCGTTGTTCTTTGGCGGCCCCTTCGCCGGCGTTTGATTTCGTATTGTTTATTTTAGATACATTCGTAGTTGACGCTGATAACAATGCTTCCTTTTTCAAAGCGGTTTCCAAAGTAGCCTCCAATGAAAAAGTATGGTTTTCCTCGAAAACTCTGTCGAGAACTTTGCCTTCATCATGCATTAATAAATAGATACTTAATGCGTCCTTCGAGTTCTTGACCAAACTTCCAATCCACAGCTCCTTGTTTTACACGCACAAACCACTGACTGACTGTTTCAGCGGGACCTTGTCGTAAACGATGAAACTGTCTGCGCTCTTTATGCACAAAAATGCACGGCGAGTAATGCGATGCCAAGATGTCACACGATTCCTTGTAAGTCTTATTTTTCGGTAAAGTAGGATTCCACAAATTTCCAAGTGTTTTATATATTTCTGTATCTAGTGAAGTAATTAAGACCGACACTTTCCATTGATCATCGACAAAATTAGCTTCGAAATATTGTTCAAATCGTTCACGATACACATATTACTCAAAATTTCCTTTAAATTCTTCAATTATGCCTATATTACCACCAACATTGACAACTGGTGCATTGTCCGTTGATTGTGGAGCAACTTTATTTGTTCCAAGAATATAATTACCATCGTCGGTTCGAATAAATTCTAAACCTGATAGAGACACGAATGTGTGCCATTCTGTCTCGGTTAATTCTAAATCAGCCATTTTCTCTTGTTAACTAAAAGGTAATCAATAATAGTTACAACTTGTAATTATTAGAATACTTCATTACATTAAGACTACCTTATTACATGTGAATACACAAACCAGTCACCTTGACTGTTCGGCTTGATCTGAGCTTTAGCTCGCACAGCTTACACATGATTAATTTAAGTGGAACGATCATCGCTAGATGCCACCAGCATACAGACATGCTTCATAAAATCATACTATATTACATTAAACATTAATACAAATGGTACCGTTCATTCTAATGAGAGCAATAGCGATAAGCCTAGTTTGGAATACGTTTCAACATTAGAAAAGCTGTTGAAATTCGCAAAGAATGAGAACATAAGCGAACTCTCATTGCCAGAAGATGATGAAATATTTAAATCCATGGATAAAAATGAATTTAAATGAAATTTCAACATGTTGCAACAAAACAATACGCGTACAAACTTAAGAATATTAATTTACAAGCCACTAAAAATAATAACTAATGAAGGTGAACAAATGAGGTTGTCTAAGATACATCCATTACATTGCTCTCATCACCTTCAATTCTACTGAAAACAATTTGTTTGCTCATCATATTGGAAAATTCCTACACTTTGCACGAGTACGCGTGTCAGTAATTCCATCAGCGACAAATGATCAATTAGGCACGAGCATCAATAACCTTTCCTATTGGATTATTGAACTTTGCACGAGTACGACAAATCCATCAATTTGCACGAGCTGCAACCATTAACAAATTTTTCTATTGGAGTCAATAATCGAGACAATTAATTTCAACACAACAACAAAATACTTAGACTTAATTAAAATGTAAGGAAATAATATGTTTATAAATATGTAAATACTAGCATAATAAATTCATTCTGATAAGAGATATCATAAGGTGCGTGTTTTCATTGAATTTTTACTTTCCAGAACATTGGTCCGACAAGCCGAATTTCTCAACGTTCCAGAAGGATTCAAACCGATCGCAGTTTAAATTTGAGGAAAGATTTAAAGCCATTCGCAGGTTCAATTTGAAGAGTTAAAGCTAATTGCTGGTTCAACTTGACAAACAACACCAAATTCTCAACGTTGCAGAAGGATTCAAGCCGATCGCAGGTTAAGTTTGAGGAAAGGTCTAAAGGCGAATCACAGGTTCGATTTGAAGAGTTGAAGCTAGTCGCAGGTTCAACTTGACAAATAATACCAAATTCTCTAGGTTGCAGAAGGATTCAAGCCGATCGCAGATTAAATTTGAGGAATAAAAGCCAAACACAGGTTCAGCTTAGAAAACAGCACCGCAATCTCAACGCTGCAGAAGGATTCTAGCTGATCACAGGTTCAATTTGAAGAGTCACAGTCAATCACAGGTTTACTTAGCAAACACTACCGCAATCTCAGCGCTGAAGAAGGATTCTAACATAGCCGATCGCAGGTTCAATTTGAAGAGTCAAAGCCAATCACAGGTTTACTTGGCAAACACCACCGTAATCTCAACGCTGTAGAAGGATTCTAGCCGATCGCAGGTTCAATTTGAAGAGTCAAAGCCAATCGCATTTTTAACTTGGCAAACAACACCGCATTCTCAACGTTGCAGAAGTATTTAAGCCACAAGTTGAATTTTGGGAAGAACCACTGCAGAAGAAAGGGTGCAGTAACAACTGAAAGCAGCTCGCAACTCTCCAGACGGAATCGGTGTGCTATTTTAATCAGATCAGCAATTCAAGAATAGAATAGCCTCTCCAATAGCAGCACAAAAGCTAAACTTCGGTAGCATCAATCGGGTCACATCTAACTGCAAAAAGGATGGGGCCAGTAGATACTCATTGGCATACTTCGAGACAATATTAGTGCGTCTTGAAGACCAGTGGAAGGAATGTTAAGAACTACATGCTAAAACCCATGCGCATTTGCAGAAGGAAAACAAAAAAGGCTTACTGCAAAAATATATCGAAGATTATGCCTTTATCGAGGATTTCGTCTTGGAACACAAGACGATCTTTAAAGAAGGTATCTACAAACATCGTGCTGGTTCTTCAGGGCAGCCACAACCAGCTGTGAACACAAGTGGCAACCTACAGTTGGAGCGGATTAAAATTCCAACATTTGATGGGAGCTACGGGAGTTGGGTAGCTTTTCGTGAACTATTTAAAAGCATGATTCACGAGAACGCAGCATTATCAAATCTGCAGAAGATGCAGTATCTTCGCAGCAATCTTAAGGGTGAAGCAGAAAAACTTGTGAGCCATTTAAACATAGTAAGTGAAAATTATGACGCAGCATGGTCAATATTGTGTGAAAGATATGACAATATGAAGATCATAGCGCAGGAGCTTATACAACGTTGGTGGAGTGCAGGTTTAAATCAGGCAAACCATGTTACAGGACTTCGAGGTATGGTGAACACAACCAATCAGCTTATAGCAAGCCTGAAAACACTGAAAATCGGCGGGTTTAGCTTCGCTCTAGTATTTACTCGTACGAATAAGCTCGATAAAAAGTCAAGAGTGGGATGGCAAAGGCTTATAAGCGAGAGCACACAAGTACCTACGCTAAAGAAACTTATCACTTTCCTTACCCAAAGATTCACAATGCTAGAATCATTAACATTGTCGAAGCCATACTCAGAACCCAGAACACCAACAAGTTGGGTAAACATACCTACGCTCATGTCAGAAGGGTTTTGTATTCAATTTAGAAAATGCAGTCACCAGATCGAATCAAATCAAGAAACATGTCAAAGACGATTTTATTGGAGAAAATATGAAATTCGAACATCATACTATTATTAACAAAGTTGAACGAATTTCGACTTCTGAGGTTTTTGGTATTGTTATACTCATAAATATCTCCCTTGATAATTATTTCAGATGGATGATGACGGAGGAAACACATTTTTCATGTATTTCCCCCTGTGCCCCCACTGAAGCTAAAACTGACAGATTAACAACTGTTTTGAAAAAACTTTCATTTCATACTCATATCGGCTACGTTTGATACATTTTTTTTCAGGGGCCACTTTCCTGTACTGTTATCATCGATTAATGGCCAATTTTTCGAATCCTAGAATGGTTACAAAACCCTTTTGCTAGGAGCTCTCTCCCACCTCCTTGACTTGTTTCACTTATGAGCATTAATTGTAGGTACTCATCTTCAGTCATTCATCAAATTGAATCAAGTGTTCAAAGCATGCACCTTAAACGTTGAAGTTGGGAAAAACTAACTCAAATTATTCAACCTTCGCATTTTAAACAGCCACCATTTTGTTTTATGATTACTGATACCACTAGCTGAACCGATTCTCAAAGATATACATGACACCTATCATTCCTGAAATTTTCATGCAAATCCTAGCAAAACTGTAGTGTCTGAGTCGGTAAAAAGCGCATGTTGTTCCATAGGCATATGTTGCCATAGTAATAAATACAGCGCATATTGTTCCATAGTAATACAGGAAAATTCAAACCGCTATAACTTCGCTAAATATGAAACTTTCAGAATAGATCAATCTTATAAATAGACATCTACGTACTGAATTTCATTGAATTTAAGGGTACCGTTGAGATTTTATTCAAGAAAACATAAAATCGATAAATCATACTATTATTAACAAAGTTGAGTGTATTGTGACTTCTCACGTATTTGTTGCTGTTGTACTCACCAAGGCCTAGATTCCTGATTTTTTTCAGATTTTTCGGATCACAGGTGTCCAATCGCGAGGGGGGGGACACAAATTTTTCGTGTATTTCCCCTCCCTGTGCGCCCCTCGAAGCAAATTTTGCCAAACTAAGACCTGTTTTGAAAAGCTCTCACCAAGACCTTTCATTTGATACCCATATCGGCTACCTTCAATGAAATTTTTTTTTCGGGGGGTCACTCCACTATACGGGGAGACCCCCCTATACGGGGAGACCCCCCTTAAATACCTTATAAAATTTTTTTGTAGTTGAACTTTGAAGAGATCACCACTACACACCTACACACAAAATTTGATGATTCTAGCTTAAGTAGTTTCCGAGAAAAACTGCTGTGACACACGGACGGACGGACGGACGGACGGACGGACAGACGGACAGACTGGTCGCGAAACTAGTAGGGTTTTGTAAAATTATTTTACAAAACCCTAAAAAAGGTTACTACGCACACTACACAAGTGACAACATTACGGTGCGCTATGTGCACCAACCCCCATCGGTTGTTTGAATGTGAACAGTTCAAGGAGGCAACTGTGGATTTACGACGCGAATTGGTAAAAAACAAAAGGTTAGGTTTCAACTGCCATTCGGAACAACATACAGTGAAGCAATGCAAATCTAAGAAAACTTGTAAAAACTGCTCCAAGCGGCATAATACTCTACTACACGCTGTAGATGACAGGTTAAAGCCAGTCAGACCCAAGCACATAATGCAGTTCTTTGTAGCACTCAAGTACTGCTTGCAGCAGCACTCATGACTGTAAAAAATAGTGAAGGTGCAGCTGTCACGCTACGAGCATTATGAGTATTGGATATTGGCTCAAAAAGATCATTCATCACAGAATCGGCAATCCAATTATGAGGATTAACATGCAAATACTTTAAAACGTCTATAGGAGGTATTGGGTGTGCAGAAGCCGTAATATCCAGAGGAGTAGTTGAACTTACAGCATTGATCACGAATAAGGACAACGATACATTTTTGCGTTTTCCGGCATTAAAAATCCCCAAAATTACGACCATACTACCCGCCACAAGTATCAATGTTGCTTTATCTCCACGACTCAAGAAATTAAAATTGGCAGATCCTGGTTTCAATCAGCCATCCCACATCGATCTACTTCTTGGAGCGGACATCTATGGCAACTTACTGGACAATGGTTTCATCCATGGTCAGCCTTGCCCACAAAACACAAAACTCTGATGGGTTCTCTTCGGATCAACTGTCAACATGTGAACCGATAAGAATTCTCTATCTTTTGTAGCAGCCGGAGAACTAAATAAAACTCTCAGACGTGTTTGGGAGATTGAAGAACCGTCAACCACAATACAACCAGCACCATAGGATGCTCTAGTCGAAAGACACTTCTCTGAAAATACGAGTAGAAACTTAGATGGAATATACACAGTTATGCTGCCATCTAAATCGATTATTGATCACAGAGAAGAACTGAAGGAATATGTTCGCATTGCACATATTAGATTCCGACAGCTATGGTAACGCCTTTCAAGTCATCTCGAGCGAAAAAAGAAATATCATGTATTCATGAAAGAATATTTAAACCTTGGTCATATGAAAAAAGGGCTAGATAATTTAGTCCAGAATACAGATTGTTACTACCTTCCACACCATGAAATCATCAAGGAGACGAGCTCCACGACAAGGTTACGCGTGGTCTTTAATGCATCGCAGAGATCAATAGGCGGAAAATCCCTGAATAATCTGTTACATGTTGGTCCTACTATACAAACTAATCTCCTTCATCTGCTACTGAGATAGCGAAACTACCAGTACGTCGTCGTTGCCGACATAGAAAAAATGTAAAGGCAAATACGAATTCATGACAGCGATCGTGACTACCCGCGCATATTGTGGAGGTTCGCTACTAAAGACCCAATCTGTCACTACAGATTGAACACAGTGACATACGGTACAGCCTGCGCACCAGTTTTAGTAATATGGACTCTTCAACAAGTGGCAATTGATGAACGTGTCACCCACCCAGAAACCACTGAAACGTTACTCCAGGACTTTTATGTCGATGATCTTTTGACCGGCTCAGATGATTTAGCCCACTTAAAACACTTGCAAGCCAAACTCAGAGTAGTGCTGCACAAAGGAGGTTTTCATCTTCGAAAATGGTCAGCTAATCATCAAGACCCTTTAGAAGCTATTCTAGAAGAAGATCGAAAAAATCAAAAACCATTAGACAAAGCTCTTTTAGAAAAAATTAAAATGCTTGGACTACAATGGCATCCTGCAGAAGATGTCTTTTCATTCCAAGTCCGGTTTACAGAAGAAAACAAGTTGGGTAAACAGACCTACGCTCATGTCAGAAGGGTTTTGTATTCAATTTAGAAAATGCAGTCACCAGATCGAATCAAATCAAGAAACATGTTAAAGACGATTTTATTGGAGAAAATATGAAATTCGAACATCATACTATTATTAACAAAGTTGAACGAATTTCGACTTCTGAGGTTTTTGGTATTGTTATACTCATAAATATCTCCCTTGATAATTATTTCAGATGGATGATGACGGAGGAAACACATTTTTCATGTATTTCCCCCTGTGCCCCCACTGAAGCTAAAACTGACAGATTAACAACTGTTTTGAAAAGCTCCCATGAAAACTTTCATTTCATACTCATATCGGCTACGTTTGATACATTTTTTTCAGGGGCCACTTTCCTGTACTGTTATCATCGATTAATGGCCAATTTTTCGAATCCTAGAATGGTTACAAAACCCTTTTGCTAGGAGCTCTCTCCCACCTCCTTGACTTGTTTCACTTATGAGATTAATTGTAGGTACTCATCTTCAGTCATTCATTAAATTGAATCAAGTGTTCAAAGCATGCACCTTAAACGTTGAAGTTGGGAAAAACTAACTCAAATTATTCAACCTTCGCATTTTAAACAGCCACCATTTTGTTTTATGATTACTGATACCACTAGCTGAACCGATTCTCAAAGATATACATGACACCTATCATTCCTGAAATTTTCATGCAAATTCTAGCAAAACTGTAGTGTCTGAGTCGGTAAAAAGCGCATGTTGTTCCATAGCCATATGTTGCCATAGTAATAAATACAGCGCATATTGTTCCATAGTAATACAGGAAAATTCAAACCGCTATAACTTCGCTAAATATGATTCAATCTTTATGAAACTTTCAGAATAGATCAATCTTATAAATAGACATCTACGTACTGAATTTCATTGAATTTAAGGGTACCGTTGAGATTTTATTCAAGAAAACATCAAATCGATAAATCATACTATTACTAACAAAGTTGAGTGTATTGTGACTTCTCACGTATTTGTTGCTGTTGTACTCACCAAGGCCTACATTCCTGATTTTTTTCAGATTTTTCGGATCACAGGTGTCCAATCGCGAGGGGGGGGACACAAATTTTTCGTGTATTTCCCCTCCCTGTGCGCCCCTCGAAGCAAATTTTGCCAAACTAAGACCTGTTTTGAAAAGTTCTCACCAAGACCTTTCATTTGATATCCATATCGGCTACCTTCAATGAAATTTTTTTTTCGGGGGGTCACTCCCCTATACGGGGAGACCCCCCCTTAAATACCTAGTTGAACTTTGAAGAGATCACCACTACACACCTACACACAAAATTTGATGATTCTAGCTTAAGTAGTTTCCGAGAAAAACTGCTGTGACACACGGACGGACGGACGGACGGACGGACGGACGGACGGACGGACGGACGGACAGACGGACAGACTGGTCGCGAAACTAGTAGGGTTTTGTAAAATTATTTTACAAAACCCTAAAAAGCTAGCAAAGCGTTCTATACTTTCAGAGGTAGCGAGACTATTTGATCCATTGGGTTGGCTACAACCATGTATAATCACAGGAAAAATCACCACTCAGAAATTATGGCTACTAAAATTAAGATGGGATGACGAGGCTCCTCCAACCGCAGCAAAAGATTGGAACGACACCCGCAAGAAATTACTAGTTCTCGAGAAACTTTGCATCGAACTACATGGTTTCTGCGACGCCTCCAATGCAGCTTATGCAGCTTCAATTTACGTACGAGTATTGGATGCAAACGGGTGCATATCTACTAGCTTCCTTAGCGCAAAATCCATAGTTGCTCCATTGAAAACGATATCAATACCAAAGCTTGAGCTCAGCAGTGCTGTTCTCCTGTTAGAAACAATGAAACAGGTAAAACAAGCATGTAAGTAGACGAATATTTAAACATACTTTTGGACTGACTCGAAAGTTGTCTTGGCCTCGATTCAAAAGCCTGCGGCAACTTGGAAGGTGTTTTTGGCGAATCGCGTGAGCCTTATACATGAGGAGTCAGGGCCTAGTGATTGGCATCACAGTAGCCAGAGAATACCAGTTCTGGACTACTTTTTTCATACAAACTTCAAATATTGTCGAAGGTTTGTGTCTTGGGTATGCGGGCGTGTGTCTCGAGTGTGTAGGTGCGTGTATTAGGGTGGTATAGGTAGGTACCTGGGATAAGAAGGTATGAGTCCGGAATATGTGTGGATATGTGTATCAGATTTGTGTAGGTGTGGGCCTTAGGTATATGAATATGTGTATCAGATTAGTGTAGATGAGGGCCTTAGGTATGTGGGTATGTGTACAAGATTTGTGTCGGTGTGGGCCTTAGCTATGTGTAGAAGATTGGCATAAGTGGGTGCCAGGGATGAGAAGGTATGGGTCTTAGGTAAATAAACATCTGTACCTTGGCTAAGTAGGTAAATATTCCGGGTCTAAGTAGCCTCTATCATTTAATAGTAGAACGAGCCTTAATGATTGCAATCTAGAATAGACATATGTCTTTAGATACATCCTTAGCCTTAGTAGCTTCTAATGGTAAATAGTGAAACTAGAAAATTGATTTCTGTCTAGGATAGTCCTAGGTATTTCAATTAATACTCGTAGATTAAACACCTAGATTTCTCAGCGTGTTTATATAGAGTCAATATAAATGTTTAAAATTAAGGGCCTTTGACGCTTTTAGCGATAGATAATTATACTATTCATGGTTGTTATTCATCTATAGTGGAAGTATTTTTCATACATTCATTGCTTCTAGTCTTCGATCAGTATGTTATTCATCTTTGGTGGAAGTGCTTTTCGGGTCTTTAACGCTTCTAGCGCTAGATAGTTTTATGTCCATGGCTGTTTTATTGTGAAGGAGATCCATTTCTAGGGTTGAGAGCTTGAAGTATTAGGGTTGCTGATCAATTAGGGAAGCTCTGTGGATAGGTGGCGCCCTGGGCGATAGGTTTGCTGCTTATAGGGCTTGAGAATTTCTAGCGTACCTCAATACTGAGAGGCTTTTGGGTCGATAAATTTACTTTATCACATAAGGCGTGCCGAACTTTTTTGATGGTGCGATTGGCTGCGTAGTGACGGCGGGCGTTTATATAGACGGATGACTGCGATATTGATGGATGATGGACGTGCCCGTCAGCGGGTATTCTAATCCATGGGAATTTCCTTCATGGGTGCTTGGATAAGGACGCGTTGCTCAGCGATTGGTTTCTTTGGTTGCGTGTGAAAATGGCCGACTCGCTTGATCATGCTAGCCGTGCCGGAAGTTTTTATGATTCGAGTAGTTGCGTGGTGATGGAGGGCGGCGCTATAGATGGGTGACTTTGACTGGTAACGTGATGCGCGGCATTGAGACGTGTTTTCATAAATGTCCATTCAAAGATGCGCCTGTTCTAGTTTGCTGATTATTATTTACATTGATCGTTTTCAGTTTCTTTTTGCTTGGATACGTCGTTTCTTTGTTTTGTGACGCATTGCTATTGGATATTATTGCTTTTATCGGTGTCATGTCAATAGTACTTTAAGAATCGTCTACAATGTATTTTGTTCGGTTAGACTACTATGTTGATTGTTCAAATCTATGGATGCAGTGAAAGAGATCTTAATGTTTGTTGTAATGCGTTCTTGATATTTAGTATAGTATTAAATTTTCGTTTGTTTGTAGCAGCATTTTGTTTGTCTTCATCATCATCACTTATTTCTTAAAGCAGTGTGTATACTTCATTCTCTGATTTTACTATTATCCAGAAGTATGGCACTATATTCATTCATGTTTTCTTTACTATAGGGTGCTCATTGATTTTGTTCAAAAATTTTAATAATTTCTTCCAAGACGAGTTATTTTCTCAAATTAATGATCTTGTAGTGCATGAGATGGTGATAATTTTGTTCGTACAATATATGATTTGTCCCTTTTGATAAGCGCATGGTAAAGATGCGTTATTTTTTCAAATCACTATGTTGACATGTAGGTTTTGGGTATCTGTTCTCAATTTCAGATTATTTATGGATGTTGTCTTGGAAAGATTTTACGATTTATGGTTTCTGGGATGCTACTTTTTTATGGAGTTTATGTATGATGGATGTAGAAATCATCGTGGTGGTCCTAATGAGTGGGAATCTTCACGAAATTTCATTGATAATTTTTTATTACTTAGTGAAAGAATGAATAATATAGAAAAAGTGGTAGGTGTCAGATCATAGACATTAGGGGCTTGTTAGTATTATGTTATTATTCTTTGGTTATATCCGTAATGCATGAAAAAATATTTTTAGTCATATGTGGTGGCATTATATGCATGCACTAGATTGAATGAATTTTTATATTTACTTTGAATTAGGTGTTGTTATTGTGGGTCTATATTATTTAGTTTAAGTAGTTTCATGATTGCCAGTATGATATAGAGTAAAACTATTATTTCATGCTTGTCTCATATTCTTCACAGTATGTATGATTTTTTGACATTTCCGGATCTCTTTAGCCATATCTGCACTAGGAACTTATTGTTTTGAGTATCAGAATTTTCAATTTGCTATCTCCTTTGGAACGCTTGCATGCATGGATGATGCCATTTTGCTAATACTTTTCGGATGCATACTATCGCTTTTAGTGCCTATATGATTGCATGAGAACTTACAAACCTCATACTTTGTGTGCTTGTAGTAAGCGTAAAGCCACTCCTGCTATATTCATAAACATTTTCAATATTTGAGCATTAAGTAAAACACGTATTTACTACATTTTAAATATGCTAGATTTATCATCATAGGGATTTTTGGGTATGCTCATTGACATATTCAAGTATTATTTTCACATAAGTAAAATATATTCTTGTTGAGTTTTTCTTATCAGAATTTTTTTCTGCTGGATGCTTGGTTGATTTTTTATAGGTTTGAAGAAGGTCTAATTAGTTTTCAACATATAGGGTATGTTTTGTGTTGGCACACTGCTACTATAGATCACTTGGCTAATTTTTATGTAAGATAGTTTGGTATAGATAACGATGTGTGGTAGCATATGAGTTTATGGTAGGCTATTTTTAGATCGATCTCATCGTATCTTGTATAGACAAGTAGCATACGTTATGGAGTGTTCTTGATAAGGAATGTCGCGAGTCATTGTAGGATGAAGAGATTATCATTACTTTCAGGAGGTGTTTGTATGCTGGTAATTTGATAACAGATGTACACTTGAGTTGAATGAGCTCATGCGGGTTTTTTTTTGTCCATTGCTAGATATTTTTGAATGATAGAGTTAGGAATGTTTGGGTCATTTAGTTTTGTTGTTTGGGGTATTTGTTTACTTGAGCAGTGTTAGATTAGTTGTTAAAATAAAAAGACTGTGTTTCTTTCTAACAGAAATAATTTATTGAGTAATGCTATTTTTTTCTTATATATAAATAAATTTTGATACAATTTACAGCGCATCTGATATATGAATATATATTTATGAATTTTATAGCATATTGAACAATTTTCAAGTTAACTTAACCTAGGTTTATTCAGCTGCACTATTTCTGCATTAGGACCATACAAATGTATAATAAGTCCTCTCACGTCTTTTTTAATATTTATTGTACAATTTATATAGCAATTCAATATCGTCAGCATATCATTGTAGCTTATGTCCCCTTCACTCTAGTGCAAACAGTTGATGTTTCAATTCCAATATCGTTTTGGTTGTATGTTATGAGAATAGTATGTTCCTTGACGAATTACTGATAAGGATTTCCCGATACAAATTGAATATCAATTATAAACTTTTTCTGTCGAATGGCACTGACCACTAGTTGGTTCTGGTCTTGTTTGGAATATTTATACTACAACAACAAATGCATGTATCAGTGCCTGATGTCATATTAGAGTTGGACCATATACATTTTTGTAGTGTATTCCATGTTTATTAGATAATTTCTCACCCATACTACGATATATAAGAATATAATTCTCGACGCGTACTCGGTGTTCAGGAAAAATTTCATGGTACTTTTCCATGAAGCATAGAATGACCATTGTAACAGATTTTATCGCGTTGAAAGAGCATTGACCTCAGTCTTATTAGTTTTCTTGACGTTTTTGAATGGATGCACTTAAGACTAGTGGTTTGATGAATTTTAAAAACCTCATAATAATCCATAGAATAATATGTAGTCTAGTGATACAAAAAAAACGACGTGCTGCCTTCAAGTTAACATACGTTCATGTTCTAGTTTGTACAGTACAGCAAAGATGAGGGTCTGTTTCTCAATATTAAACTTCAGTATTTTATAGACTAAAGAGATTATACTTGGCTACCACGCCGTTCACAATAGTATGTTGTTTTTCCCAAGTCTTAATATACAATTTTTTAATGAATAATTCCTTTTAGTGAAATAAAACATTGTTTACAGCGTTTGTAGTATTTTATTTCATCACATGGAAAATTAAATCATTACAAAGTACTGGCATTTCATAAAAAAGTCTAGAGAAGTTTATGTTTACAAATGATGTTTGAGTTGGAGTGAAGAAGTCGTTGATACCCAGTTTAAGTACGCTTTTTTCTCTGCATCTTGCACAATATTGGTCATAGTATTTCTTCACACAATCGGTAAGCAAATTGGTGTATTGCATGACAATGTTGAAAAAATCCATCAAGATGAAAAGCGTGAAGAGCTTAGGATGTTTGAGTATTAGTCTCTTGCCTCCAATAGGTATGTGGAAGAGTTCAAGAAGTCCAAGCTGATTTGAAGGGAATTCACCTACTCTATCCTTGAGAACAATGAGGTATTGGCGAAGTGAAGTCCATTGACTATTATCTAACTCCAACTGATTTTGTCCACTGCATCGGAAGATTATTTTCGCTTGAAATGTCAGCGGGTCAAATCCAAGTATTACTTTGCTTTTGTGGAAGCCTTCATCAAGATAGTATGTATGGTTCAGCAAGAGGTTTTCCCCATAGATTCGCTGTTTCTCTCGATTCTTTTTTAGTTTCTTCTCATTCTTGTTCACTTTTCTCGCTGAAGTAGTCATTTTAGTCTGGCTGGCCTTTTCATGCTTCTGACTAGCTGACGAATTTACTGGATCCGCTCCGATCATTTTAAATGGCTGCTTCTAGTAGTAAAACTAAAGATGTTTATTTTTACAACAGCATATATATTCACTACTCTGAATTTATGGATGGAGGGGGAGTCAAGTTCAATATGTGTTGATAATTCTATTACATAAGTAAACATGTTTAGCCCTTTGATGCTGTAATATTGTTTACTCTCATGAATTAAATTGATGGATAAGAAAGCGCTATAGAGTTTAGACTTGAACCACCAAGCTAACAGGAGTAGGAGTCAGTAAGAGGAAATGACACTTTGCTCCGTATTTTCTTTAGAGTTTTTTTCGGAGTACTGCTAGGCTACAGTAGATTGCATATAGGCTACTTATCTGTCTGTTTATCTGTTAAACTGTCTATTTAGCTGTCTTTTTAGCTGATACCCTGTCTGTTTAGCTGATATGCTATCTCTTGAGCTGTCTATGTAGCTGTCTTCAGTTGATAAGTTGGGCTAGGCCTAGTGATTACCAAGACTGCATCGTCATCATCCTCCAAGTTATTTGCAGGCATACATTGGTCAGACAAGAATATTGACGTCTAGGTTGCTGTTCTGCTAAACAAATCTTGATGAGGAGGAAGCCATTGTTAGTTGCTCGAGAGTTAGTTGATCGTATTTCATGCTGATATATTCTTCATAAAATTGCGTTTATATGTCCTTCTTTTTTCATGTGCATTAGTTTTTCTCTTGACTCCTGTCCATCAAATACTGAGGAATCCCATTCTACGGTGGTTCGAGCTCATTTTCCCAGGTTTTCATGTCTTCATAGGATTTGCGGCCTATGGGACTCTTATTGCCTACTATAATGTTCCATTGCATTGAAATTATACTGCTACACTTATAAACTTATCCAAAATGCTCAAAAACCATATGATCCCATGGATCAGCCATTTGAATCATTTTTTAAAGCACAAACTTGTTGAATAGATCTCTACTTCATGCAAACTATCGCTAAGATCTTAACATGAATTAATTCAGCCTGTTGTTTAGTCGATGTATTAAGGGCTTACAGTGGAAATTATTAAGTATATTGAATCATCGTGGTGTTCTCATGTATTGTCAACCCTTTTGGATTATCCGGGATCATCAATGACCGGTCATCATGCGTTATGACGCATCATAATGCATGATGATGGGTCATCATGCCTGCATGGCAATGGGGAAGGCTAGGTAAAAGGTTATTCTGCATCTTTGTGAGCATCATCATGCATGCATGGCAAGGAGCAGGCTGGGTAGAAGCCCCTGCAAGGCCCTTCACCACCTTCTGCCCACCAATAAACTCGAGTTGTAGGTGTGGAAGAGAAGGCTACCTTGAGTTCGTCAGACAATAGGGTTAGTAGGTGCGAAAGAGAAATATATTGGTGTGAAGTTGATCATAGTTGAACTGTTGAACAGACAACTCATGACCGTATCAGACGGTTCAACTGATCGGCGATTGTGGATAACCCTCTTTGTATGATAAAGAGACCAGTCGATCATATGATACTAGTACGTAGACATTTGATAGCTCTTATAATGTACATATCTAGAGACATTTGTCCATGCTGTTATTCATTTCACAGGTTGTGAATAATGATGCAGCCTCAAATCATCAAAACCATTCAAACCTCTTCTGTAAATGGATCAATGACCGATTTTTAGTCAGTTGGAGGTACCAAAATTTTACTCAATTGTTCAATTATAGGGAAAATATCGTTGCGGTCATAGCATATCCCGGATAATCCAAAAGAGTTGACCATACATGGGAACTTAATAATTTCCACTATAAGCCTTTAATACATCGACTTAACAACAGGCTGAATTAATTCATGTTAAGATCTTAGCGATGGTTTGCATGAAGTAGAGATCTATTCAACAAGTTTGTGCTTTAAAAAATGATTCAAATGGCTGATCCATGGGATCATATGATTTTTGAGCATTTTGGATAAGTATAATTTCAATGCAATGGAACATTATAGTAGGCAATAAGAGTCCCATAGGCCGCAAATCCTATGAAGACATGAAAACCTGGGAAAATGAGCTCGAATCACCGTAGAAAGGGATTCCTCAGTATTTGATGGACAGGAGTCAAGAGAAAAACTAATACACATGAAAAAAGAAGGACATATGAACGCAATTTTATGAAGAATATATCAGCATGAAATACGATCAACTAACTCTCGAGCAACTGACAATGGCTTCCTCCTCATCAAGATTTATTTAGCAGAACAGCAACCTAGACGTCAATATTCTTGTCTGACCAATGTATGCCTGCAAATAACTTGGAGGATGATGACGATGCAGTCTTGGTAATCACTAGGCTTAAAGTAAATTGTAAGAAGCATATAACATTTAAAATAAGGTGTGAAAATGCTGACTGTAACTGTATGGAAATTAATAAGAATTTTCTTATAAATAGATACTTATCATGTAACAAATAAATTTATCGAATGAATGATAGCACGTTGGGTCAAATGCTCAACTTATCAACTAAAGACAGCTACATAGACAGCTCAAGAGATAGCATATCAGCTAAACAGACAGGGTATCAGCTAAAAGACAGCTAAACAGACAGTTTAACAGATAAACAGACAGATAAGTAGCCTATATGCAATCTACTGTAGCCTAGCAGTACTCCGAAAAAACTCTAAAGAAAATACGGAGCAAAGTGTCATTTCCTCTTACTGACTCCTACTCCTGTTAGCTTGGTGGTTCAAGTCTAAACTCCATAGCGCTTTCTTATCCATCAATTTAATTCATGAGAGTAAGCAATATTACAGCATCAAAGGGCTAAACATGTTTACTTATGTAATAGAATTATCAACACATATTGAACTTGACTCCCCCTCCATCCATAAATTCAGAGTAGTGAATATATATGCTGTTGTAAAAATAAACATCTTTAGTTTTACTACTAGAAGCAGCCATTTAAAATGATCGGAGCGGATCCAGTAAATTCGTCAGCTAGTCAGAAGCATGAAAAGGCCAGCCAGACTAAAATGACTACTTCAGCGAGAAAAGTGAACAAGAATGAGAAGAAACTAAAAAAGAATCGAGAAAAACAGCGAATCTATGGGGAAAACCTCTTGCTGCACCATACATACTATCTTGATGAAGGCTTCCACAAAAGCAAAGTAATACTTGGATTTGACCCGCTGACATTTCAAGCGAAAATAATCTTCCGATGCAGTGGACAAAATCAGTTGGAGTTAGATAATAGTCAATGGACTTCACTTCGCCAATACCTCATTGTTCTCAAGGATAGAGTAGGTGAATTCCCTTCAAATCAGCTTGGACTTCTTGAACTCTTCCACATACCTATTGGAGGCAAGAGACTAATACTCAAACATCCTAAGCTCTTCACGCTTTTCATCTTGATGGATTTTTTCAACATTGTCATGCAATACACCAATTTGCTTACCGATTGTGTGAAGAAATACTATGACCAATATTGTGCAAGATGCAGAGAAAAAAGCGTACTTAAACTGGGTATCAACGACTTCTTCACTCCAACTCAAACATCATTTGTAAACATAAACTTCTCTAGACTTTTTTATGAAATGCCAGTACTTTGTAATGATTTAATTTTCCATGTGATGAAATAAAATACTACAAACGCTATAAACAATGTTTTATTTCACTAAAAGGAATTATTCATTAAAAAATTGTATATTAAGACTTGGGAAAAACAACATACTATTGTGAACGGCGTGGTAGCCAAGTATAATCTCTTTAGTCTATAAAATACTGAAGTTTAATATTGAGAAACAGACCCTCATCTTTGCTGTACTGTACAAACTAGAACATGAACGTATGTTAACTTGAAGGCAGCACGTCGTTTTTTTTGTATCACTAGACTACATATTATTCTATGGATTATTATGAGGTTTTTAAAATTCATCAAACCGCTAGTCCTAAGTACATCCATTCAAAAACGTCAAGAAAACTAATAAGACTGAGGTCAATGCACTTTCAACGCGATAAAATCTGTTACAATGGTCATTCTATGCTTCATGGAAAAGTACCATGAAATTTTTCCTGAACACCGAGTACGCGTCGAGAATTGTATTCTTATATATGGTAATATGGGTGAGAAATTATCTAATAAACATGGAATACACTACCAAAATGTATATAGTCCAACTCTAATACGACATCAGGCACTGATACATGCATTTGTTGTTGTAGTATAAATATTCCAAACAAGACCAGAACCAACTAGTGGTCAGTGCCATTCGACAGAAAAAGTTAATAATTGATATTCAATTTGTATCGGGAAATCCTTATCAGTAATTCGTCAAGGAACATACTATTCTCATAACATACAACCAAAACGATATTGGAATTGAAACATCAACTGTTTGCACTAGAGTGAAGGGGACATAAGCTACAATGATATGCTGACGATATTGAATTGCCATATAAATTGTACAATAAACATTAAAAAAGACGTGAGAGGACTTATTATACATTTGTATGGTCCTAATGCAGAAATAGTGCAGCTGAATAAACCTAGGTTAAGTTAACTTGAAAATTGTTCAATATGCTATAAAATTCATAAATATATATTCATATATCAGATGCGCTGTAAATTGTATCAAAATTTATTTATATATAAGAAAAAAATAGCATTACTCAATAAATTATTTCTGTTAGAAAGAAACACAGTCTTTTTATTTTAACAACTAATCTAACACTGCTCAAGTAAACAAATACCCCAAACAACAAAACTAAATGACCCAAACATTCCTAACTCTATCATTCAAAAATATCAAGCAATGGACAAAAAAAACCCGCATGAGCTCATTCAACTCAAGTGTACATCTGTTATCAAATTACCAGCATACAAACACCTCCTGAAAGTAATGATAATCTCTTCATCCTACAATGAATCGCGACATTCCTTATCAAGAACACTCCATAACGTATGCTACTTGTCTATACAAGATACGATGAGATCGATCTAAAAATAGCCTACCATAAACTCATATGCTACAACACATCGTTATCTATACCAAACTATCTTACATAAAAATTAGCCAAGTGATCTATAGTAGCAGTGTGCCAACACAAAACATACCCTATATGTTGAAAACTAATTAGACCTTCTTCAAACCTATAAAAAATCAACCAAGCATCCAGCAGAAAAAAATTCTGATAAGAAAAACTCAACAAGAATATATTTTACTTATGTGAAAATAATACTTGAATATGTCAATGAGCATACCCAAAAATCCCTATGATGATAAATCTAGCATATTTAAAATGTAGTAAATACGTATTTTACTTAATGCTCAAATATTGAAAATGTTTATGAATATAGCAGGAGTGGCTTTACGCTTACTACAAGCACACAAAGTATGAGGTTTGTAAGTTCTCATGCAATCATATAGGCACTAAAAGCGATAGTATGCATCCGAAAAGTATTGGCCAAATGGCATCATCCATGCATGCAAGCGTTCCAAAGGAGATAGCGAATTGAAAATTCTCATACTCAAAACAATAAGTTCCTAGTGCAGATATGGCTAAAGAGATCTGGAAATGTCAAAAAATCATACATACTGTGAAGAATATGAGACAAGCATGAAATAATAGTTTTACTCTATATCATACTGGCACTCATGAAACTACCTAAACTAAATAATACAGACCCACAATAACAACACCTAATTCAAAGTAAATATAAAAATTCATTCAATCTAGTGCATGCATATAATGCCACCACATATGACTAAAAATATTTTTTCATGCATTACGGATATAACCAAAGAATAATAACATAATACTAACAAGCCCCTAATGTCTATGATCTGACACCTACCACTTTTTCTATATTATTCATTCTTTCACTAAGTAATAAAAAATTATCAATGAAAATTCGTGAAGATTCCCACTCATTAGGACCACCACGAGGATTTCTACATCCATCATATATAAACTCCATAAAAAAATAGCATCCCAGAAACCATAAATCGTAAAATCTTTCCAAGACAACATCCATAAATAATCTGAAATTGAGAACAGATACCCAAAACCTACATGTCAACATAGTGATTTGAAAAAATAACGCATCTTTACCATGCGCTTATCAAAAGGGACAAATCATATATTGTACGAACAAAATTATCACCATCTCATGCACTACAAGATCATTAATTTGAGAAAATAACTCGTCTTGGAAGAAATTATTAAAATTTTTGAACAAAACCAATGATCAGCCTATAGTAAAGAAAGCATGAATGAATATAGTGCCATACTTCTACATAATAGTAAAATCAGAGAATGAAGTATAGACACTACTTTAAGAAATACGTGATGATGATGAAGACAAACAAAATGCTGCTACAAACAAACTAAAATTTAATACTATACTAAATATCAAGAACGCATTACAACAAACATTAAGATCTCTTTCACTGCATCCATAGATTTGAGCAATCAACATAGTAGTCTAACCGAACAAAATACATTGTAGACGATTCTTAAAGTACTATTGACATGACACCGATAAAAGCAATAATATCCAATAGCAATGAGTCACAAAACAAAGAACGACGTATCCAAGCAAAAAAAAAAACTGAAAACGATCAATGTAAATAATAATCAGCAAACTAGAACAGGCGCATCTTTGAATGGACATTTATGAAAACACGTCTCAATGCCGCACATCACGTTACCCATTGCCCACGGCCAACACAATAAGAAAACCGCCTCCATCAAGCAAAACCATATTGCAATGCAATGTATGCCATGCCACTTCTCTTCCACGTTGTAGATTCCGATGCCCTAAAACTCCCGCCGACAGGGTAGTCTATGCGTACGAACCACTACTCGTAACAGCCAAGCTCACTTGCACATGCCACGCATCCCCAAGGTCAATTTCCATGCCTGACAGTATTCATCGCCGAACAAATCTATACCCCAATCACGATCCTGCAAAAAGTGACTTAAATCATTCCGAATCGCTGACAAGGCCGTCCATACTTAAAGACAGGCACCCTTTGATGAGCAACGCGGAAACTTAACCAAACGCTCGCGAGACAAATTCCTACGGCTCATAACACCCGCCTTGGTGGAAACGTACACCTCAAATTACTGCCTCCAACAAGCGACGCGCATCACATCTACAATACCGTCCATTTTTAACCACAGACAACAAACGAGGAGCAAAACGTACCTTAAGCAAGCACCCACTAAGTAAATTCTCATGCCCTAGAGCACCCATCGAAAGGCAAGCCCGTCGCCCATCCATAATGCAAAGTCACCCATCTATAGCGCCGCCCTCCATCACCACGCAACTACTCGCATCATAAAAACTTCCGGCACGGCTAGCATGATCAAGCAAGTCGGCCATTTTCACACGCAGCCAAAGAAACCAATCGCTGAGCAACGCGTCCCTTATCCAAGCACCCATGAAGGAAATTCCCATGGATTAGAATACGCGCTGACGGGCACGTCCATCATCCATCAATATCGCAGTCATCCATCTATATAAACGCCCGCCGTCACTACGCAGCCAATTGCACCATCAAAAAAATTCAGCACGCCTTATGTGATAAAGTAAATTGCTCGACCCGAAAGCCTCCCAGTATTGAGATACGCTAGAAATTCTCAAGCCCTATAAGCAGCAAACCTATCGCCCAGGGCGCCACCTATCCACAGAGCTTCCCTAATTGATCAGCAACCCTAATACTTCAAGCTATCAACCCTAGAAATGGATCTCCTTCACATTAAAACAGCCATGGACATAAAACTATCTAGCGCTAGAGGCGTTAAAGACCCGAAAAGCACTTCCACCAAGGATGAATAACATACTGATCGAAGACTAGAAGCAATGAATGTATGAAAAATACTTCCACTATAGATGAATAACAACCATGAATAGTATAATTATCTATCGCTAAAAGCGTCAAAGGCCCTTAATTTTAAACATTTATATTGACTCTATATAAACACGCTGAGAAATCTAGGTCTTTAATCTACACGTATTAATTGAAAAACTTAGGACTATTCTAGACAGAAATCAATTTTCTAGTTTCACTATTTACCATTAGAAGCCACTAAGGCTAAGGATGTAATCTAAAGACATATGTCTATTCTAGATTGCAATCATTAAGGCTCGTTCTACTATTAAACGATAGAGGCTACTAAGACCCGGAATACTTACCTACTTAACCAAGATACAGATGTTTATTTACCTAAGACCCATACCTTCTCATCCCTGGCACCCACATATGCCAATCTTCTACACATAGCTAAGGCCCACACCGACACAAATCTTGTACACATACCCACATACCTAAGGCCCTCATCTACACTAATCTGATACACATATTCATATACCTAAGGCCCACACCTACACAAATCTGATACACACATATTCCGGACTCATACCTTCTTATCCCAGGTACCTACCTATACCACCCTAATACACGCACCTACACACTCGAGGCACACGCCCACATACCCAAGACACAAACCCTCGACAACGTTTGAAGTTTGTATGAAAAAAGTGGTCCAGAACTGGTATTCTCTAGCCACTCATCACGTTTCTACAAATGACAATCCAGCTGATCTGGCGTTAAAGGGAATCCGTCCGGAACAACTGCTTCACTCTTCTCTATGGTGGAAAAGGCCAGTTTGGCTTACCAATCTAGTAATTCATATAACGAACAACTCAACACTGACAGCAATTGAACAGGAAATCGTTACGGATGAAACACGTTCAGTTGCAAGAATTGCAACTGAACCCACTCCAGAGCCAGAAGTATTCAGGAGATACTCGTCACTTCCAAAAATTCTTAAAGTGATGGGTTGCATATGTCGATTCACTTATAATGCTTCCCACTCAAACCACAAACGGACAGGTTGTTTAACTTTCGAAGAGCTACAAGATGCGAAAATTAATTGTATACACTTATCCCAATAACACGCCTTCCCACAAGAATTACATACATTACGCAACAAGAACGAAGTATCCAACAGCAGCAGCATTTAGACCCTAGTTCCCTGGATTGACGCCCATGGAATCCTCAGGGTTAAAGGAAGATTGCAACATGCACCAATCAGTGAGGACGTGAAACATCCGGCTACAATTTCTTGCGACTCATTCGGGAAATCGATTGTGAAACAGCATCACTTGACAACATTACACGGAGTAATGCAACTAGTTTTGGCAGTCGTACGACAACAATACTGGATTGTAAATACACAATCTTTCGTTAAGGGCATACCGAGGGGTTGCGTCACTTGCTTTAAATCCATGGCTCGTTCAGGAAATCAGTTAATGGGACAAGTTCCTCCCCCCAGGTTTCAAATGGAGAGACCTTTTGCACAGACAGGACTAGACTACGCCGGGCCGATAACCATTAAATGGAATGGCGGACGTGGAGGTAAAACAACGAAAGCGTACGTCACCGTCTTCGTCTGCTTTGCAACTAAAGCTTTCCACCTGGAAGCCGTTAGTGAACTATCGACACCGGCATGCATCGTGGCAATCCGACGATTTATTGCCCGAAGAGGCAAATGTCACACTATATACAGCGACTGCGGGACAAATTTCCTAGGCAGCGAAAGGCAGCTGAGGGAGGCATTCAAGCAAGCCGCAAAGCACTGTGAGGAACTTCTTGTTAACGAGGAAATCCACTAGAAATTCATTCCTCCCGGCAGCCCGCTCTGGGAAGCTGGAGTGAAACCGATGAAACAACACTTGATAAGGGTAGTTGGTCAACAGTTACTAACGATGGAAGAGTTATACACCCTTTCAGCGCGAATAGAAGCCTGTCTAAACTTTTGGCCTTTATGTGAGGTAAGCAGTGACTCCAACAACCATACAGCGATTACTTCTGGGCACTTTTTGACGGGATGTAACTTGTTTCAGATACCATCTATCTCATCAAATAAATCCATTAGCTCTAAGTGGGAATCAGTTCAACGAATTAAGCAACATTTTTGGAATCAGTGGAAGCTCGAATATCTCAGCCAACTACAAGCATGGCCAAAATGGATGACGACACAACAAAATCTCCAGATTGGAGATCTTGTCCTCGTAAAAACTGACAACTTCTCCTCCACACATTGGCCATTCGCAAGAGTAATGGACATACATCCTGGGTTAGACGGTATTGTTTGCGTTGTGTCCGTCAAACTTCACGGCAAAGTCACTAGACGCCCTATCGTCAAAATCTGCCTTCTACCGTTTGCCAACACAAATCCAGAGCCTCCAACAAACCAACATAAGCAGCTACCTCAAACGACTACGCTTGTAACGACTACAGAAGTGAGTAAAAAGAAAGGACCCAAAATCGCACCAATCGGAAATACATGGTCAGAGTATTTATCAAATTACGCAAAAAAATCTAAAGATGAATCTTTAAACCTTACTCCGAAAAAATTACAGCCCACAGGATTAGCCTTAAGATTAATATAAATATTCCCTACAAAAAGTCTGTTGTGTCTTCCCACAAATGAGTTACAGCGTTAATATCACACAATTTACACCTGGATTCTACATTGAGCACCTCGGAACGAATACACCGAGGATCGTTGAAGATGCAGCTGATACTACCCTGGACGAATCTTCAACATGATCAAGCTAATATAGAAGCGGTCGCGACAAAATCTCATGAACTTTGCCAATCAAGCTCCAGCTTTTCAAGTGAAATCAGATACTCTGAGCTAATCCACCACTTGAAAGAGTTTAAAAAAGAAAATGTCCCTAAAATATCTACCATAAAGCTGCTGCATAGCAGGCTGCGAAGAGGTGTGCTAGGAACTCTTTAACTGCTGTCTTCGGTGTGAACGATGAGGTCTACAAGGACATCAACGGCTTGTCTGAAAATCAAAAGAAAATCATACGCTCCATGAACAATCAAGACAAGCTCATGCTCAAGGCCGTGAAAACCCTCAACAATATATCAGGCAGAATCGGTAACCAACTAAACTGATTTCAAGTTCAGCTGCAAAAAGGGGTAGAACGAATCAATGAGCTGAGCCACTGGTACAAAATCATAAATCATAACAAAACCAGCATTCACCTCTTGGCTACATACCAACAGGCAGAAAACTATCTTCAAGAAGTATTCTAGTTTATTATCAACCCTTGCTTCACCAACAAGCATCTGGGAATGGATCAGAGCAAATGATGCGCTTCAGGACATCAATCAAACACAAAGGCTGCTTCCAGATCATATGCAGATCTTATATCAGGCAATCGAACCCATCCAAATCAATTCGGATGATAACAGTATCACCTTATTGGCATTCATTCCCATTATCGATAAGTGCCCGTATTACTTAATAAAACCCACCTCAGTTCCAGGAAACATAGGTAACAACAGGTTCCAGGCATTTGATATACCATCAGCAATTTTAGTTGTGAACTATGACTTGCAACAATATTTTGAAGCTTCTACTAATGACCTCTCTAGGATCGCAGCCGATCAATACTTAGTGGAGATCAGTATACTGTATGATATCAACTTGAAACCAAATTGCTTAATCAAAGAGATGCATAAGGTGTTTGGAAACAACTGCACGATACAAAAACCTGGATGTTTACAACGCCATCAGCAACCCCAGCACAGACCATTCGTCAAGGTGATCGCAAAAACGTGATCCTCAATGATACTGGAGTAGTACGACTTTCCCAGGACTGCAACCTTAGAGTCGGAAATTCCCTGTTCACTGCCTCTTGGGAAACCGCAGCGAAGAACCTTACCATCTACCTGCTGCCACGCCCACCTGTTCTCAATCAGACAATAAACCAACAAAACATTCGTAATCTTTCAGCAACAAAGATCATTAAATTCAAGGAATCCTTTGGAACGTACATTCAACAAGAACAGGAGATCTTGGAGGACTACCAGACTACTTCTTGGTCAACCATTGGACAACATGGAGCAAACATCAGCCTTTTTGTCATAATCACCTTGATTATCACATCAGTATGCCTTCTGTTGCTTCGGTTTCGTCGCAAAAAAGTCCAAATAACAATAAAACCACAACGAACAATATGGTACGAAACGTCGACCAACCTTAATCACTAAGAACCTCAGACGGTTCATGGCAGGCGGTAATGTCTAAGCTACATCCATTACATTGCTCTCATCACCTTCAATTCTACTGAAAACAATTTGTCTGCTCAAAACACCTGAATCGGCAAATCCCTAAATTTCGCACGAGTACGCGTGTCAGTAATTCCATCAGCGACAAATAATCAATTCTGCACGAGCTCCAACCATCAATAACCTTTCCTATTGGATTATTGAACTTCGCACGAGTACGCGTGTTAGCAAATTCACTAGCGACAAATTCATCAATTTGCACGAGCTGCAACCATCAACAAATTATTCTATTGGAGTCAACAATCGAGACAATTAATTTCATGTCAGCAAAATTCGGTGTTTGAAAGTTTTTATTGAAATTAAAACAAAGATTTTGTTGGAAAGGTATGAGTGAAATGGTAAAATGTTATGTCAACAATTGTAAAACTTGCAGTATAAGTAAGCAAGTTAGGCACACTACCGAAAAAATGGTTAAAAACTGACAAACCAACTACAAGTTTTCAAACAATTGAAGTAGATACTGTGGGTCCACTTCGCATCTCAAACGGTTTCGGATTGCGAATTGACGAAATTCGTAGTTGCATTCCCCATAGAAAATAAGGAATCACATACTGTAGCATTAGGTATAGTTAAGGAATTTATTTTAAAGTTTGGACATTTTAATAGAATTGGGGACTAAATTTAAGACCAAGCTTATATCAGAAATGTGGAAATTGTTGAAAATAGAGCAGATTTTTTCCACTGCGTGCCATCACCAGACGGATGTAATCATCGAGTGCTAAATGAATGCATGTATTCTTTCGCTGATGATTACGAATGGGCCCCTCCCCTTGGATTCGTTTTTCTTGGAGCTGGTGCGACCCTAGCTCCCTTCTATCTGTGAGCAATAATTTGCCCACCATTATTAACGAGATTGTGCTATTCTAATTACTGTCAATTAAATTTTCTTGAAGTTAGCGCGGATAGTTGGATAAGTTTCTTTTGGTAGTGCTTTGCGTTTTAGGATACCCAGGGTAGTGTTAGGATGGTTGTCCACTTTGTCGAGCAGTTTGAGTGCTTTGTCACGTACGAATATGTCAACAGGTTCTATTCTAAGGTCCTTGTATATGTCCGTATTTCTAACATACCATGGGATTCCGAAAATTTGCCGAATGCTTTTGTTTTGGATGGATTGTAGTGCCTTTTTGTTGGTCTCTGTCGTCTGATAGAAGGCTGTACTACCATACAGTAGCGTCGGTCGTATTATTTGTTTGTAGATCAGCAGACGATTCTTGACGTTGAGTTTCTTGGCCTTAAAGAGTGGAAAGAGTTGGGATAGTACATTGTAGCAATGTCCTCGTTTGTTGCGTATGTGGTCGGTCCAGGAGAGTTTGTTGTCGAATGTCAGTCCTAAATATTTGGCTGTTCTTGACCAGGCAATATTTTCGTTTTCTACAGTCAAAGTTTTCGGTTGTTGTTGTCTTTTTCTTGTTATAAATAATGCCTGGGTCTTGTCTGAGTTTAACTTGATCTTCCACTTGCGAAAATACTTCAAAAGTATGTCTATGGAGAGTTGCAGTTTGGTGGTAATGACTCTTGCTTGTCTGGATGAGTATAAAACACAGGTATCGTCGGCATATAGGGACTTGTGGACATTCAAAGGCAGCCGAGGTAGGTCTGCAGTAAAGATGTTGTATAGTATGGGGGAGATGGGTGATCCTTGTGGGACTCCAGCTTGAATTGGCCGCATGGTTGAGAGGTGGTTGTCAATTTTGACACGAAATGATCTGCCTTTTAGAAAGGAGCCAATGATTTGGATGAGTTGCAGTGGCATTTGGGATTCATGCATTTTGTAAATAAGTCCTACATGCCAGACTTTATCGAAGGCTTTGGGTATGTCAAACATAACCAAACCCGTTGATTTCCTGCGGTTGAGCCCTATTCTGATGTGTTGGACCACCCTAGTAAGCTGGAGTTCTGTGGAGTGTAATGGCTTGAAGCCAAATTGTTCTTCTGGAAGTATTTCTTTTTCGGTAACAACCTCAGTTGGTCGATTTAGTAGCACCCGCTCTACTATTTTTGACAAAGAGGATAATAGGCTGATGGGTCGCCAGTTTTGTGGGAACATGAGGTTTTTACCAGGTTTTGGAAGAACAATAACTATTGCCGATTTCCATATTTTGGGGTATTTTCGCAAGCGGAAAATTTCATTAATTATTGCTGCTATTGCATCGAGAATATTATCCGGGAGACATTTTAACATGGTGTTTGATATTAAATCAAATCCCGGTGCTTTCCGTCTGTTCAGTACTTGTATGATGTCTTTAACCTCTTGAAGACAGGTGCTTTGTATTAGATCGGAGTCTGTAATGTCTGACCTCATGAGCCTGTTGTTCAACCGATTGACGTGATCTTCGTGTTCGTCAAGGTCCTTCTCATCGAATAAATTTTCACAGAACTGTTGTTCTAAAGTATCTGCAAAGGCCTCCGCCTTACCAGAACTGTCGAATTTGATACCGTGAGGGCGGTGAATTGGTGGTATTATAAGTTTGTTTTTAATACGAAAATATTTGGAAACCCTCCAGAAAGCATCGCTCCCAGGCTCCAGACTTTGCAAGAAGCTCTCCCATTGTTCATTGCGGAATTTTGATATTCGATCACGTACTTTGTTCGTAATTTGATTTGCTTCCTGGCGTAATCTAGGATCACCTGTGTTAGTAGCCCTTCTCCGAACTCGATTCCTCCTCCTTATTAAATTTTTGATGTCGTTAGGGAGTTCATAGGGGTTTGTCACCCTTGTCAGAGTTGTGACTGTATTGTCCTCTTTTGCCTGTATTATTTTGTCTGTGATTTCCTCTATCATTTTCTCTGTGTCGCTGGCTGTTTTAGGTGTTTGAATAATGGTTTCTTTAGCCAGTGTGACTTGGAAAGCTTGCCAATCAGTTTTCTTCTTTACTTGTAGGGGTTCGTCTATGTATATTCCTCCTATTAAGAAGAGCACCGGTTTGTGATCGGATGAAAGTTCGTCGAGGACTTCGATGCGTACATCGTGTTCAAAGGTACGTGATATACCAATATCGAGAGGATGACTATTTCGGTAGCCGTAATGTGTTGGTTCGTTGGGGATATGCAGGCTTAGTGGATTATCTGGGATGAATCGGTTTAACTCAGTCCCAGCACGATTGCTTCTCACAGCATTGAAGTCTCCGGCAAGGAGTATGGGACCCTGAAAGTCCAGAAGTTTTTTAATATCTTCAATGAGCGTAGCTGCCTTCGGGTGGCTGTATACCGAGACTACCATGAATTCAAAAGAATCCGTCCGCACTTGAATTGCAGTAGCTTCTAGTCTTTGTAACGTAGGTGTCAACACGAGATTATGGTTCACATTCCTTCTCACAAGAATGGCCGTTCCACCTCCTCTGCCTGTTGTTCTGTCATTTCTGTACAGAAAATAGTTAGGGAAGCGTAGGCGGTTTCCAGGCTTCAGAAAGGTCTCCTGGATGAGAATGATGTCAAACTTATAATCAAATATAAGTTGAGTCAACTCACCAGTCTTATGAAGCAGGGAATTTGCATTCCATGTGAGAATGGTTAAATGATCCATAAAGCTCATTATTGTTTCTTTGTCAGTGTGCTGTTGAAACTGTTTTGTGATGCAAACATTCCCTGGATCATTTTCGCCATCATGTCTTGCATCATGGTTTGGAATTGTGTTTGCATGGTGGCAAAGAGTGTGTCCATGTCTTGCATCATGGTTTGGAATTGTGTTTGCATGCTTTTTTAACGCATTTGGAAAAATTGTGGAGCCCATCGCATTTAATACAACGGGCCTGAGCGTGACAATTTCTGGAGGAGTGTCCAAACTGCTGACAGTTGTGGCACATAACTTGTCCTGTACGGGGTCGTTGCGCTTCAACAGTGCATATGAGGTGACATATTGCCCTTATATTGTATATGTCAGTCTCGCTTTTGGGAAGGAGGACCTTCACCAACCTGGATGGCCCATCTCGTAACTTAATATAGTGGATTTCAATGGGGTGAAATCCCTGGCTCTCCAGATCTTTTTTGATGTCGTCAATCGACAGTCCATACAGACCCCTGATTACCACATTTAGATTCCTTTCTTCAGGAAGGATATACGTATGGTATTGTATCGTCATTTCCGTCAAGTATCTTGTAAGTTGTCTGTGGTTTTGTGGTGTCTCTGGGACTATCTGGATCCCTAAGTAGACCCTTTTGGCGGATTCGTGTTTTATTCTGAGGTCTTTCATGTCCTTTAGGACCTGGGTCCACTTTTCAGGCTCTCGGAGGATGACAGGTACCGTTGTCCGTTTTTTATCGTCGTCTGGGGATTTGGATGTGGTGGGTGCTGTGGGAGTGGTCTTCTTTTTTGGTGGGATGGCCAGCTCTGGTAGAGCCATTGAGGGACCAGGCGGTGGCAGAGCAGGAAATTCCTCATCCTCCTCAGCAGAGTCTTCCTGCATCGACTCATTTTCTTCTTCTTCTAGGATTGCTTCCTCTTCCATCGCTTCTTCTTCTGAAGAAGGAGGAGAGGGCGGCGGGCCCTCTGATGAGGAAGATGAAGACTCCACTTTTCTCTTTTTGTTTTTGGTTTTCTTTTTTGATTTAGCCAGCACCAAATTCCTCAATTGCTCCATGAGCTCTTTGTTAACTCGGCGTTGTTCTGCCAACTCCGAGTTAACCTCTAACAATTGCTGTTGGGCCTGCCTCAACTGCTATATGACTTCGTTAAGCTGTGCCTGCACAGCTTGCGAAGTTTGCAATTGTCCAGTCAGCAGAGCGATCTGCTGATCTTTGTCCATTGTGGATGTCTGTCATATCCACAATCCGCCCAAACCAAACTCACACACTAAGAAACCTATCCAACAATTTTTACAATTTCTATTCGGATCAATAACAATAATTAAAACAACACGCTCTCGTAAACAAGGAGAGCAAATATCACTCACCCAGAAGAATCCGTGCCTTTTTGCCAGCTTGTTAATTTCCTGGTTTTCCTGGTCTTCCCTCCTGTTCGCACTTTCACTATTCATTCACTAACTATAATTTCACTACTTATATGAGCTCACTCACTCATTAACAATTTCGACTTTCGAATGTCCGCAACGATGCACGGCTTCCACAAGACTGGTGTTACGAATGGGATAAATGGGTACCATATTATACCTTTGCATACAATATTACTCCACACATACTCTTAGATACAAATTATACACCCTATGAATTAATATTCGGAAAACTTCCATGCCTTCCTAATGAAATAGTTGAAGATAAAAACAAAGATTATAATTTGGAAGATTATGCGATTGGACTAAAAGTTATACTGAGAACGTCTGTACTGAAAGCACGAGAAATAATTGGAAATGTCAAATTAAAACGAGTAAATGAACAAAAATATAAATCATTTGAACATAAAAATTGGAGGTATGATTCCATTGAAAAATGAAAATTGCAAAAAAACATCAAAAACCCTATAAATGCCCTAAAAATATAGTACAATAAACGTAAAAGATATTAATGTCTTAAAAGATATAGATGGAATTCATAAATTTATACACAAAACTAATATAAAATTATACGAATAAGAAGAATTTTTCAACTTTTAGTAAATATAAAGTCAATAAATGAAGTAAATATTATCATTCTTCTTAATATATATATATATATATATATATATATATATATATATATATATATATATATATATATATATATATATATATATATATATATATATATTATATATAATTTTTCTTTATTGGAATGTATGCGGTACAGAGGCCTTATAATATAGTAGGTGTTCTGACAAAGTCATCTCACCATCGTTTGAACATTACTTAAAACTATGCATATTATCGTATTTCTATGAGATTATTACAATTAGCTAGAGGAAAATTTAGGCAAAAACCTCTACTGAACTTATATTAGCTTAACATAACTTAACTTTCTACTTATAACTAGCTAAAATCTATGAGGCTAGGTTACGGCCAAAAGATAGGTGGTAGCAACTGCTGATTTTCAATTCGCCAGGGCATGTATTAGCGGATTGGGCGAGTCTTTTGCTTTCGCGATTAATTTGTCACGGCGCAATGCAGCGAGCTTACGAATTGGACTAACGCCAGCCAGTCTGTGTAGCTTTTCAGAAGAGAAGTAAAATGATTTGTTATATGCATATATATATATATATATAGATATATATATATATATATATATATATATATATATATATATATATATATATATATATATATATATATATATATATATATATATGCATATATATAAAGATATATATATATATATATATATATATATATATATATATATATATATATATATATGTATACATATATATATGTAGATATATATATATATATATATATATATATATATATATATATATATATATATATATATATATATATATAGCATTTCAACTAATACATAATAAGACTCATCATAAAAGATTGGAAGTCTAGCACATAGTCATAATAATTTAAAAAAAAAAAAACAAAATAATCTTAAAAATATTCCGCCTTTAGTAAAACTTTCAAATAAAAAAAATGAAAGAAAGTATATACCCTTTAATTCTACTATTTATTTTAAATTTAGTATACAATTGTTTCGTTCTCTACTTGAGAACTTCCTCAGTACTACTATTCCCTAAACTATAAGTGTCCTAATATTTATACTAAACTCATTAACGTAATAACATGAATCTCTAATTACATCTAATCCCTTAAAATACTTTTACTTAATCTCTAATTACCTGATCCTTTACCATTCAAAAATTTGTTTTTCCTTAATTGATACTTAACTACCTTCATTATTTTGTAAGCTTGAATAGCCAGGTGTATCCGTTACCTGGGTCGCCGTTCCAAATGTCCTGCGTCTTCCGATTGAATATCTCCAAACTTTCTGCTACATCAAGCTTCCATCCGTTTGTAACCGTTTTCAGCATGCTTACGTTGTCCGCAGTGATGTCATGTTTTTCAAGGACTATATGCTCTGCTAATTTTGATTTGAAGTTTTTTGCATCCTGCTTTTTGTTTTTGTTGACTGCTTCCCTTAAGTGTTCATTCCATCTGACACCTAGTGATCTCCTCGTTTGTCCAATGTAACATCCATTACATTTCGTACACGATACCTTGTAGACTCCACTGCGCTCCATTTTGGGAATGGGGTCCTTGGTTGATCCAAGCAAGTTCTGTATTTTTGTGGCCCGGCTCGTATAAACTAGGTCGATGTCTACGTTCTTGATAGCCCTCTGCATTGTTTCCGTCCTTGAGTCAAACGTTACAACCAACCTCTTCCGTTGCTCGACTTCCCGGCCCGGCTCGTATAAACTAGGTCGATGTCTACGTTCTTCATAGCCCTCTTCATTGTTTCCGTCCTTGAGTCAAACGTTACAACGTACCTCTTCCGTTGCTCGACTTCCGCAGTTAGCGTTGTGAACTTTTTATTGAAGATCTCCTTCGTTCGTTTGGCTATCAATTTGGTGACTTCATCCGTACGGTATCCATTCCACTCGGCTAGCTTATAAGCTAGCCGAGTGGAATGCAAAATTGGACAGGAGAAGCAGAGAGGCATACGAATTACATTTGAGCCTGGCCAAACAATATCCGTTGGGTTTCCCGTTGTTTCTAACAAAAATGAAAGTAGCGGAAGAGTGTGAAAGCGAGCGGAAGAAATTAATACTAGAAAAGAAGTTTCATCAATTAAGACGAGAACAAGTGACAGTGTCCCAACAAATCAAGGTGCGTACAATTGAAAACATAGTCATCAATCAATCGTCCCAGGTATTTACGCAAGCTCAACTGAATCTGCTGAACATGGGGCTGAAATACTCCATTAACGCGAAAGCCAAACCTGAAGATATCGTCATAGAAATCGAAGCCGGGATCACTAGAGTTTTGAGCATGCATGGACTGACGGCAGAGGAAAAACAAAAGATAAGAGCCAGCACTGCAGATACACTGAGAAAAGAAACTAGATGGGTCGGAAAGCAGGACGAGAATAGGATCATCAAGGAGCTCAAAAATCTACCGGTTTACTACATGAAAGCGGATAAAGGGAATGCCGTAGTGATCATGGACAAGGCCGATTACGACAATAGAATGCGGAAAAAATAAATACGAGACCAAACTTCAGTCTACGAAATAATCCGCTTCCTGAGTAAATAAAAAGAGTGGAAAAAGTGCTGAAAGAATGTGAACCATGGATTCAGGAAATCCAGAAATTCTTAAAAGTAACCAACCCATCGCTGCCAAGGATCATAGGACTTCCGATGATTCACAAGCCAGGCCATGAAATGCGTGAAATTGTGTCAGCAGAAAACGCTCCCACTCAGAAAATTGCGAAGTGGTTAGTCAAGGAATTCAATAACATGGACAAAAAATTTGTTACCAGATCAGTAGCAAATTCGGCAGAATTCACTTCAAAGGTTTTGTCCTGGGGACCTTTGGAAGATGGGGATATGATGGTGTCATTTGACATTAAGGCACTTTTTCCCAGTATTCCAGTCAAAAAGCACTTACGTTACTTGAGGAGTGGATTCTGATACAAGGATCAGGAGAACAATGGAAAGCACGAGCCAAAATGTATTTGAAACTGGCTAGACTCTGCATGGGTGAAAGCTATTTCACGTTCAGGGGAGAAGTTTTTAAGCAAACACATGGTGCTCCAATGGGAAATCCTCTTTCCCCGTTTCTAAGCGAAGTTTTTATGGCATTTTTGGAGGAGAAGTTAGCACAAGAAGGTAAACTGCCACACCGATGGGTGCGTTATGTAGACGATATCTTCACGATCATCAAAGAGGATCAGGTCCAGCAAACTCTCACGGCGATCAACTCAATACACAAAAACATCAGTTTCACCCACGAGCTGGAGTCGGAGGGGCGGCTACCATTCCTTGACATAATGGTATGTAGAGGAGCTAATGGATTGGAATTCGAAATATACCGCAAACCAACGGACACCATGCGGATAATTCCTTTCACTTCGAACCATTGCCAACAGCAAAAATGGGCGACATTTAGCTGACTTGTGAATCGAATGCTCACGCTTCCATTGAATAAGGAAGGCCTGGAAAAAGAAACGTCCCACATTTGTAAGCTAGCCGAGTGGAATGGATACCCTACGGATGAAGTCACCAAATTGATAGCCAAACGAATGAAGGAGATCTTCAATAAAAAGTTCACAGCGCTAACTGCGGAAGTCGAGCAACGGAAGAGGTTGGTTGTAACGTTTGACTCAAGGACGGAAACAATGAAGAGGGCTATGAAGAACGTAGACATCGACCTAGTTTATACGAGCCGGGCCACAAAAATACGGAACTTGCTTGGATCAACCAAGGACCCCATTCCCAAAATGGAGCGCAGTGGAGTCTACAAGGTATCGTGTACGAAATGTAATGGATGTTACATTGGACAAACGAGGAGATCACTAGGTGTCAGATGGAATGAACACTTAAGGGAAGCAGTCAACAAAACCAAAAAGCAGGATGCAAAAAACTTCTAATCAAAAGTAGCAGAGCATAAAGTCCTTGAAAAACATGACATCACTGCGGACAACGTAAGCATGCTGAAAACGGTTACAAACGGATGGAAGCTTGATGTAGCAGAAAGCTTGGAGATATTCAATCGGAAGACGCAGGACATTTGGAACGGCGACCCAGGTAACGGATACACCTGGCTATTCAAGCTTACAAAATAATGAAGGTAGTTAAGTAGTAATTAAGGAAAAACAAATTTTTGAATGGTAAAGGATCAGGTAATTAGAGATTAAGTAAAAGTATTTTAAGGGATTAGATGTAATTAGAGATTCATGTTAATACGTTAATGAGTTTAGTATAAATATTAGGACACTTATAGTTTAGGGAATAGTAGTACTGAGGAAGTTCTCAAGTAGAGAACGAAACAATTGTATACTAAATTTAAAATAAATAGTAGAATTAAAGGGTATATACTTTCTTTCATTTTTTTATTTGAAAGTTCTACTAAAGGCGGAATATTTTTAACTATTAAAATGGCACCCAAGCCTACCGCTGAAGTCAATAAGTTTATCAGTTTAAGGAAGTCTGTCGCGTCACTAAGAAGGGATTTAAGTTTTTTAAAAAAATGCAAGCACAATAACATCACCCCGAAAAGCCACACCGTTAAACTCAAGACGAGTATACCGTTCAAGAAAGGTACAATGATCAAGTATCTGGAAATGCAGTTGGTGAAGGAGAGTATTGAAAGACTCTATGCAAAATTGGACAGGAGAAGCAGAGAGGCATACGAATTACATTTGAGCCTGGCCAAACAATATCCGTTGGGTTTCCCGTTGTTTCTAACAAAAGTGAAAGTAGCGGAAGAGTGTGAAAGCGAGCGGAAGAAATTAATACTAGAAAAGAAGTTTCATCAATTAAGACGAGAACAAGTGACAGTGTCCCAACAAATCAAGGTGCGTACAATTGAAAACATAGTCATCAATCAATCGTCCCAGGTATTTACGCAAGCTCAACTGAATCTGCTGAACATGGGGCTGAAATACTCCATTAACGCGAAAGCCAAACCTGAAGATATCGTCATAGAAATCGAAGCCGGGATCAATAGACTTTCGAGCATGCATGGACTGACGGCAGAGGAAAAACAAAAGATAAGAGCCAGCACTGCAGATACACTGAGAAAAGAAACTAGATGGGTCGGAAAGCAGGACGAGAATAGGATCATCAAGGAGCTCAAAAATCTACCGGTTTACTACATGAAAGCGGATAAAGGGAATGCCGTAGTGATCATGGACAAGGCCGATTACGACTATAGAATGCGGAAAAAATAAATACGAGACCAAACTTCAGTCTACGAAATAATCCGCTTCCTGAGTAAATAAAAAGAGTGGAAAAAGTGCTGAAAGAATGTGAACCATGGATTCAGGAAATCCAGAAATTCTTAAAAGTAACCAACCCATCGCTGCCAAGGATCATAGGACTTCCGAAGATTCACAAGCCAGGCCATGAAATGCGTGAAATTGTGTCAGCAGAAAACGCTCCCACTCAGAAAAACAAAACAATCGAGACAATTAATTTGAAGTCAGCAAAATTCGGTGTTTGAAAGACTTTATTGAAATTAAAACAAAGATTTTGTTGGAAAGGTATGAGTGAAATGGTAAAATGTTATGTCAACAATTGTAAAACTTGCGGTATAAGTAAGCAAGTTAGGCACACTACCGAAAAAATGATTAAAAACTGACAAACCAACTACAAGTTTTCAAACAATTGATGTAGATACTGTAGGTCCACTTCGCATCTCAAACGGTTTCGGATTGCGAATTGACAAAATTCGTGGTTGCATTCCCCATAGAAAATAAGGAATCACATACTGTAGCATTAGGTATAGTTAAGGAATTTATTTTAAAGTTTGGACATTTTAATAGATTTGGGGACTAAATTTAAGACCAAGCTTATATCAGAAATGTGGAAATTGTTGAAAATAGAGCAGATTTTTTCCACTGCGTGCCATCACTAGACGGATGTAATCATCGAGTGCTAAATGAATGCATGTATTCTTTCGCTGATGATTACGAATGGGATAAATGGGTACCATATTATACCTTTGCATACAATATTACTCCACACATACTCGTAGATGCAAATTATACATCCTATGACTTAATATTCGGAAAACTTCCATGCCTTCCTAATGAAATAGTTGAAGATAAAAACAAAGATTATAATTTGGAAGATTATGCGAATGGACTAAAAGTTATACTGAGAACGTCTGTACTGAAAGCACGAGAAATAATTGGAAATGTCAAATTAAAACGAGTAAATGAACAAAAATATAAATCGTTTGAACATAAAAATTGGAGGTATGATTCCATTGAAAAATGAAAATTGCAATAAAACATCAAAAACCCTATAAATGCCCTAAAAATATAGTACAATAGACGTAAAAGATATTAATGTCTTAATAGATTTCGATGGAATTCATAAATATATACACAAAAATAATATAAAATTATACGAATAAGAATAATTTTTCAACTTTTAGTAAATATAAAGTCAATAAATGAAGTAAATATTATCATTCTTCTTAATATATATATATATATATATATATATATATATATATATATATATATATATATATATATATATATATATATATACATACATGTGTATATATATATATATATATATATATATATATATATATATATATATATATATATATATATATATATATATATATATATACATACATGTGTATATATATATATATATATATATATATATATATATATATATATATATATATATATATATATATGTATATATATATATATATATATATATATATATATATATATATATATATATATATATATATATATATATAGCATTTAAACTAATACATAATAAGACTCATCAAAAAAGATTGGAGGTCTAGCACATGGTCATAATAATTTAAAAAAAAACAAAATAATCTTATTATTAAATTTAATTCGCATAAACTTATATTGCACCTCACTTACAGTATTCATATGACCACTACATTACTTTCCATGCATTGAAATGCAATTACATATGCACTATATAAAAGACATGTGAAATTGCATTCGCAGTATTAATTTCTTCCAGTGACCTTGCTATGGATGTACGCACAAATGAAAGAGATCACATTTCAACGCGTAAAGTTCAACGCTGACAAACGAAGCACGCGAATATTATATGCATGTTTGTACAAATGTACATATGATTACGAGTACACAATGATAAGTCATTATGAGTAAGAAGTAATAAACTCATTTGATACGAGTAATGCACATGCAGGGGCATTCTTATGAACGATTGAATATGGGGCATTTGTAATTCGAAATGATGACTAATGTGTGAGACCAATGTTATGGTTTCATTTTAATTAGGGCACACTTAATAATTGCATTGAGTAATAATTTAAAAGCATGAGAAAGTGATTTTAGTTAATAAGCAAATTTTAACTTTAATTTTAAGGTATATAAAGAAAAGAAAATATTGAATAAGGACAACTCATGATGAAGCATTCAATGAGTTCATTTGTTTTGCCGTGTTTCGCAGCAAGTTAGGATAATCTATTTCATCCGCGATTCCTTGCCGCAAATTTAGTAAACATAGCGTAGTGGACAATATTATGTTCTCGCTAAGATATCTGCTGACGCAAGACCGCTTGCCTAGGTATAATTGAATTATAAAATATCTCGTCCTTAGACATCTTTCTCATCCTCCTAGTGCCAATCATCACGACAACAAGGAATACAAACCAAAATTACCACACTATTTAATAGTTACAGAAATTCTCCTAAAATGTACGCAACTAAAATTTAACAGTTACCGTTACCCTAAAAAAAAAGGGGAAAATAAAAGCTAAATAAATGTATACGTAGGTAGGAGCATTTAAAAGAACTAATTGCTACCAGAAGCTCCCATGAAATGTCCTTATTAGCACAAAACAAATACCTTAAAAACATAAGAAAATATACATGTTAATCAAAAGCACCATTAAAATGTAGTTAAATTCAAATCACTTTAATATAATTTTACTCTTGCATTTAATATTTGAAACAACAGAACTTAAAATCAGCTAGGAAACGCTAAAGTTACAAAACAGTTTAAAAATAAAACAATCCTACATAAAGGATAATGTATGTGATCTGGCTACCCACAATTCACATGTAAATTCAAATAATTAACAAATTTAGGCAAATAAAAAACCATAACATGGAGCCCATGAGCTGAGCTGTTTCACAAACAAAAAGAATATCTACGTAGCAATCCAAGAATAGTAGATAGAATTTTTCAAACAACCATAATAATGCTAGGTACTCTCCACCATGCAAAGCGTAAAAGCAAAACCTCCATATCAAAAGCCAAAACAAACCGCGTGACTAAACCAAAATGCCAAAGAAAACAAATCCGTTGGCTGAATAAAAATATTACGTAAACAGAAGCGTCAACCAGCAATCCCACATACGAAAAACAGAAATAAAGCAAAGTAATACAAGTACCTAATGGACTAATAAAAAATAAAAACAACACGTGGCAGAAAACCTTACAAGTACTGCATGGACAAATAAAAAATAAAACATCACGTAAAAGAAAACCTCTGTGAAGTGCCATTTGACTACCAAAAATAAAACAACACATTTGCATTGCAATACATATATTACCTGAATGAAATGAAAACAAATGTCGCCGGCACGAGACAAGGGGTGACTTTGTCAAAAAGGAATAAACAACACGATCAGTATATTATGAATCAGCTACGAGAATCACTCGATCAAGTTTCATAACAACACATTGGGTGATAGCCGAACTGAGTTATTGCTGAAAATCCTGGTATTCACTTTGTGACCGAGTTACAGGTTGGGATGAAGAAAGTAATGAAGATGCATATCCGAGGTTAATTTTACATTGAGCTAATAATAGAGACAATGCATGATGAGCTAGGGTATGAAATAATGAATTGACGAAAATGCAGATTCAACGGAATGTTTAACAGTGCTGTTCAACCTCATGGAATTATAGATTGGTCGAAGTAATTAGCGGAAATGCTGATATGCACTTCGTCACTGAGTTACGGATTGGAATGAAGAAAGTAATGAAGATGCAGACCCGACTTAAATTTTGCATTAAGCAAATAATAGAGGTAATACACTACAAAATTGGGTTGTTGATCAGCAGAGTGGTTGAACTTAATGGAATTGTAGATTGAAGCTTATGCAGCATCAGCTGATGTTACCACTATAAACCATTGGTCGTGGTAGAAGAGCGCTCAGTATCATTAGGGGTAAGCCAAGGACATATGCCAAGTCAGTCGTTATGTCTTTACGCGTTGCTGTTGTACACGCTGCTGTTCCTACAAACAGTATCATTAGGCGCTAGCCAAGGGCATGGCCCAGTTCAACCATTCCATCTACACACAGTGCCATTAGGCGTAAGCCAAGGACATGGGCAAGTTCAGCAGTTTCATTTACATACAATATCATTATGTTAGCCACGGACTCAAGCCGGTTTCGTCGTTCCATCTACATACAGTGTCACTAGGCATAAGCCGAGGACACTGACCACTTTTAATACGAAATTGTATACCGCTCCGGATATCCAGCCTCAGCCAATTATCATCATCAAGGACTGCAGTTGAACCCATGTCCCACTGATTTGACGCATCGTATCCAAGGTCCTTATCTGCTGTGCTCGCGACAGTAAGAGACCCCTGACTAATCTAGGTGCCTAGGCAGGTAGCATAAAGACTAATCAAAGCGTTTGTATACTTACACGTAAAAAAGCTTACTCCCACCCCGGCGCACAGGGCGCCTTCTCCCGTAAAGTGGGTTCTCGCCCCAACTACCACCTTCCTTCCTTTGGCTAGATGAGAACAGGGCGAGGCAGAAAAAGCCTCTGAACGGGTCAGTCACGACCAGTGAGGCTCCCCCCACTCACAACAGGGAGATAAGTGAGCTCTCACCAGACAGAAGTCGGGAAACCTTCAACGTCTCGCACGCTTGGTGGTTACTGCGGGCGAGCGCAAATGTTTCAAGGATGAGACCCATGAAATCGAGTGTCATTTTGGGGGGAAGGTCAAAGAGAAGGCCCACATGAGGTGCAGAGAGCAGGACTCGGCTACCAGTTCCGTTCGCAAATAGATTGTATTTCCTAAAGTCTTGTGCAAATTCATTGTGAATCCAGCAGAGACAAGAATGTTTTAATCCCAAAAGTGAGAAAAGATCTTGGTTGTGAGGTCTAGGCTAGAATGCAGGTTACCACTGGAAGTAGCCAGGGGTACATTGGAGAAAAAATTATAATAACTGTGCGAAACTGACAATAGGGGGACCGTGACTTACCAGTCTTGTGCAGGTAAGACTGAAAATATCCATACCGGCCTAGAAGCTGAGTCAGATAGAAGTCAGTCTCACCATGCCTTCGATTTTGCCCGGATCTTAGATATGGGATGAGCCACATAGTCCACTTTTCCTTCGTGCAGTTCCCCATTCAGTACACGTTGTCCCTCCTTGAGGACAAACATCTCCCTTGTGCTCTCTAGCAAGGAGGGCGATAGGTATTGTCATATATACATATGAAATTTGTATTAGTTCGTGAATTATCACTACTAAATGAAGCTTGCATTCAGTTTTTATTTGTATCAATATTGACTACTAGGTATTTAGCATGTAACTCACTTTTAATCAGAGGTTCAATAAAGCAAGATGTGTTAAAGACGAGCTCTCGGTGTTCTGATTCCCAATGTAAGAAAAGAATAAAACATGGTGCCAGGTGTGTAAGGTGTAAAAATAAGAAGTGAATGAAACATAGTTAAGTGAAAGTTTAGTGGTTAAAAAAATAAAAAAAAACATATATGGGGACACGGAAGAAAATGGAAGAGGAAAACAGAAAGCTTTTAGAAAAGGTACATAAACTTGAACAAGAATTAGAAAGAAAATGTGCATCAGCAACAGTAAATGTTATTAATATTCCGCCACCCGAGCCCTTAAATATTAAAAGCGGTGACATTGTATTGAATTACAAAAATGTTATTCAACGATGGGAAAATTATGTGCTTGCATGTGGTCTTGATAGCAAACCAGAAGAAATTAAGAAAGCAATTTTTCTTAATGCTGTTGGAACCGAGGTTTTTCAAATATACGATAATCTTCCGTTATCGCAAGTAGATTAGTCTACAGCAGACAAGGTGCTTAAGACAATAGAACAACATTTAACGCCCTAAGTAAACAAGCGCTATGAACGGGGAATGCAAGCCGAAAATTAGTCCTGCGAAGAATGTTTTGCAAGACTTAGGGAACTTAATAAAAATACTCAATATGAATCTTTATCCAATAATATATTGTTAGATAAGATATTTTGCACTATCAAAGATAGTAATATGCATGAGCGTCTTTGGTTAGATACAGATATAGCATTGTAAAAAGCTATTGACATATGTAGAGCAAAAGAAACAACCTTAACCCTTAACTGGTATCGTGGGGTCCAAATGGACCCCACTGCAAATATTTGCTATTGCAGTATTGCTAGTTTTTCACTTACGAACACGCACATCGATATAATCTCATTATGTCACGTATTGTAGTGGATGCCGGACATTTGTTGCTTGTGAAGATATGAACTAGCTTGGGGTCCAGATGAACCCTCGATACCAAGTATGTGTTCTTGGTGTTCGGTTTAGAAACAATTTTTTTTTAGTTTTTCAGTATCTTGAAGCAAAAATGGCGCAATTTCTAAGTGATGATGAGATACGCAAACTTCTGGAGGATGAATCAAACATTGAAACCGATAGTGAGCATCTTCCATGTGAAGTGTGTGACGATGAAGACCATGAAATAATTAGTGACAAAGAAGATGCGGAGATTGTTAGTTGCTCGAATGACAGTTCAATTGTGCATGATAGTGACTCCTTCGACATAAGTAGCTCTGATGAAGAGGAAAATGACCTCGCAAATTTCGGCTTCTTCAGAGGTAAGAATCGATACAAATGGTCAAAAACACCTCCCAGTATTTCACGCGCACGATTGGAGAAACTCGTGACAAAATAAATATATCACCACTTGATTCGTGGTAGTTATTGATAATAGATGAGATGATAGATGTAATATACAAGCACACGAACGAGAAAATTACAAAGTTTTCTAAAAAGTGTACCAGCCAAGGAGCACATACCAATCATGTGAATGTGTTGGAAATAAAGGCTATTTTAGGCTTGCTCTTATTAGCTGGCGTTTTCAAATCCGAACACGAAGATGTTGAAAGGTTGTGGGTGACGGATAGCAAAAGAAGATATATTTTTAAGGATCACTATGTCTCTAAAACGATTTTTGTTCCTTATGTCATCTTTATGGTTTGATGATATTAAAACAAGAGATGAGCGAAAAGTCAGTGATAGCACTGCTCTGATCTCTGAAATGATCAATATATTTATAAAAAAATGTCCAGAATATTACTCTTGCTCTGAATACCTCACGGTGGAGGAGATGCTTAGCCCATTTAGGTGAAGATGTTTGTTCAGGGTTTACATGAAGTCCAAGCCTCTGTGATTAAAAAACACATTATCTCTACAATGTATTCATATATAGTAGCAAATCCGATTCCAGAGAAAAAAACTAACTCGCTGTCCCAACCCAAACTGTGTTATCACTGGTTGAGCCAGTTTTCAATATGAATAGAAATATTACCGGAGATAATTGGTTTTCTTCGATTGAGCTAGTCGACAAACTAAAACAAAATGGATTGACGTTCGTGGGGACTATGTGGAAAAAATAAGCTTGAAATTCCACCACAGTTTCTGCCACTCAAAAGTCAACCAGCAGACTTCACTCTTTTTGGGTTCACAAACGATAAAACATTGGCTTCATATGTACCAAAAAAAAAATTAAAGGGAAGTCATGATATCATCCATGCATCATGCCAAATTTGTAGACCAGCAAAGTGGCAAACCAGAAACTATTCAGTTTTATAACGCGACTAAAGGAGGTGTTGATTCCTTAGATCAAAAATGTGCTAATTATTCCTTTTCAACAAGAACACAGCGATGGCCATTTGTTACATTTTCTGCCATTATGAATATTTCCTCGGCTAATGGTTGCATTTTGTGGAAAGCTTCGAATCTAGGAAAACGAATGAAACACAATGATTATATTAAGAAAATTGGCATAGATTTGTTAGCACTATTTGTTCAAGAAAGGAAAGGTCAATATACTACATTTTCTATTGATTTGAAGAACAGAATGGAAAATTTTCTAGAGCACATTGATAATGTAGGAACATCTACAGAAGGCCAATCAAAAAGAGATCATCCAATTGTATCTGGGTGCAAAGGGGACGATGCTATTTATGTGACCGAAAAAAGGACCAAAAGCAATCCCTGAAGTGTATTAAATGTAGCTGATGTATTGGTAAAAGCCATTCAGTAAAGATTGTAATGTGTACCAAATGCCAAAAATTAGTAGTCGGAGAGTTTTTCAAAGCAAGTGTTTTTTTCTCTAATATTTTTAAGTTACATAATGCCTGTCATTTTTTCATGTATTATTGATCTCAGAAAAAGTTCCTGTTTTTGTTAAGTTTAGAGTATGGTAAAGCATAAAAAAGAATTTGTTTACAATTTTTTATATTTTCATGTTTTTAGTACAGACTGAAAATAGTTACCTGAAGTTAAAGGCTGAAGTTAAAGGCTGAAGTTGATTTTTATAGTTGAAAAAGTGTGTTCTTTGAACATATAGAAACTCTTACCTTCACTAATTTATAGAAGACGTTTTATTTAAATTTTTTCTATTGGGGTCCACTTGGGCCCTTGATACCAAGAATGGAATTTAAAATATCGATACCCGTTAATGGTTAAAACAAATATACGTTCTTTGCAATAATAGTGGAAATGAACTAGTTAACACAGTCCATAGCAAATCTTACAGACAAAAAACCAACACAACGTTTACACACCAACATTCAAATTGCAAAATTTGCGGGAAACAATATCACAAAATTTTACAAGACTGTCCAGCTCGAAAAACAACATGTAGACTATGTAACAAGCAATGTAATTTTGCAGTATATGTATGTCCTCAACTACCATACAGAAAAATCAGCCAACAGACAAAGATCGGAAATGCATTAAAAACATTCAGAATGGAACACAACCGTACATGCAAACTAGCACATCTAAGAGCGCAAGTGCACGCGACATCATTTTAGCAGTACTAGATTCAAGCAGAGTCCTAATAGCGGATTTACATCTCAAGCGAAATTCCAACAGAGAAGTATTAATGCGAAAGCAAATCGCATTCTCGCTACGGGAGCATAGTGTAACATTATTGGTTTAAAAAATTTAAGGGAACTACTTCAAACGCGTATAATCCATGCCACGTCGACTCACACAGAACTACATGCATTCGGTGACAATGTCGTAGCTGCAATAGGCAAAATTTTGCTGCAAATTGAACATGACGACAATGGTTACGAAGAAGAATTTGAAAATGTAGAGAATCAACATGTACCACTAATCTCGCTAGCCACATGTAAAAAACTTGGACTTATAAAAGTGTGTGGTGAACCAGGGACAAACCTAATTCCCATATGAACTAAATCATCTACTATAAGTGCAAAGAACATTTATGATGAATATGCCTCAGTTTTCGATGGATAAGGTGAAATTTGTAGTGACGTCAAACTAGAACTAGTGCATAATTGTGGTGCAAAAAAGCAATTTCCGCGTCGCGAACCTATCGCGTTACATACAGACTTGAAAGGTCTGCTCGATGAAATGGAAATAAATGGCATTATTGCAAAGCAAAGTGCACCACCACAGTGGTTGAACAACATTGTAATAGTGAAAAGGCAAAATAAAAAATTGCGCGTGTGTTTGGATCCATGAGAGTTAAACAAATTTCTCAAACCAGAACCTTAGCTGAAATACTTCTAGTTTTACATAATGCGAAAGTTTTCTTGACAGTTGACGCTAAGAATGGATTTTGGCAATTAAAAGAGGATTGAGAAAGTAGTAGTCTTACAACATTTCATACACCATTCAGGACATACAAATTTTTAAGCGTTCCTTTTGGGATTGCACCTGATCGTGTTAAGCAGATTATGAGGCGTAATAAGCATAACAGATGATATTTTGATTTACGGATCAGATGATAATGAAGAAGATGCGCTTTGTGAGCATAATCAAAATTAAGAGGCTCTTTTCCAACGTTTACGGAAACAGAATTTCAAACTGAACAAAGAAAAGATTTACTTAGTATGAACGAAGTCAAATTCTACGGCTACATACTAAGTAAAGATGGTATCAAAGTGGATGAGTCAAAAGATTCAATAATTAGGAGTGTGCAGCAACCAAAAACTACAGAAGAAGTTGATCGATTTTTGGGAATGGTGACATACCTCGGGCAATACATCCCTAATCTTGCTGAGAAATCATTTCACTTGAGAAAACTAACACACATTGCAACAGATTTCATGTGGAAAGACGAAAGAAAGAATTCCTTGACCTTAAAGAAACTTTAGGATCGATCGCAATGCTAAAATACTACGACTGCACTAGGCCTGTAACAAAACAAACAGATGCATCATATTATGGCATTGGTGGTGTACTCTTACAAGATCAACATCTGGTTGCATACGCTTTGAAAATGCTAACCAGTATACAAAGAAACTATGCATAGATTTGCAAAGAAATGCCTGCTATTGCTGTCGCCTATTTTGTCAAGCATCGAGTTAAAAAAAAAACAACTCGAGGTAAAAATTACCTTTTATTTTAACATCGAACTTAAATCACTTAATTTAGACTAACAACTGATTTCTTATGTTCTATGAAGTTTAACATTGGCTCGGATATTGTTGCTAAATTAACAATATTACTTGGCGACATTACAACGTTATGAATTTTATGTTCTTGCCTAGATAATTGGTGGATATTGGCCGTAGATTTTGCAACATATGATATTGCACCAACAATTGAGTTCGATTGAACTTTATCTAGGTTGCCATCCAATGGTTTTACATGTACTTTATTTGGGGCGCTATTAACAGAATGAGATTCAGCTTTGTTGGGAGCATTGTCATATGTTACTCCTCCCCGGTTTAAATAAAGATTCGCCTGAATCTTTTTATTTTATTTTGGATATAATTTTATCTTCATAATAATGGTTAACAAGATTATTGCCAGTGCTATTATCGTAACAAGACTTAAACTTATTCCATATGAAATATCTTTGTGCACTTTCAATTCCTTGATTTCTTTAATATTCTCAAATTTGTTGGCCATTAAGTTTTCAAATGATATAGACTTTGGAAATTTAGACTCAAACATACTATTCTGCTGAAAATATTTATCCTCATTTATAATTTTCTGATTATAAAAAACTTCTTGTCCAATTGCTATTGAACAACTATTAAATTTTACAAGATAATTATTTTTTAATACAATTTTCATATCATCACAATTATGCTTTAATTTTTCCCCATTTGAATTTTTTATTAAAATCATTTCTTCATCAATAACACAAATTTTTGTTTGGTTCTCATATTTCAAAATACAATTTCTTTTTATAACACAATGCTGACTCAATTTAAGTTCCCGTAAACTCAATTCTGCGTCGTATAGATATGTTTTATCATTCATTTCGACAATAAATTCTTCTTCACTGTTTATTTCATAATTGCTTTCGTCAGTTAATGGTGTAATCAATTTTAATTCAACGGATACATTGTCTTAAGGTATTTTGATTGCAATAACAATATATTTGCCCTTGTACTCCAAAATTCCAATTTTTGATAACTTTAACGTGTAGAAATCAATATGATATTCATTAATCTCATTGGCTGTGAGAATACTAGGATGAATCAGATTGTATTTAGCTGACGCTATATTATCCTGGATTTGATCAACTTTATTTTCTAGAAACTGCAATTTAATCAATTAATCTGTGAGCAACTATTGTTGCATGAATTTTTTTGTAACTCCCTCTATTCCTGCAAAAGGCATTTAAAATTTTTCTTCCATCGCTACTTATAACTCCCTTCAAGAATTCGATTGATTCATTAAAATGTTAATTAATTTTTATCTGCTGATTTGGCGATTGAATTGAGTTTCGACTATTTTCTTCCACAACCTGCAAATGTTCTGAAATTTCTTCTTTATTAGTATTATCCAAAGTACCAAAAAGCCATTTCTGTGTAGTATTAACAATATTTAAGAATCCCCGCTTTTGCCTGGTATTAGGGATATCGTTTTTATTTGCTGTAAAACTATATCAAGATTATTTATATCCAAATGTTTTAAACTCACCTTTATGTTAAGAATGGTTTCTAAAATACTTTCTGGATTAATCATATGTAAAATTGTGTTGGTTTGATTGATTATCTGCACCTTGTTACCTCCGGTTACCCTCCGCGTGGGAGTTCCTTCGGCTAAGGACCTTGGACCCGGCTTGCCGTCGAAGATAGTCGTAGGTAGCGCCACTCGCTTATCCCCTGGTCCTAAAAAGCCGCCAAGCGAGAATGCGGCCGCCGAACACCCCTCACACAACTCGGACTAACGCTCTTTAAGCGCTTCCCTATTAGGGGCAGATTATTATCACCGGGCGATCAGTTGCACATTTGCCGGGCACAGATTTTCAGACGTAACTCACACCGAGCAAAAGAAACTAAAAAAAACGGAACACTTCCGCTACAGAGATTCCTGAAAAACCCAGCAAGGAAATTTACCTTTGGACACACCCGAGCCAGGTGTACAATTAAAATGCGCGGCAAACTCGCTCTTCCTGCAACACGCACACAAAAACTTCCACTATTTCACTACTTGAATGCGAAATGCGAATGAAGCTCAAAAAAAAATATATTCCACTATTTCACTAACATATATTTAACTGCGAAATGCAAATAAAGTGCTAAAAATATAATGTATTTAAAAGCACAAATTCCACTTACTCTACCTAAGCGGGGGCCCCCCGAAGTACTCTGCCTGCAATATTCTGCCGGCGCGCTTATTATCGCCTGAAGTCACTAATCTTTCTTAGTTGTCTCGCTGATAATATTTCTCTCCACTGTTGAATTTTCCCTCGTCGCATTTCCTTTTTTTTCGATTGATTTTTCTCAGTTCCACAACGCTATCCTCGCTTAGCCCACGTTGTCACCTCGAACCCGCCAGAAAAAAAGAGACCCGTTCTTCCTTATTGGGTTTTTTTCATCGGCTCGGTTTCAACCGGCGAGCCGTTAACTTCATCCCTGGGCGATTCGATGTTCAATTCAGATCCCCCAACTGGGGTGCATCGGCCAATTGAAATCTAAATTTCCCTTTTTTAGTACACTCATCCAACAGGTGTAGAATGTCAAAGTGACTGACACTCTGTCAATTTCGTGTTTATTTACTTTGTGCCAAATGCTTGAGTTTGAGAAAAACACTAGCAATCGTGGTCGCGTCCTCTTCCCTATGTGATTGAATTCGTCGGTGATGTGTCGTCGGAACCAAAGTGAACCAAAGTGAAAGTGAATTTCGTGGCGCGGCAACATAGAACAGAACGCCACAACGATTGGAGGTCTCTGGCGGTTGTACTTCCGATACATTTCTAAGGTGGGTGTTTTGTAATAGTCCTTAGAAGATGCCGTGACACGAACTCTCACATCAACAAATCCATATGGGCTGATGGCAATGAGATTAATATTTTGAACATCCTTCTTTGCAATAGCGACTTGACGATGCGTTGGAATAGAGCGTTCAACGTTGGCATTGACATCTCCTTGTTTTGTACGTACCGTATATGTACACCCTGGTTTCAATTCTCGTATTCGATATTGACCGTTTGCTGCACTTGTCGATTCTTCCTGGTGATGAAGGCATTCTTCTTTGGAAATTGCTTCAACAACGACGTTAGGGAAAGGGTCGCCATTCAATGATGTTATTGTTCCAAAAACAGAATAAGCAACTTGTTCTCCACTCAGTTCCATATTGACAGTTTCACCATCTTTGACATCAATTATTTTCGAGTTGGGATTGAATTTATATTCTTTCATCATTGGCCGCAGATAATACTGACTAGGAGAAAGTGAATGGAACTTAATAACACCATCATCTCCTGTAACTAAATTCTTCCTGTAAGTTTCTGCTCCGGACAAGGATAGCAAAACACCAGATAATTTATCTCCACTCACGCCATCCTTTACAGTTACAATTATCTCACATAATTTGTGAGCATTGAAAACATTTTTAATTTTATCATATTCAGCAAACACATACGACTTCTTTTTTCCAGCACTAAGTTCGACTTGGAGTGATGAGTCGATTGGACCAAATTTAAATGTTCCAGCAGTCGTTGAAGTGGTTTCAAGCGATTTCAAGTCGGGGTTGTTGGGGAAATTTAATGTTATTTTTGCTCCTTCTATTGGAGGTTTAATGCTACCTTCGATTATAAGACCTTGGGTTGCAACGAAGCTTACAGCGATAACAATGCCATCTTTGCCTCCTGTAATTTCTTTCGATTCTGGATTAAATAGCATGATATTGCTTTGTGGCTTTACTGTAATTATCTCATCAGTTTGAAGGTAAGTATCGAATCTGTAAGAATAAAAGCCATCTACTTTGTTAGGTTCCAGCGTTAGAGTGACTTGTTCCTTGCCATTCTTTCCTTCAATTTGCATTTTAAATAGTTTGGCACTACGTTCTGCCGACAAAACACGCATCCCAGTTTTATGGGCGACGGCTTGAATCATTACAGGATTCGAATCTGATGTAGAGAAGCTTTTTGGCAGCCGTTCATCATATGTATGATGACTTTGTATTATTATGTTATAATCACCCGCTTTGCTTACACAAAATGCATTCACGCCAGACATTAGGTCTATTTTTTCCCTTTTCTTTACATTTACATTCTAAACTTTTAATATTTTTATTCTATAATTTGAACATTTCGTTTCTCCCTATTTTTACGTTACATTTTTTTTTTTTTACTTTAATCTTTTCACATTTTGTTTTCTTGCCTATTTTTCTTTTACTTTAAATTTATATTCTAAACTTTTAATCTTTTTATTCTATCATTTTAACATTTCGTTTCTCCCTATATTTACGTTACATTTTTACTTTAATCTTTTCACATTTCATTTTTTTTTGTCCATTTTTCCTTCACTTTACATTTACACTCTAAACTTTTAATATTTTTATTCTATTATTTTAGCATTTCGTTTTTCCCTATTTTTACGTTACATTTTTATTTTACTTTTCTTTTCACATTTCGTTTTTTTTTTCTTTTTTGCCAATTTCTCTTTTACTTTACATTTTTATTTTAATCTTTTTGACATTTTTATTTTATTATTTTAACATTTCTATTTTTTAATATTAACCTTGGCTCGGGTGGTATTGTAACAACCGCTGAGAAAAGAAATAAACAACAAGGTGCAAATCGTTCCCGTGACAATTCCCCCCCCCCCCTCCTTTAAGTGAATTTCCCTGAAATTCACTCAAAGTCCTGCCTTAGTCCCTACTTCATTCCGCATCGTCCTATTTACTCACTACCTTCTTCTGGGTTCGTAGTCTACACCCCTTATTTCAGTGTTCACAATAATTCCCTGACTCTGATGTGTTTTTTTTTTCCCCCTTTTAGCTATCCTAACCTCACGCCAATCTCGGAAGGAAAAAACAGTGAGGAGAAAAACGAGAAAGAATAAGACGGGGAGGAGAAATATGCAAATGCAAATGAGGTAGGTTTCGCCGAAATCCACTTTTCTAATACATTATCTTCCCTGCTTGGGGTTTAGTTAGCCGTTTGAGAAGAGACAAGTTCAACCTTACTTGCCCCGATTCTTCTTAATCTACTCAAAGTTAAAATACCTAGCTGCTAGAGAAATATGAACTACGTTATTCTTCCAACCATTCTAACCGTATACCTTAGCAAGCAACCAATGGATTCCCGAGTTTTGGGGTATTTTCGCGCATCACTAGGAGTATTATCTAACAACCCTAATGTTCGATTACTACACGCGTCGACCGCAAAGCGTGGTGTTGCGAGTCGGATCAGTCACCCTACCGACAATATGCGTAGGGTAGATGTATGCCTCGCAATTTTACGCAAAGAAAATGATTGAGGCTACTGAAAATAGCGACCGAATATTGGAAATACCACTTAAAAAACCTAACTGCTACTAAACTCACTACACTATTCTAGGAGGGGAAAAAGGAAATTGTTCCACTTGACCTAATTGTGTTATAAATCCTATTCAACTAGTTTTTGCTTATTTTCTAACTCTCTGAAACCCGCGTTTGCTTCCCTGCTAATATTCACCACCATGCTACGCGACTCAGCTATTCTAAGCTATTATTCCTACCCCTAACAACTTCCCTAGACCCATATTCTACTATTTCATATTTCAATGCATGTAACTGACTTAAATCCAAAGCTAATCTATTCTCACCCTCTTGATTTTAGCCCCATCATCTACGACACGCGAACTCAGAAGTCGTGATGGAAGTGGCTCGTCAGAAATATAATAAAGAAAGAGGAAAAATATGAAAAGAGAAACATCCTCGAAACTCTGGTAATGAAAATTTACTCTAATAACCTCTGGCATTTTACTCCATTAATCCAGCCTATCTCTAAACCCTAAGTCAATCGGAGGAAAATTCCCCTCCAAGTTGCCCCGATTACCCTGTTCGACCTCCCAATCACGAGAAAACACAGGTGCAATAATCCGATTCTACTCTCTTTTAGCAACCGACCAAACAACTGGAGGCGTACACCCAAAACAACTGCGAACCGTACCGCCACGATACAAAAAAAAACGCAACTTCAGGAGGACTTAAGTAGTTTACCGTCGATCCCTCTTCAAAGGTAACTCTTTCATTTACTTTTCCATGTCTTTTATTGTGATGTCTATTTAATTCTTAATTTAATCTTATCTGGGTACCTTACTACCACCCCGAACTTCCACTTTTCCGTCGCTATCAGATACGAGCCCGACTTAGACGCGCTATGCTACGTAAGGTTTCAGATGCTTAGCGTGCCATAGACCCGCTTCATCTCCTTCTTGAGTAACGAGCCGATAGGTAGACGCTGACTCCTTCCTTTGGATTCGGAAAGGTCCTAAATATTCCGGTGCTAGCTTCGCGGAAAAATAGTTCGCGGCATCCGACTGAGCGAAGTTTCGTCTCCAAACCATATCGTTCACCTGGAATGGTGGAGTCCGCTTCCGAAGGTTGTATCTTTGTGAGCTTTGCTCCACCGCCTTTCTCATGCGTTCCTTAACTTCCTCCCGCATTTTGACCATCAAGCTCTCTCGTAACCTTGGATCATTTTGAGCCTCCTCTCCCTCTATTGGGTGAAGGTCTTCCCTCGAAGTCACCATTTCGCGTCCAAAGTTTACAAACTACGGGGTCACCTTCATTGTTTCGTGAGTATACGTTTGCAGTGCACAGCCGATCTTTGATATTTCCTTATCCCATAACTTATGGTTATCCCCTACGTACGATCTCAGCATCCTTTTGATAGTTTGGTTCACTTGTTCTGCGGGATTAGCCTGGGGGTGATAATAAACCGTATACTGAATCTTGGTACCGTACGTGGTGACCAATCTTTGCAACTCTTTAGAGCGGAACTGTACTCCGTTGTCGCACATCACTACCGCTGGTACTCCAAATAATAAAAATACTTGTTCCTCCAATATCCGTGCGATTGCTTTTCCGTGTGCTTGACGGAGTGGGAAGATAAGCGGGAACTTGCTGAAGTAATGCACGACGGTTAATACTTAGCATTTCCCTAGGGTTGAACAAGGTAAAGGACCTATCAGATCAACGGATATTATCGTCCACGGCTCCTTCGCCTGGCCTTCCCTAGAGACCATTGGGCCATACGGACGTCTTCGTTCCACTTTAGTCGACTGACAGATCTGGCATTTTGCGACATATCGTTTAATATCGGCTCTCATTTTGGGCCAAAAGTACCTTTGCAGCACACGATCGTATGTCCTGCCAGCTCCCATATGACCCGCCTTTGGATCGTCGTGGCACTGTCGGAGTACTTTCCCCCGCTCACCCTTGGGTATAACTCGTTTCCAGCTTCCACTTAATTCTGGGTACCTGCCCGTTAGGTGTTTCCACAGTTGTCCGTTTTCCACCCTCCAGTCCGGAAAGTTTTGTGGCTTTCTCTCCACATCTGAAATCATCCTTTCCAGCCACTTATCTTCACTGTTCGTCTCTGCCAGGACTACGTCGACCTCGGGGACTGACCGCGATAAGGCATCTGGTACGAGATGCTCTTTGCCTATGCAGGACGTCAAAGTCAAACTGCTGGAGTCGAACAGCCCATCTCGCCAACCGTCCGTTCAGATCTTTCAGGTTGTTTAACCAGACCAACGAATGGTGATCCGTGATCACACTGAACTGCGTTCCCTCTAGATATGGGCGCAGTTTTTCTACTGCCCACAACACCGCTAAGCATTCTTTTTCCGTGGTCGAGTACTTCTTCTCTGCTTTTGTCAAGCTACGGCTGAGGTAGCAGACTACCTTCTCCCCCTCTGCATTCTCCTGACTCAACACTGCCCCCAGCCCTGTGTCAGAAGCATCGGTTTGAACTTTGAAGGGCTTGGTGAAATCAGGGCATGTGAGGATTGGTTCTGTGGATAGCTTGGTTTTGCAACACAGAAAGGTCTCCTCGCATTCGGCAGTCCACACGAATTTCCGATTTTTCCGCAGCAAATCAGTGAGTGGAGCAGTTAGTGTGGCGTGATCCGGTATAAACCGACGGTACCACGATACCATGCCCAAGAATTGCCGCACTTTCTTCACGTTTGTAGGTTGTGGGATGTTCAGCAAACAATCCACTTTGTCTGGATCTACATGTAGCCCTCTGTCATCCACCACGTACCCAAGATATTTAAGTTGCGGGCGACAAAACTCACATTTTTCCCGAGATACTCGAAGTCCTGCTTCACGCAACCGGCGTAGCACTTCTCGCAAAACCTCAAAATGTGTCCTAAGCTCTGGGGTGACCACAATCACATCATCTAGGTAGACGAATACATAAGGCTCCAACTCCGGTCCCAGTATTTGGTCTACCAATCGTTGCCATGTAGCAGGGGCATTATGAAGACCAAACGGCATGCGTTTGAAGTGAAACAGACCCCTCCCTGGAATAGTGAATGCCGTGTAAGGTTTTGATTTCTCGGCCATCGGAACCTGCCAATACGCAGACTTGATGTCTAGAGTCGACAGATATTTGGCGTTTCGGAGCTTATCTAGCGTGGCAGATACATACGGAATCGGATAAGCGTCTCGTTCCGATACTTTGTTCAGTTTTCGAAAATCAACGCAGAAACGGTATTTCCCATCTTTCTTTTTGACTAGTAGGATCGGGGATGACCAAGCACTTGAGGAAGGTTCAACGACTCCTAACTCGAGCATTTCGTCCAGTTCAGCATTGATATGCTGCTGGACGGCAGGTGAAACGGGATAGTATCGTTGCTTTATAGGTGGACAATTGGTTTTAATCTCGTGTTCTACCACGCTAGTGCAACCAAAGCCTTCCCCCATCAGCACGAACTCCTCCTCTATCAGCCTCTGAAGTTTCCCTTCCTCTGGCCTCGTCAGCCGAGATCTCGCTTGCAGCGCCTCCAGGGTAGCTGTGGCGGCAAACTTCCATGACTCACTCTTAAGATTCAACACAATCCCATATAACCGTAAGAAGTCTACCCCCAGTATAAGGGGCTGGTTCACGGCTGGCACTACCAGCATCGGCATCCACTTCGTGTGGCCTTTGACAGAGAGGGGCACCCAAGCTTCCCCTTCTATCTTTGCCCTAGCGTTATTGGCCATCTTTATTGAGACTTGTTCCGCTGGGTTCACTTCCACGCCACGAGCCTTTAGCCTCTCCCAGGTTTCCGCGCCCAGGATTGAGTATGTCGCCCCCGAGTCGACTAGGCTCATCAATGGTAGTTCGAGAATTTGCACTCTTGAATGAGGCCAGTTGTCATCCGGTACCCTTCCCAGTGCATAACTCAATATTCCCTCTCGGACGGCGGATTCAACCTTTATTCCCGTGCTCTCCCCGCCGCCTAGTGAGCACGTTTTCCATTTCCCGACGGATTCGGCGCAGGTTGTTCCCCCTTTGGTGTTGTTTGAGTAGGAGAACAAGTTGGGCAGCTAGTTCGTATGACACCTTGCTTTCCACACCCATAACAGCGTCGACCTTTTTTGCATTCTCGGGCGAAATGTTCCCGACTACCGCAAGTCCAACAGGATCCCCGTGTTGCCCCACCAGGGGTGTTGATCTCGCTTAATATTGGCGTTTCAGCATATGCCAGGTCCGGTTCTAATAGCCGGGTTGTTCTACGACTAGGTGGAGGCACAAAAGCTTCCACCGATGCTCGTGTTTCCTCCAGCGTGCGACCCATATTAATTAGCTCCGCCATTGACGCTATGGTTCTCATAAAAAGTTGCTGCTGGTAGAAAGGAGAGATGTTGCTCCGGAGCACCTTTAATTTCCGTCTTTCTGAGCACGGTTCCGTCAGCCGCCGAAATAGCCTATCCATTACCGCAACGTAAACCCCGATCGACTCGTGTTTGCCTTGCGTTCGGTGGCGGATCTCCTCCCACAAAAGATCATCATAGTTTGGAGGCAAAAACTCCTCCCGTAATTCGCGGCACAATTCATCCCAACTGGCCACGCGTTCTCGAGCTGAGCGAAACCAAACCAAGGCTGTCCCTTCAAATAACTCAGCTGCCATTCTAAACAGCTGAGATTTGCTGACTCCTTTAGCCACTCTCAGCTCCTCAACTCGTTTTAAGAATGCATTGACAGACCCAGAGCGGTCGCAGGAGAACCTCACTCCCCATTTGGAGACATCCGGTAATTTCCGCACCACCTATTCTACTATGGGCGTGGAAAACTCTGGTAAAGAAAATCTTGCTGGCGTTCCAGGAGTTTCTGGAGACCGTTCCTCTTCTTCGTGACTCCTTTTCATCCTTCTTTCTTCCCTTACCTCTCCAGTTTTTATTCCCCCATCCGAAGCTATTGGTATACCAGGCTTAGCCATTCTACTACCCCCAGCAGGGATTATGTCGGCAGCGCTTTCCACCTCCTTTCCTTCTCCGTCATCGCCCTCTGCTTTCAGTAGCAGTTCTCCCATGACCATCATCAGCTCACCCCTAAGCTTGCTTGACTCCTTCTCCTGATCGACTTCCTCCGCCTGAATGTTAGTTATGCGTCTAAGTCCAAATTCAATTTTAGTTTTGATTTTCAAGAAGTTGTCGCTATCTGTATCGCCCTCAAACTTCTCCATCAATGATCGAATCTCCAGTATCTTGCTGCGAACGGCCTCAAGATCTTCGCTAGGCGTGTATGGATAGTGTTTGGTTTCCACCATACTCGTATCCATCGCTAGCTCTGCTCGTAATGCCGCCCGTAAATTCCTCCTCATTTCCTCGGCTGTTCCCGGTGATTGATCTCGTATGCAGAGGTCATGCGTCAATTCATCCTTGGACAACCTATCAACTAAAATTTTGGTAGTACGGGACGTCTTAGTGTGTACTATTCTCCTTAATAATAATTACCTTAACTCTAACAAATAAAACTACAAAATTCACTGTAAAATTAATTCTTTTCTTTATAATACAACTTGTATTCACTGGTCCTTCCTCGGCATGCACTTCAAATAACTATTTTTCACACCCTTCTCGGTTATTTTCTCGTTTTCTTTCCTCTCTCCTAGGCCTGAGGCAATTGATTGGTCTGAATAACCAAAATCTTCTGACGTTCGATGTAAGACGGAGCCATTTCTGAAATGAATCACTAGTAGCTAAGCAATAACACCACTTTTTGAGAGAATTTCACTTCCTTATAATTTCAACACTTGCTCTTATTTACCAAGTCCGCAAATATCACACTCCCGCAATGACACACTATCACTTCACTTCTTTCACTAAGTCGCTGGTAAAAATATCACACTCCCGCAATAAGACACTATCACTGCACTTCTTTTTTTGTCACTGATTAAGCACTTTTACGGTAAAGTTTACTTAACTCGACTCGCGTTTACTTTACCCCGAAGAACGTTGGGCGCCAAATTGTTACCTCCGGTTACCCTCCGCGTGGGAGTTCCTTCGGCTAAGGACCTCGGACCCGGCTTGCCGTCGAAGATAGTCGAAGGTGGCGCCACTCGCTTATCCCCTGGTCCTAAAAAGCCGCCAAGTGAGAACGCGGCCGCCGAACACCCCTCACACAACTCGGACTAACGCTCCTTAAGCGCTTCCCTATTAGGGGCAGATTATTATCACCGGGCGATCAGTTGCACACTTGCCGGGCACAGATTTTCAGACGTAACTCACACCGAGCAAAAGAAACTAAAAAAACGGAACACTTCCGCTACAGAGATTCCTGAAAAACCCAGCAAGGAAATTTACCTTTGGACACACCCGAGCCAGGTGTACAATTAAAATGCGCGGCAAACTCGCTCTTCCTGCAACACGCACACAAAAACTTCCACTATTTCACTACTTGAATGCAAAATGCGAATGAAGCTCAAAAAAAAATATATTCCACTATTTCACTAACATATATTAAACTGCGAAATGCAAATAAAGTGCTAAAAATATAATGTATTTAAAAGTACAAATTCCACTTACTCTACCTAAGTGGGGGCCCCCCGAAGTACTCTGCCTGCAATATTCTGCCGGCGCGCTTATTATCGCCTGAAGTCGCCAATCTTTCTTAGTTGTCTCGCTGATAATATTTCTCTCCACTGTTGAATTTTCCCTCGTCGTAATTCCTTTTTTTCGATTGATTTTTCTCAGTTCCACAACGCTATCCTCGCTTAGCCCACGTTGTCGCCTCGAACCCGCCAGAAAAAAAGAGACCCGTTCTTCCTTATTGGTTTTTGATCGGCTCGGTTTCAACCGGCGAGCCGTTAACTTCATCCCTGGGCGATCCGATGTTCAATTCAGATCCCCCAACTGGGGTGCATCGGGCAATTGAAATCTAAATTTCCCTATTTTAGTACACTCATCCAACAGGTGTAGAATGTCAAAGTGACTGACACTCTGTCAATTTCGTGTTTATTTACATTGTGCCAAATGCTTGAGTTTGGGAAAAACACTAGCAATCGTGGTCGCGTCCTCTTCCCTATGTGATTGAATTCGTCGGTGATGTGTCGTCGGAACCAAAGTGAACAAAAGTGAAAGTGAATTTCGTGGCGCGGCAACATAGAACAGAACGCCACAACGATTGGAGGTCTCTGGCGGTTGTACTTCCGATACATTTCTAAGGTGGGTGTTTTGTAATAGTCCTTAGAAGATGCCGTGACACGAACTCTCACATCAACAAATCCATATGGGCTGATGGCAATGAGATTAATATTTTGAACATCCTTCTTTGCAATAGCGACTTGACGATGCGTTGGAATAGAGCGTTCAACGTTGGCATTGACATCTCCTTGTTTTGTACGTACCGTATATGTACACCCTGGTTTCAATGCTCGTATTCGATATTGACCATTTGCTGCACTTGTCGATTCTTCCTGGTGATGAAGGCATTCTTCATTGGAAATTGCTTCAACAACGACGTTAGGGAAAGGGTCGCCATTCAATGATGTTATTGTTCCAAAAACAGAATAAGCAACTCGTTCTCCACTCAGTTCCATATTGAGAGTTTCACCATCTTTGACATCAATTATTTTCGAGTTGGGATTGAATTTATATTCTTTCATCATTGGCCGCAGATAATACTGACTAGGAGAAAGTGAATGGAACTTAATAACACCATCATCTCCTGTAACTAAATTCTTCCTGTAAGTTTCTGCTCCGGACAAGGATAGCAAAACACCAGATAATTTATCTCCACTCACGCCATCCTTTACAGTTACAATTATCTCACATAATTTGTGAGCATTGAAAACATTTTTAATTTTATCATATTCAGCAAACACATACGACTTCTTTTTTCCAGCACTAAGTTCGACTTGGAGTGATGAGTCGATTGGACCAAATTTAAATGTTCCAGCAGTCGTTGAAGTGGTTTCAAGCGATTTCAAGTCGGGGTTGTTGGGGAAATTTAATGTTATTTTTGCTCCTTCTATTGGAGGTTTAATGCTACCTTCGATTATAAGACCTTGGGTTGCAACGAAGCTTACAGCGATAACAATGCCATCTTTGCCTCCTGTAATTTCTTTCGATTCTGGATTAAATAGCATGATATTGCTTTGTGGCTTTACTGTAATTATCTCATCAGTTTGAAGGTAAGTATCGAATCTGTAAGAATAAAAGCCATCTACTTTGTTAGGTTCCAGCGTTAGAGTGACTTGTTCCTTGCCATTCTTTCCTTCAATTTGCATTTTAAATAGTTCGGCACTACGTTCTGCCGACAAAACACGCATCCCAGTTTATGGGATTCGAATCTGATGTAGAAAAGCTTTTTGGCAGCCGTTCATCATATGTATGACGACTTTGTATTATTATGTTATAATCACCCGCTTTGCTTACACAAAATGCATTCACGCCAGACATTAGGTCTATTTTTTCCATTTTCTTTACATTTACATTCTAAACTTTTAATATTTTTATTCTATAATTTGAACATTTCGTTTCTCCCTATTTTTACGTTACATTTTTTTTTTTTTACTTTAATCTTTTCACATTTCGTTTTCTTGCCTATTTTTCTTTTACTTTAAATTTATATTCTAAACTTTTAATCTTTTTATTCTATCATTTTAACATTTCGTTTTTCCCTATTTTTACGTTACATTTTTACTTTAATCTTTTCACATTTCATTTTTTTTTGTCCATTTTTCCTTCACTTTACATTTACATTCTAAACTTTTAATATTCTTATTCTATTATTTTAGCATTTCGTTTTTCCCTATTTTTAACCGACTTCCAAAAGAAAGAAGGTTATCAATTCATCGCGTATATTTTTTTTGTATGTTCACGCATAACTTTTAAACGGAGATAGATAGAAGAGTCCTGTTTTTGGCAAATGATACGTCTTTCTTCCAGTTAGGTCCCGTTCAAAGGATAAGAAATTCAAGTAACGGTAAAGGACTTTTATCCTTAAAACTGAAAAATTTCCGACTTTCACCCCGATTTTTCAGCATAACTGATCGACGCGTTTAAGGATTTTGATTGTAGAGGTTTCAAATGAAGGATAACATATTGATCTAAAATGTATCGGAACAGAATTTGAATCCTTTCAGGGACTCTCTAAATACTATCAGTTAAATATGATACATTGGTGTCGAGAAATTGAGTTTAAATAATTTTTCGCACGAAAAGTGCCAATTAGTTGGCGCTGTTCAAGGATTTGATGAAGATACCGAGTCCTTTGGTAGCGAATGATAAAAATTATCAATATCCTTAATTTTCTGCACAAACGGTACATTTTATTCAATCGTTTCTACCGGAAATAACCAAAAAATTACTTCTGAATGTGGCATAAATACAATTCAACAATAGTTAGAGGGAACATTTCAGGATGCTTTTCTCCTCCAAAGTCATCCTTTGCTTACTGGTGAGCTTAGTAAAGGATTCTTCTTACATCCTTAGATGTAAACGTTACACATAGGATTTATAAAACTCCCCGAAGAAATAATAAGGACTGAGTGATTTCAAATTATAGAGTTGATTCGTTACTTTCCAGTTAATATTATATGTACTCGTATATTACAACATATGCCCAGAAATCTAAAATTAGTGATTTCTATACTAAAAACCGGCGAGAATCGCAACCTAAAAAGAGATACGTTTCCTGCTATAATTGATCATAACTTTACAGATGAAAATGAAAATGCATAGCCGAGTTTCATTGAACTATATGGTATGATTTTCTTCAAACTTTCATGAAAATTAGGTGCCATAGTTAATTAAAAACGAAGGCGATGGGTATCGAATAAACGTGAACGAATGATGCGGTTAAAAAGGATATTTTTAAGTAAATTTCATGAGATTGATAGCGGAGTGAACTTTATGTTTACAGATATAAATACATGATGTATAGATATGTATGTATATATATATATATATATATATATATATATATATATATATATATATATATATATGTATATATATATTTATATATGCATTTATATATATATATATATATATATATATATATATATATATATATATATATGTATATATATGTATATATATGTATAGATATATATATATATATATATATATACACACACACATACATACATATATATATATATATATATATATATATATATATATATATATATATATATATATATATATATATGTATATATATATATATATATATATATATATATATATGTATATATATATATATGTGTATATATATACATATGTATGCAGATATATATAGATATATATATATATATATATATATATATATATATATATATATATATGTATATATATATATATATATATATATATATATATATATATATATATATATATATATATATATATGTATATATATATATGTATGCAGATATATATATATATATATATATATATATATATATATATATATATATATATATATATATAGATATATATATATATATATATATGTATGTATATATATATATATATATATATATATATATATATATATATATATATAAATATATATATAAATATATATACATCTATATATATATATATATATATATATATATATATATATATATATATATATATATATATATATATATATTTATATATATATTTTATATATATATATATATATATATATATATATATATATATATATATATATATATATATATATATATATATACATATATATATATATATATATATATATATATATATATATATATATATATATATATATATATATATATATATATATATATATATAAATGCGGTTGGTTGTGTGTGTGAGTCTACACAGGATATAACGAAATTCGTGCCTGGGGGTCAGAGTTTCGCTTCGACTTTCGCCAAATTTTCTGCAATATTTCTGTTCTGGCCATAGTAAAGCTCCAGTTTGTATCAAAACTAGTACAACGACTTATTGTGTGACAAAGCTCACAATAATAAATCGAAAGTCGAACAATTTGAAACGAAATGGCGGCCGCTCAAACGAACGATAAAAAAGCGCTTCAGGGTCAGATCAGAATGCAAAATTTGAAAATTTTTCAAGGCTACAATTCATATTGGATTATTATGAAATCTAAAATCAAGGTAGACGTTGATGAGATCATGGATTAAATGTACCAAAATTAAATTCGATTCCAATGAACGGTGCAGATTTTAGCCGTAGTGGTTTTTGCGTTGTTGTAAGAAAATTATATTTTAATATACGAGAACATGATACAATGTATTCAAGAAACTTAGTTTTGAATAGTTTGAAATGAAATAAATTGCCACTAAAAAGAGTGAAATAAAAAACTTTTAGAAAAAAAAGAAAACCGACTTCGGAATGCCCTAAAAAGGATGAAATAAATTTTATGGAAGCGGTGCCAAATGAATTTCCCCATTTCAGCATAAATATTTCCAACATCTGCACCATCACACAAAAATCGGGGGAAAAGTGATATGGCACCGCTTCCATAAAATTTATTTCATCCTTTTTAGGGCATTCCGAAGTCGGTTTTCTTTTTTTCTAAAAGTTTTTTTTACGTTACATTTTTATTTTACTTTTCTTTTCACATTTCGTTTTTTTTTCTTTTTTGCCTATTTTTCTTTTACTTTACATTTTTATTTTAATCTTTTTGACATTTTTATTTTATTATTTTAACATTTCTATTTTTTAATACTAACCTTGGCTCGGGTGGTATTTTAACAACCGCTGAGAAAAGAAATAAACAACAAGGTGCAAATCGTTCCCGTGACAACCTCTCTCTTACTTTAATTTTCACATACTCATTTTGCTCTTTAATTGGCGTCACCTGTAGGACTCCTAGTGCTGTTCGTGTTATCATCAACATGACAATCAGTATTGTCTTTAGATAGCTGATTTCCTTAGCTATAGTTATTTGATCCTTCGCTGGTCTGTAGTGAACTCGCAATCTTTGTTTACACTGCTCCCATGATTGAGGTACCTCTGTTGCAAGATAGTTTTTGGAATCCCCGATTATCTTCTCATGGTAGATAACTTCAAACGCCTCATTTGCATGTTCTCCAAATTCGGGTAAGATACGGTCGATTCTTGCTGTGAAAGATGATAATGTCCTTGGTTCCCCTTTGAAACACTGAATATGCTTGATTTGTTTTTCCACTGTAGCTCGAATGTTCCTTGGCTGATTTTGTCTCAATAGAAGTTCCGTTAGGGCCACTATGCATTGTTCTATTTGTGGTTGATTAGCCATTTGTGATATTGCTCGATGAAGTCGTCGTTATTGTTCTTCACTGCTGCTCTACGTCGTTGCTTTGTATAATGTTAAATTTTGCTTCACTATACTTCGTTTCCCGTTCTAACAAACTAGATTTGAACACTTTTATAACTTGATTCGAACACTTTCCTCTAACAATATGTCTTTTGAGGAACACTGACTGCGCCACTAATGTATTTTCAAGCACCGAGTTAAAAAAAAAACAACTCGAGGTAATTTTTACTCAACTTTTATTTTAACATCGAACTTATATCACTCAATGTAGACTAACAATTGATTTCTTATGTTATATTAAGTTTAACATTGGCTCGGATATTGTTGCTAAATTAACAATATTACTTGGCGATATTTAAACGCTATGAATTTTATGTTCTTGCCTAGATAATTGGTGGATATTGGCCGTAGATTTTGCAACATATGATATTGCACCAACAGCTGAGTTCGATTGAACTTTATCTAGGTAACCATCCAATGACTTTACATGAACTTTGTTTGGGGCGCTATTAACAGAATGAGATTCAGCGTTGTTGGGAGCATTGTCATATGTTACTCGTGTAAGTGTTTTGATCAATATATCTGCGACAAACGGGACATAACAATCGAAACTGATCACAGTCTCTTGGTGAAGATTTTCTCCAAATCATTATTGGAAGCTCCAAAATGCCTCCAAAACATAATTTTAACGCTACAACGCTACAATCTCAACATCAAATATACAAGAGGTAAAGAGATGACATAAGACATATTATCCAGAGCACCTGAAAGCACAATCAATGAAGAACAAGTTGGGTAGACAGACCTATGCTCATGTCAGAAGGGTTTTGTACTCAACTTACAAAATGCTGTAACCAGCAACGAATAAAATTAAGAAACACGTCATGTTCGAGGGTCATACTATTATTAACTAAGTTGAAAGAATTTTTGAATTCTGAGGTATTTGTTAAAATTATACCCATAAATATCTCGCTTGATAATTTTTTCAGATTTTTTAGATCACGGGTGTCCATTCGCGAGGGAGAAAACACATTTTTCATGTATTTCCCCCCCATCTGTGCCCACACTGAAGCAAAAACGGTCAGTTTAAGAACTGTTTTGAAAAGCTCTCATAGAGAACTTTCATTTGATACTCATATTGGCTACCTTTCATGAAATTTTTTTCAGGGGCCACTCCCCTGTACTGTAATCATCGATTCATGGCCTATTTTTTCGAATCCTAGAATGGCTACAAAGCCCTTTTGCTAGGAGCTCTCTCCTGCCTCTTCGACTTGTTTCAATTGTATGTACTCATCCTCATGATATCTATCATTCCTGAAACTTTCATGCAAATCCTAGCAAAGCTGTAGTGTCTAAGTCGGTAAAAAGCGCATTGGGCTCCATAGCCATATGTTTCCATAGTAATACAGGGCACATTGTTCCATAGTAATACAGGAAAATTCAAATCGCTATAACTTCGTGAAGTACTGATCGATCTTTATGAAACTTTCAGAAAAAATCAATCTTATAAATAGTCATCTGTTTGCCAAATTTTATTGAATTTAAGGGTACCATTTAGATTTTATTCAAGAAAACATAAAATTGATAAATCATACTATTACTAACAAAGTTGAGTGAATTTCGACTTCTCATGTATTTGTTGTTGTTGTACTCATTAAGGCCTACATTCATGATTTTTTTCAGGTTTTTCGGATTGACGGTGTCCAATCGCGAGGGGGGGGTACGCGAAAAGTTCGTACATTTCTCCTTCCCCTGCCCCCCTCGGTACTCATAAGGCAATTTTAAGACCTGTTTTCAAAAGATCTCATTGAGACCTTTCCAATGACACCCTACTCGACTACCATTGGTGAAAATTTTTTTTTGAGGGGTCAACTCCCTATATGGGGAGACCCCCCTTAAACCCCTTCGAAATATTTTTTCACTCTTGAACTTTCAAGAGGTCACCACTTCTGACCTTTCCACAAAGTTTCATGGCTGTAGCCTCTATAGTTTCGGAGAAAAAGTGCTGTGACATACAGACGGACGGACGGACGGACGGACGGAGGGACAGACGGACACAGGTCGTGATTGCAATAGGGTTTTGTATTTTAGTACAAAACCCTAAAAATGGTACAATATTTACAAAGTAGAAACGGCACTTGATAATATTGAAAGAATTAACCATACAGAAGATACGCGCATAAGTGACCCAACAATCGAACGCATCAAACAAGAAACAGAAAGATAAAGCCTTACATGATTTTTACAATGTAATAATAGATGGATGGAAGAGCAATAAAAGGAATCTCAAGGAGACGATCAAAAAATTTTGGAGCTATAAAGAACCGCTCACAATAGAGGATGGACTGATGATAAAGGAAAAAGATATATTGATTCCGAGCAATATGCGCAAGGAGATTTTTGATAAACTTCATGCTAACCATACAGGAATTGAGCACACACACAATTTAGCTAGACTGACATTCTTCTGGCCAGGAATTAACAATGAATTGAAATTAAAAGTGGAAAACTGTACAACATGCATGAAATTTGCCCCTCAATAGAGAAAAGAATCAATGATTACGCATTCGATTCCAGAACATCTGTTTGAGATAGTATCGATGGAAATTTTTAACTAAAACTATCTAACCGAACACAACGATTTCTCTTAATAGTCGATGATTACTCAGATTTTTTCGAAGTCGATCGAATCACTGACATGTCTTCGCAGTCGATCATCAACATATGCAAACGAAATTTTGCACGTCATAGAATACCCAAAAAAATGCACTATATTTTATGAGTTACAAATTCAAGGAATTTGCTATAGATTGGAACTTTCAAGACAATACCTCAAGGCCTCACCATCAGCAAGGGAATGGAAAGGCGGAATCAACTGTTAAGATTTCGAAAATAACGTTAATGAAATCTTTAGAAAATACACGCGATTTCTACATAGCTCTTCTCGTTTGGCGAAACACTCTAAACAAGATTGGTAGCAGTCCACCTCAATGCTTTTATTGTCGATGGCTTCGCTGCCACATTCCTTCAATCGATTTGCACAGAAAATTGTAACTAAAGTAAAAGAATCCATGATAAAGAGACAAATCAACGCCAACAAGTACCATAACAGGGCAATCAAGCCACTACATCGTTTAGAAAAAGGGGAAAGGCTATCTTTTGAAATTAATCGTAAAGACAAGTTTTGGGTTTCAGGTATCGTCGTCCGAGGTATTGATGGGAGGTCCTACATTGTCCCTGTTGGAAGCAATGGCTACAGAAGAAATTCAGTATATATCAGAAGGTACCGCAAAAAATCTGCATTTAGCCGCCACGATATCAGTATTAACCCAGAAACTGTGCAAAATCAACTTTTATCAACCACAAATGTTTTCATTCATCCAAAGCAGCTACGGAGATCGCCTACGCTGATAATAAAGTAACACCCCATCTTTTTATGTAAATTTCTCGAGAGAAATTTACCTATTGCGGAGAGTATCATATATATATATATATATATATATATATATATATATATATATATATATATATATATATATATATATATATATATATATATATATATATATATATATATATATATATATATATATATATATATATATATATATATATATATATATATATATATATATATTTTTTTTTTTTTTTCTTTAAAAGCCGTCGGGCCTTGCTTAGTTGTGTGAGCAGACGCGTTTCGACTACTTTGAGTCATCTTCAGTGTCTAAAGGATGTGTTGAAGGGAGCGACTTTATATAGTCGTAGGATGGGTAATTAGCGAATAGGTAATTAGCGGATGGGTAATTAGCGGATGGGTAATTAGTGGATGGGTAATGAGGTCAGGAAGTAACTTACTCAATTATGCCACGTAGGGGGATATTATGTTTTTGTTTTTTTGCTTGTTGGCTGTCCGTTTGTTCTGTTTCATCTCGTTTCCGTTTTCGTCTAAGAGTGTGGTCTAGGACTGAGAAAATTGCGTCGGAATTGGTAACAAGTTGTTCGTCGATAATGTCACCGTCTGTCTTTCTATGTTTATAAATTTCAAGCCTTTCTAGGATGTCAAGTCTTGGTCCTTTGTTTTGTTTGTGTAGCAATTTCATAGAGTTTGTCATAGCATCAGGCTCATGTACGTGGTTTTGAAGGTGCGTCGCATAATTGGAGTCTGCCTTGTTGTATAAGAAAGATCGTAGGTGCTCTTTGTATCTTGTCGTTAGTTTTCGTGTTGTCCTTCCTATATATACCATGTCGCAGTCCTTGCATGTCAGTTTGTATATGCCGCTGCCTTCGTATATCGATGTGTCATTCAGTTTTGGCTTCAGTTTGTTTCCAATGTTGTTGTTCGTTTTGAATGCAGTTTGCAATTTGTATTTCCTAAGGAAGTTTGATAGTTTGTATGTCTCTTTGCCTACGTATGTTAACGATACCCACTGTTGGTCGTTCTTATGAGTTTCCGTCGGTTGGCGTTCCTGTTTTTGTTTGTACTGTGTGACTAGTTTGTCAATGTCGCATTGTTTGTATCCGTTATTATTAGCTATTCTGTAAATGTTGTTTAGTTCGTTGGAGTAGTTAGTAGGAGTCATGGGGATGGAGTGAAGCCTCTGCACCATTGATCTGTACGCTGCTAGCTTATGTTGTGCGGGGTGGTTAGATGTTTCATGTATGGTATGATCAGTTGTGGTTGGTTTTCTGTATATTTTGTAGTCCAATCGTGTTTGTTCACGTGTCACAGTTAGGTCCATATAGTTGAGTTGTCCGTTTGTTTTTTTTTCCATAGTGAACTTTATATTCGGGTGAATTTCATTCATATAGGCAAGTAGTTCGTCTTGTTTATTTTCTTGTGAGTCAATAACAATGAAACAGTCATCCACATATCGTCTGTAAAATATTACATTGAATCTTTTGACAACTTTGGGTATAAAGACTTCTTCCAAAGATTGTAAGAATATTTCTGACATTATTGAGGACATTGGATGTCCCATACCCAGACCGTCTTTGGCAATGTATGTGTTGCTATTGAACTTAAAATAGTTCTGTTTGATTGTGGTCTTTATGAGATTGAGTATTTGATCTGTGAATCGTCGGCTGTTGTTGAATGAAAGTTTTTCTTTTAGTATGGCCAGTGTTTCATCGACAGGGATAGACGTATAGAGGTTGGTGATGTCTAATGATAAAAGTTGACAATTTTCAGTCAATTTTAAAGAAGTGGTAGAATTTGCTAGCTCGCGGCTGTTCTTTAATGCGTATTTGTCGTCAAGGTGCACGACATCAGCCATTATCGTTGCCAAGTACCGTGCTAATTGGTATGCAGGAGCTGGGCGGTAGTTGACGACAGGACGGATAGGAATATTGGGTTTGTGGAGCTTAGGTTGTGCTTTAAGGGGTGGTGTGCATGGATTTGGGTTTATGTAGCGTTGCTTAGTATTAGGAGGAATAATTAGTGGGGATTGTATAATGGCGGTACGTAAGTTCGCTTGGAACCTATTGGTGGGGTCTTTGTTTACCAGTTTGTAGCCGTTGGCGTTAATGAAGTCTATTGTTTTTTGTACATAGTCCGTTGTTTTTAGGATCACCGTTGTATGTCCTTTGTCAGCCTTCGTCACTATTAGTAGGTTATCCGTTAGCTTTGTCTGAATGTGTCTTAATATCTTATGGTCTTCGTGGAAATCCGTTTTGTTTATGCTAGTGCGTATTTTTTGTAGTATGTCTACTGCAGTATGTCTTGCATGTGTCTGTTGTTCCTGCGGTAGTTTGTTAATGGCTAGTTCAGTGTCGATTACTAGTTGTTCTAGGTCTTTGTTGCGGTTTGTATTATGTAAGTTGTGTTTCAGTCCCTTATTTAATAGCTCCATTTCTTGTGTCGTAAAAGGCGTATCTGATAGGTTTACAGTCCGTGGATAGAAAGTTCTGTTCGCTGGTGTGGTATATATATATATATATATATATATATATATATATATATATATATATATATATATATATACAGTGACTCCCAAAAAGATTCCTCCTTTCTCAATTTATAAGGCAATTAAAAACGGGAAAATTTTTTAAACATTTTATTATGAGCAGAACATAACAGTGTTACAGATCACATATATAAAATAGTTTCTCACTTTAAATATACCAAAACAAGTTGGGTAAACAGACCTACGCTCATGTCAGAAGGGTTTTGTATTCAATTTAGAAAATGCAGTCACCAGATCGAATCAAATCAAGAAACATGTCAAAGACGATTTTATTGGAGAAAATATGAAATACGAAGATCATGCTATTATTAACAAAGTTGAACGAATTTCGACTTCTGAGGTTTTTGGTATTGTTATACTCATAAATATCTCCCTTGATAATTATTTCAGATGGATGATGACGGAGGAAACACATTTTTCATGTATTTCCCCCCTGTGCCCCCACTGAAGCTAAAACTGACAGATTAACAACTGTTTTGAAAAGCTCCCATGAAAACTTTCATTTCATACTCATATCGGCTACGTTTGATACATTTTTTTCAGGGGCCACTTTCCTGTACTGTTATCATCGATTAATGGCCAATTTTTCGAATCCTAGAATGGTTACAAAACCCTTTTGCTAGGAGCTCTCTCCCACCTCCTTGACTTGTTTCACTTATGAGCATTAATTGTAGGTACTCATCTTCAGTCATTCATTAAATTGAATCAAGTGTTCAAAGCATGCACCTTAAACGTTGAAGTTGGGAAAAACTAACTCAAATTATTCAACCTTCGCATTTTAAACAGCCACCATTTTGTTTTATGATTACTGATACCACTAGCTGAACCGATTCTCAAAGATATACATGACACCTATCATTCCTGAAATTTTCATGCAAATCCTAGCAAAACTGTAGTGTCTGAGTCGGTAAAAAGCGCATGTTGTTCCATAGCCATATGTTGCCATAGTCATAAATACAGCGCATATTGTTCCATAGTAATACAGGAAAATTCAAACCGCTATAACTTCGCTAAATATGATTCAATCTTTATAAAACTTTCAGAATAGATCAATCTTATAAATAGACATCTACTTACTGAATTTCATTGAATTTAAGGGTACCGTTGAGATTTTATTCAAGAAAACATCAAATCGATAAATCATACTATTACTAACAAAGTTGAGTGTATTGTGACTTCTCACGTATTTGTTGCTGTTGTACTCACCAAGGCCTACATTCCTGATTTTTTTCAGATTTTTCGGATCACAGGTGTCCAATCGCGAGGGGGCGGGGACACGAATTTTTCGTGTATTTCCCCTCCCTGTGCGCCCCTGCCAAACTAAGACCTGTTTTGAAAAGCTCTCACCAAGACCTTTCATTTGATGCCCATATCGGCTACCTTCAATGAAATTTCTTTTTCGGGGGGTCACTCCCCTATACGGAGAAACCCCCCTTAAATACCTTACGTAGATGTCTATTTATAAGATTGATCTATTCTGAAAGTTTCATAAAGATTGAATCATATTTAGCGAAGTTATAGCGGTTTGAATTTTCCTGTATTACTATGGAACAATATGCGCTGTATTTATTACTATGGCAACATATGGCTATGGAACAACATTCGCTTTTTACCGACTCAGACACTACAGTTTTGCTAGGATTTGCATGAAAATTTCAGGAATGATAGGTGTCATGTATATCTTTGAGAATCGGTTCAGCTAGTGGTATCAGTAATCATAAAACAAAATGGTGGCTGTTTAAAATGCGAAGGTTGAATAATTTGAGTTAGTTTTTCCCAACTTCAACGTTTAAGGTGCATGCTTTGAACACTTGATTCAATTTAATGAATGACTGAAGATGAGTACCTACAATTAATGCTCATAAGTGAAACAAGTCAAGGAGGTGGGAGAGAGCTCCTAGCAAAAGGGTTTTGTAACCATTCTAGGATTCGAAAAATTGGCCATTAATCGATGATAACAGTACAGGAAAGTGGCCCCTGAAAAAAATGTATCAAACGTAGCCGATATGAGTATGAAATGAAAGTTTTCATGGGAGCTTTTCAAAACAGTTGTTAATCTGTCAGTTTTAGCTTCAGTGGGGGCACAGGGGGGAAATACATGAAAAATGTGTTTCCTCCGTCATCATCCATCTGAAATAATTATCAAGGGAGATATTTATGAGTATAACAATACCAAAAACCTCAGAAGTTGAAATTCGTTCAACTTTGTTAATAATAGTATGATCTTCGTATTTCATATTTTCTCCAATAAAATCGTCTTTGACATGTTTCTTGATTTGATTCGATCTGGTGACTGCATTTTTTAAATTGAATACAAAACCCTTCTGACATGAGCGTAGGTCTGTTTACCCAACTTGTTTCTATTCACTTCGCTGATGAATGGTTTCTTCCGTGCAACACGTACATTGTATTGAGCATTTCTCAAAACTCGTCGAACTGTTTCTTAAATTCTTAAATTCTGCGAACACCATTCACAATTTTTGGAGCACTCAGTTTTGGATTTTTTTTTATTTTCCGGAGACGATAGAGCGTTCTTCAAGCGTCGTTAGGACCTTTGGGCGACCAGGACTATGCTTCAAGTCTATTCTGCCTTCCTCTTTATACCTCCGGAGAATGTCGTAAACAGTTCTACGTTTCATGTTCAGGCTCGAACATATTTTTGCCACATTTTTACCTTCCATATGGTTAGAAACCACCAACTGGATCTTCTCTGGAGACGTGTATTTGCCCATTTTAATTTAAAAAGCACAACGTTTTTACGAACAACACGTGGTTTGTGATCAATATTAGATATGATCTGCCCGGATCTTTTACGACTTTATCACTGATGGCGATATGCTATAAAGAGGTCACTCAAATGTGTTCTTTTTACATAAAAATGCACATGTTTGCCAAAGTTTCCTTGTTGTGCGGATCTTTTTGGGGCGTCATATTTTTGTGTTGCTTTTTTAGGGTTTTGTAAAATAATTTTGCAAAACCCTACTAGTTTCGCGACCAGTCTGTCCGTCTGTGCGTCTGTCCGTCCGTCCGTCCGTCCGTCCGTCCGTCCGTCCGTGTGTCACAGCAGCTTTTCTCGGAATCTACTTAAGCTAGAATCATCAAATTTTGTGTGTAGGTGTGTAGTGGTGATCTCTTCAAAGTTCAACTACAAAAAAATTTTATAAGGTATTTAAGGGGGGTCTCCCCGTATAGGGGAGTGACCCCCCGAAAAAAAAATTTCATTGAAGGTAGCCGATATGGATATCAAATGAAAGGTCTTGGTGAGAACTTTTCAAAACAGGTCTTAGTTTGGCAAAATTTGCTTCGAGGGACGCACAGGGAGGGGAAATACACGAAAAATTTGTGTCCCCCCCCCCTCGCGATTGGACACCTGTGATCCGAAAAATCTGAAAAAAATCAGGAATGTAGGCCTTGGTGAGTACAACAGCAACAAATACGTGAGAAGTCACAATACACTCAACTTTGTTAGTAATAGTATGATTTATCGATTTGATGTTTTCTTGAATAAAATCTCAACGGTACCCTTAAATTCAATGAAATTCAGTAAGTAGATGTCTATTTATAAGATTGATCTATTCTGAAAGTTTCATAAAGATTGAATCATATTTAGCGAAGTTATAGCGGTTTGAATTTTCCTGTATTACTATGGAACAATATGCGCTGTATTTATGACTATGGCAACATATGGCTATGGAACAACATGCGCTTTTTACCGACTCAGACACTACAGTTTTGCTAGGATTTGCATGAAAATTTCAGGAATGATAGGTGTCATGTATATCTTTGAGAATCGGTTCAGCTAGTGGTATCAGTAATCATAAAACAAAATGGTGGCTGTTTAAAATGCGAAGGTTGAATAATTTGAGTTAGTTTTTCCCAACTTCAACGTTTAAGGTGCATGCTTTGAACACTTGATTCAATTTAATGAATGACTGAAGATGAGTACCTACAATTAATGCTCATAAGTAAAACAAGTCAAGGAGGTGGGAGAGAGCTCCTAGCAAAAGGGTTTTGTAACCATTCTAGGATTCGAAAAATTGGCCATTAATCGATGGTAACAGTACAGGAAAGTGGCCCCTGAAAAAAATGTATCAAACGTAGCCGATATGAGTATGAAATGAAAGTTTTCATGGGAGCTTTTCAAAACAGTTGTTAATCTGTCAGTTTTAGCTTCAGTGGGGGCACAGGGGGGAAATACATGAAAAATGTGTTGCCTCCGTCATCATCCATCTGAAATAATTATCAAGGGAGATATTTATGAGTATAACAATACCAAAAACCTCAGAAGTCGAAATTCGTTCAACTTTGTTAATAATAGTATGATCTTCGTATTTCATATTTTCTCCAATAAAATCGTCTTTGACATGTTTCTTGATTTGATTCGATCTGGTGACTGCATTTTCTAAATTGAATACAAAACCCTTCTGACATGAGCGTAGGTCTGTTTACCCAACTTGTTAATCCTTCGTTTTACTTCTCATTTTGTGGTACATTTTCTATTTTTTTAAGTAACACTATTGAGCTGATGTTTTGTTCAATTAATAATATTTCCTTTTTCTTTTTGTGTCATGGATTGAAGCATAAATTGAAAAAAAGGAACATTTCTTACTTGTGCGGATCTTTATGGGAGTCACTACATATATATATATATATATATATATATATATATATATATATATATATATATATATATATATATATATATTTATATATAAATATATAAATATATATATATATATATATATATATATATATATATATATATATATATATATATATATATATATATATATATATATATATATATATATATATATATATATATATATATATAGGATATGACGAAACTTGTGACCACGCCAGAGGTTGCAATATTGCTCCGATTTTCACCAAATTTTCAGGAAAGGTGCTCTGGGTAAATATCTCGTTTAAGTTATATCGGCCGGGCAAAAACAAAATGGCGGCCATTTTAGACGAAAAATCGTGATTTCTGTTCTGACCAAAGTATAGCTCCGATTTGGATGAAATTTGGTACGAAGGTTCACTGATGTATGTGATGAATCACACAATAAAAAATCCAAAGTCGGTACGGCAGAAACAAAATGGCGGACGCTCAAAGGTCGAAAAACGTGCAAAATTTTGTTGTTGTAATAGTGGTCAGAAAAGTTGTAAGTATCTAAAGAATTACTTGAAAAAACTGGAGGTCAGTTCACAAGCAACAAAATGGCGGCTAGTTGAAACTCAAAACTTCAAAGGCTTCTACAAGTCGCAATTTTGATTCCACATATATGAGACTTGGTTCCAAGATAGGCATTACTTAGATCTACAGACTGTGATATTTTCGAGATTGTATATGTGCAAACTCCAAAATGGCGGCGGTTTAAATATGCGTTTTTCAGGTTTTTCCGGCTCTCTAGGGGTCACATTTTCCAGCGGATTTTGATGAAACTTGAGATTATGGATTTCTGTACAATGTTCTGGTATTATGCAGAAAATTATAAAAATTGAATGAAAAATAAAAAAAATCCCCGTGGGCAGCACCAGCCGGAAAGGTAAATTTCTCGTATGTAGCGTAAGGTTTCGGAAAAGAATTTGGCTTGCCTGATACTTACCTTTTTTGTGCAATTTCGGTAGCACTACATGGGTTTTTATTAACAAAAAGCATCTGCCGCCGTTTGTATTTGGAGACACTTCATAGAGGCGCAAATATTTTGCTAATTAAATTGAGTTACACACGTATGGATCACATATTGAAAATCGGCGGTTAATAAATTGTTATAAACTTATTTATACTCGTTTCGCCCTTCTCAAATTTGCTGTTTATACATTTGACAGTGGTTATCAAACAAAGGTGATAACTTTTTGGCTTAAACAGCTCAAATAGTTAATTTCAAAAGATTTCCATAAAAGTTTAATCAGCCATTAATATATACATTTTCGATTCTTTGCTGAACTACCAGGGTCAATCATTTTGAATTTTTATTGAAAACGGCTGCTAAAAATATTAAGCTGTAAATTGACGAATTTTTTATTTGTCATCCGATTCGCATAGTTAAATTAAATTAGCTTGCCTTGATAACTTATAATTTCAAGTTTTGTCGGAATCTGTTGAGAAACTTGGCCGCTAGAGGGCTACAGAAATAAAAAAAAAATAAGTCGCCCCCTGTATGGGGAAGCTCCCCTAAAACACTTTAAAATTTGACCTACGTAGAAAATTTCCTCATTCTAGCTTATGTGGTTTGCTAGAAAACTTGTTGTGACGCACGAACAAACGGACGGACAGACAGACAAGTTGCGATTTTATAATTTTTAAGGGGATTGTTAAAAATATTTTACAATATTTCAAAAATAGTCTGATTTATAAATACGTTGAAGATAAGTCATTTAAAACGTTTCCATGAAAAAAAATCATTATTTCAGTTGCTATTAAAATAGCGAATTGCGCTTGCCTCCTGACCTTTGGGGGCCGCCATTTTGAATGCATGCATTTGATTTTGGACTATTTTTAATTTTTGTGTGCTAGGACCTCATCAATGAATGTGCCGAATCTCGTTCAAATCGGAGTTTTACGCTAGACAGGGCAAAATAATTCAATTTTTAGTTAAAATGGCAGTTAAAAATATTGGGTTTTAAATTTTCGACTTTTTATTTTTCATTCAATTTGTATAGTTTTTTTGCATAATATGAGAACATGCTACAGAGATCCATAATCTAAAGTTTCATCAAATTCCGCTGAAAAATGTGACCGCTAGAGGGCCACAAAAACCTGAAAAAAACGCCGCCATTTTGAAATTTGCACATGCATGATCACCAAAATATCTAAGTCTGGAGACCTAAAAAGGTTCTATCCTAAAATCAAGTTTCATATACGTGTAGATCTAAAAAGGTTCTATCCTAAAACCAAGTTTCATGTACGTGGAATCAAAATTGCGACTTTTAGAAGCCTTTGAAATTTTGAGTTTTAACTGGCCGCCATTTTGTTTTTTGTTACCCGACCTCCAGTTTTTTCACGCGATTCTTTAGATACTTATAGTTTCTATCTAACTGCCAAATTTCTTGAAAATCTTTTGAAAGTTTCGACCACTATTATAACAACAAAAATTTTGCACGTTTTTCGACCTTTGAGCGGCCGCCATTTTGTTTCTGCCGTACTGACTTTGGATTTTTTAAAGTTCAGCACATACATCAGTGAACCTTTGTGCCAAATTTCATCCGAATCGGAGCTATACTTTGGTCAGAACAGAAATCACGATTTTTCGTCTAAAATGGCCGCCATTTTGTTTTTGCCCGGCCGATATAGCTGGTTCAGAAACTTAACCGAGATATTTGCCCAATACACCATTCCTGAAAATTTGATGAAAATCGGAGCAAAATTGCAACCTCTAGCGTGGTCACAAATTTCGTTATATCCCATATATATATATATATATATATATATATATATATATATACATATATATATATACATATATATATATATATATATATATATATATATATATATATATATACAATGCTCTCCGCAATAGGTAAATTTCTCTCGAGAAATTTACCTAAAAGTCGAAAATTTAAAACCCAATATTTTTAGCTGCCGTTATCACTAAAAATTGAATTATTTTGCCCTGTCTAGATTGAAACTTCGATTTGAACGAGATTTGGCGCATTGATTGATTGATGAGGTCCTAGCCCACAAAGATTTAAAACAGTCCAAAATCAAATGCATGCATTCAAAATGGCGGCCCCCAAAGGTCAGGAGCAAGCGCAATTCGCTATTTTAGTAGCAACTGAAATAATGATTTTTTTTCATGGAAACGTTTTAAATGACTTATCTTGAAAGTATTTATAAATCAGACTATTTTTTAAATATTGTAAAATATTTTTAACAATACCCTAAAAAATTATCAAACGCGACTTGTCTGTCGGTCCGTCCGTTTGTTCGTGCGTCACAAGTTTTCTTGCAAACCACATAAGCTAGAATGAGGAAATTTTCTACGTGTGTCAAAAGTGGTGCCTCTTGAAATATGGAGCGTAAGAAACTATTTTAAAATGTGGGGGGGGGGAGGTGACATCAACATTTTTTTATTTCTGTAGCCCTCTAGTAGCCAAGTTTCTCAACAGATTCCGATAAAACTTGAAATTATAAGTTATTAAGGCAAGTTAATTTAATTTAATTATGCAAATCGGATGACAAATACAAAATTCGAAAATTTACAGGTTAATATTTTTAGCGGCCGTTTTCAATAAAAATTCAAAATCACGGCTCCTGATGGTTCAGAAAAGAATGGAAAATGTATATATTAATGGCAATGCAAGTGCTGATTAAACTTTTATGGAAATCTTTTGAAATTAACTATTTGAGCTATTTAACCCAAAAAGTTATCATCTTTGTGTGGTAATCACTGTGAAATGTATAAACAGCAAATTTGAGAAGGGCGAGCCCATTCTAAATATGTTTATAATAATTTATTACCCGCCGATTTTCAATATGTGATCCATACGTGTGCAACTCAATTTAATTAGCAAAATATTTGCGCCTCTATGAAGAGTCTCCAAATACGAACGGCGGCAGATTCTACTTGTTAATAAAAACCCATGTAATGCTACAAAAATTGCAGTAAGAAGTCCAGTAGTAGGCAAGCCAAATTCTTTTTCGAAACTTTACGCTACATACCTCTCTGGCTGGTGCTGCCAACGGGGATTTTTTTTAAATTAACAGTATGTCATACATATATATTGTCGCGTGTTATTGGTTCGCGGCCTATAATTTTAATGTTCCGGGAAGGTGAAAACGCAATATCTTTTAATTTAAGTCTAAAAGAGTTTATTTGATCACAAATATGCACAATAATCAGTTTAACACTTGCACTAATTTTCATTTTCACTATGAAAAAAATCTAACACTTGCCCATAAATTTCTTATCGCAATTGTCTTCTAAATCACTTCACTATTACGAAAATCACTTGCCACACACAATCGCAGTTCTTATCGCGGTCGAATGAATGAATTCCCCATTCATTCAGCTCGCCTTTATATAGGGTCTCTACCTATTCACCCATTTCTCGTACATTGGCGAATGTTCTCCCGAGAGGTACCTGGTAGATTCGAGCAAATTAATGAATGGAGTGACGTCACTTGCAGATGTTGACCATGCTTGTTTGGTTCTCGTGGGTTCGAGTAAATTCATTTGTTGACGTTCTTAATGATGGTGAAAACAATTGCGACAGTAGCTCGCAGAATTATTTGTACATGTAATTATTTGTACATGTAACACTGCCCCCACCTCAGTTATTTTCGCCCCGAAAAGATGTGTCGCTATTTGTAGTCAATTCTCCCTGGGTGTAATATGGGGCAAGACGGTCCAGATGCACGATTTTCATTTTAGCTCTCGGCTTACGATGTTCCTGTATTCGGTATACGACGTCGTTGATTCGCTTTGTAACTCGGTATGGTCCCTCCCAATTATGTTGCAACTTTGGAGACCTACCCTTTCGCCGTTGCGGGTTATAAAGCCACACCAAGTCATCTTGCTGGAAGCCAGTAGAATTAGCCTTTGGATCATACCTGGTCTTCATGCGGTCATTAGCCGATTCGAGGTGTTTTCGCACTGTCCGATGTATCTCGTTCAACCGTTGTCTTAGATCACTTGCGTACTCCGAGACCGTTTGGGGTTTCTCAGGGGGTGTTCCGAACTTTATATCAGCTGGCAAACGAATAGTCTTTCCAAAAATGACTTTGGCTGGGGCTTGGCCCGTCGATGCATGTTCAGCGGCTCTATACGCCATTAAAAATAGTGGGATATGTCGGTCCCAGTCCCTTTGGTTCTCGTAGCCGATATGAGTATGAAATGAAAGTTTTCATGGGAGCTTTTCAAAACAGTTGTTAATCTGTCAGTTTTAGCTTCAGTGGGGGCACAGGGAGGAAATACATGAAAAATGTGTTTCCTCCTTCATCATCCATCTGAAATAATTATCAAGGGAGATATTTATGAGTATAACAATACCAAAAACCTCAGAAGTCGAAATTCGTTCAACTTTGTTAATAATAGCATGATCTTCGTATTTCATATTTTCTCCAATAAAATCGTCTTTGACATGTTTCTTGATTTGATTCGATCTGGTGACTGCATTTTCTAAATTGAATACAAAACCCTTCTGACATGAGCGTAGGTCTGTTTACCCAACTTGTTTCTATTCACTTCGCTGATGAATGGTTTCTTCCGTGCAACACGTACATTGTATTGAGCATTTCTCAAAACTCGTCGAACTGTTTCTTAAATTCTTAAATTCTGCGAACACCATTCACAATTTTTGGAGCACTCAGTTTTGGATTTTTTTTTATTTTCCGGAGACGATAGAGCGTTCTTCAAGCGTCGTTAGGACCTTTGGGCGACCAGGACTATGCTTCAAGTCTATTCTGCCTTCCTCTTTATACCTCCGGAGAATGTCGTAAACAGTTCTACGTTTCATGTTCAGGCTCGAACATATTTTTGCCACATTTTTACCTTCCATATGGTTAGAAACCACCAACTGGATCTTCTCTGGAGACGTGTATTTGCCCATTTTAATTTAAAAAGCACAACGTTTTTACGAACAACACGTGGTTTGTGATCAATATTAGATATGATCTGCCCGGATCTTTTACGACTTTATCACTGATGGCGATATGCTATAAAGAGGTCACTCAAATGTGTTCTTTTTACATAAAAATGCACATGTTTGCCAAAGTTTCCTTGTTGTGCGGATCTTTTTGGGGCGTCATATTTTTGTGTTGCTTTTTTAGGGTTTTGTAAAATAATTTTGCAAAACCCTACTAGTTTCGCGACCAGTCTGTCCGTCTGTGCGTCTGTCCGTCCGTCCGTCCGTCCGTCCGTCCGTCCGTCCGTGTGTCACAGCAGCTTTTCTCGGAATCTACTTAAGCTAGAATCATCAAATTTTGTGTGTAGGTGTGTAGTGGTGATCTCTTCAAAGTTCAACTACAAAAAAATTTTATAAGGTATTTAAGGGGGGTCTCCCCGTATAGGGGAGTGACCCCCCGAAAAAAAAATTTCATTGAAGGTAGCCGATATGGATATCAAATGAAAGGTCTTGGTGAGAACTTTTCAAAACAGGTCTTAGTTTGGCAAAATTTGCTTCGAGGGACGCACAGGGAGGGGAAATACACGAAAAATTTGTGTCCCCCCCCCCTCGCGATTGGACACCTGTGATCCGAAAAATCTGAAAAAAATCAGGAATGTAGGCCTTGGTGAGTACAACAGCAACAAATACGTGAGAAGTCACAATACACTCAACTTTGTTAGTAATAGTATGATTTATCGATTTGATGTTTTCTTGAATAAAATCTCAACGGTACCCTTAAATTCAATGAAATTCAGTAAGTAGATGTCTATTTATAAGATTGATCTATTCTGAAAGTTTCATAAAGATTGAATCATATTTAGCGAAGTTATAGCGGTTTGAATTTTCCTGTATTACTATGGAACAATATGCGCTGTATTTATGACTATGGCAACATATGGCTATGGAACAACATGCGCTTTTTACCGACTCAGACACTACAGTTTTGCTAGGATTTGCATGAAAATTTCAGGAATGATAGGTGTCATGTATATCTTTGAGAATCGGTTCAGCTAGTGGTATCAGTAATCATAAAACAAAATGGTGGCTGTTTAAAATGCGAAGGTTGAATAATTTGAGTTAGTTTTTCCCAACTTCAACGTTTAAGGTGCATGCTTTGAACACTTGATTCAATTTAATGAATGACTGAAGATGAGTACCTACAATTAATGCTCATAAGTAAAACAAGTCAAGGAGGTGGGAGAGAGCTCCTAGCAAAAGGGTTTTGTAACCATTCTAGGATTCGAAAAATTGGCCATTAATCGATGGTAACAGTACAGGAAAGTGGCCCCTGAAAAAAATGTATCAAACGTAGCCGATATGAGTATGAAATGAAAGTTTTCATGGGAGCTTTTCAAAACAGTTGTTAATCTGTCAGTTTTAGCTTCAGTGGGGGCACAGGGGGGAAATACATGAAAAATGTGTTGCCTCCGTCATCATCCATCTGAAATAATTATCAAGGGAGATATTTATGAGTATAACAATACCAAAAACCTCAGAAGTCGAAATTCGTTCAACTTTGTTAATAATAGTATGATCTTCGTATTTCATATTTTCTCCAATAAAATCGTCTTTGACATGTTTCTTGATTTGATTCGATCTGGTGACTGCATTTTCTAAATTGAATACAAAACCCTTCTGACATGAGCGTAGGTCTGTTTACCCAACTTGTTAATCCTTCGTTTTACTTCTCATTTTGTGGTACATTTTCTATTTTTTTAAGTAACACTATTGAGCTGATGTTTTGTTCAATTAATAATATTTCCTTTTTCTTTTTGTGTCATGGATTGAAGCATAAATTGAAAAAAAGGAACATTTCTTACTTGTGCGGATCTTTATGGGAGTCACTACATATATATATATATATATATATATATATATATATATATATATATATATATATATATATATATATATTTATATATAAATATATAAATATATATATATATATATATATATATATATATATATATATATATATATATATATATATATATATATATATATATATATATATATATATATATATATATATATATATATATATATATATATATATATATATAGGATATGACGAAACTTGTGACCACGCCAGAGGTTGCAATATTGCTCCGATTTTCACCAAATTTTCAGGAAAGGTGCTCTGGGTAAATATCTCGTTTAAGTTATATCGGCCGGGCAAAAACAAAATGGCGGCCATTTTAGACGAAAAATCGTGATTTCTGTTCTGACCAAAGTATAGCTCCGATTTGGATGAAATTTGGTACGAAGGTTCACTGATGTATGTGATGAATCACACAATAAAAAATCCAAAGTCGGTACGGCAGAAACAAAATGGCGGACGCTCAAAGGTCGAAAAACGTGCAAAATTTTGTTGTTGTAATAGTGGTCAGAAAAGTTGTAAGTATCTAAAGAATTACTTGAAAAAACTGGAGGTCAGTTCACAAGCAACAAAATGGCGGCTAGTTGAAACTCAAAACTTCAAAGGCTTCTACAAGTCGCAATTTTGATTCCACATATATGAGACTTGGTTCCAAGATAGGCATTACTTAGATCTACAGACTGTGATATTTTCGAGATTGTATATGTGCAAACTCCAAAATGGCGGCGGTTTAAATATGCGTTTTTCAGGTTTTTGTGGCTCTCTAGGGGTCACATTTTCCAGCGGATTTTGATGAAACTTGAGATTATGGATTTCTGTACAATGTTCTGGTATTATGCAGAAAATTATAAAAATTGAATGAAAAATAAAAAAAATCCCCGTGGGCAGCACCAGCCGGAAAGGTAAATTTCTCGTATGTAGCGTAAGGTTTCGGAAAAGAATTTGGCTTGCCTGATACTTACCTTTTTTGTGCAATTTCGGTAGCACTACATGGGTTTTTATTAACAAAAAGCATCTGCCGCCGTTTGTATTTGGAGACACTTCATAGAGGCGCAAATATTTTGCTAATTAAATTGAGTTACACACGTATGGATCACATATTGAAAATCGGCGGTTAATAAATTGTTATAAACTTATTTATACTCGTTTCGCCCTTCTCAAATTTGCTGTTTATACATTTGACAGTGGTTATCAAACAAAGGTGATAACTTTTTGGCTTAAACAGCTCAAATAGTTAATTTCAAAAGATTTCCATAAAAGTTTAATCAGCCATTAATATATACATTTTCGATTCTTTGCTGAACTACCAGGGTCAATCATTTTGAATTTTTATTGAAAACGGCTGCTAAAAATATTAAGCTGTAAATTGACGAATTTTTTATTTGTCATCCGATTCGCATAGTTAAATTAAATTAGCTTGCCTTGATAACTTATAATTTCAAGTTTTGTCGGAATCTGTTGAGAAACTTGGCCGCTAGAGGGCTACAGAAATAAAAAAAAAATAAGTCGCCCCCTGTATGGGGAAGCTCCCCTAAAACACTTTAAAATTTGACCTACGTAGAAAATTTCCTCATTCTAGCTTATGTGGTTTGCTAGAAAACTTGTTGTGACGCACGAACAAACGGACGGACAGACAGACAAGTTGCGATTTTATAATTTTTAAGGGGATTGTTAAAAATATTTTACAATATTTCAAAAATAGTCTGATTTATAAATACGTTGAAGATAAGTCATTTAAAACGTTTCCATGAAAAAAAATCATTATTTCAGTTGCTATTAAAATAGCGAATTGCGCTTGCCTCCTGACCTTTGGGGGCCGCCATTTTGAATGCATGCATTTGATTTTGGACTATTTTTAATTTTTGTGTGCTAGGACCTCATCAATGAATGTGCCGAATCTCGTTCAAATCGGAGTTTTACGCTAGACAGGGCAAAATAATTCAATTTTTAGTTAAAATGGCAGTTAAAAATATTGGGTTTTAAATTTTCGACTTTTTATTTTTCATTCAATTTGTATAGTTTTTTTGCATAATATGAGAACATGCTACAGAGATCCATAATCTAAAGTTTCATCAAATTCCGCTGAAAAATGTGACCGCTAGAGGGCCACAAAAACCTGAAAAAAACGCCGCCATTTTGAAATTTGCACATGCATGATCACCAAAATATCTAAGTCTGGAGACCTAAAAAGGTTCTATCCTAAAATCAAGTTTCATATACGTGTAGATCTAAAAAGGTTCTATCCTAAAACCAAGTTTCATGTACGTGGAATCAAAATTGCGACTTTTAGAAGCCTTTGAAATTTTGAGTTTTAACTGGCCGCCATTTTGTTTTTTGTTACCCGACCTCCAGTTTTTTCACGCGATTCTTTAGATACTTATAGTTTCTATCTAACTGCCAAATTTCTTGAAAATCTTTTGAAAGTTTCGACCACTATTATAACAACAAAAATTTTGCACGTTTTTCGACCTTTGAGCGGCCGCCATTTTGTTTCTGCCGTACTGACTTTGGATTTTTTAAAGTTCAGCACATACATCAGTGAACCTTTGTGCCAAATTTCATCCGAATCGGAGCTATACTTTGGTCAGAACAGAAATCACGATTTTTCGTCTAAAATGGCCGCCATTTTGTTTTTGCCCGGCCGATATAGCTGGTTCAGAAACTTAACCGAGATATTTGCCCAATACACCATTCCTGAAAATTTGATGAAAATCGGAGCAAAATTGCAGCCTCTAGCGTGGTCACAAATTTCGTTATATCCCATATATATATATATATATATATATATATATATATATATATATATATATACATATATATATATATATATATATATATATATATATATATATATATATATATACAATGCTCTCCGCAATAGGTAAATTTCTCTCGAGAAATTTACCTAAAAGTCGAAAATTTAAAACCCAATATTTTTAGCTGCCGTTATCACTAAAAATTGAATTATTTTGCCCTGTCTAGATTGAAACTTCGATTTGAACGAGATTTGGCGCATTGATTGATTGATGAGGTCCTAGCCCACAAAGATTTAAAACAGTCCAAAATCAAATGCATGCATTCAAAATGGCGGCCCCCAAAGGTCAGGAGCAAGCGCAATTCGCTATTTTAGTAGCAACTGAAATAATGATTTTTTTTCATGGAAACGTTTTAAATGACTTATCTTGAAAGTATTTATAAATCAGACTATTTTTTAAATATTGTAAAATATTTTTAACAATACCCTAAAAAATTATCAAACGCGACTTGTCTGTCGGTCCGTCCGTTTGTTCGTGCGTCACAAGTTTTCTTGCAAACCACATAAGCTAGAATGAGGAAATTTTCTACGTGTGTCAAAAGTGGTGCCTCTTGAAATATGGAGCGTAAGAAACTATTTTAAAATGTGGGGGGGGGGAGGTGACATCAACATTTTTTTATTTCTGTAGCCCTCTAGTAGCCAAGTTTCTCAACAGATTCCGATAAAACTTGAAATTATAAGTTATTAAGGCAAGTTAATTTAATTTAATTATGCAAATCGGATGACAAATACAAAATTCGAAAATTTACAGGTTAATATTTTTAGCGGCCGTTTTCAATAAAAATTCAAAATCACGGCTCCTGATGGTTCAGAAAAGAATGGAAAATGTATATATTAATGGCAATGCAAGTGCTGATTAAACTTTTATGGAAATCTTTTGAAATTAACTATTTGAGCTATTTAACCCAAAAAGTTATCATCTTTGTGTGGTAATCACTGTGAAATGTATAAACAGCAAATTTGAGAAGGGCGAGCCCATTCTAAATATGTTTATAATAATTTATTACCCGCCGATTTTCAATATGTGATCCATACGTGTGCAACTCAATTTAATTAGCAAAATATTTGCGCCTCTATGAAGAGTCTCCAAATACGAACGGCGGCAGATTCTACTTGTTAATAAAAACCCATGTAATGCTACAAAAATTGCAGTAAGAAGTCCAGTAGTAGGCAAGCCAAATTCTTTTTCGAAACTTTACGCTACATACCTCTCTGGCTGGTGCTGCCAACGGGGATTTTTTTTAAATTAACAGTATGTCATACATATATATTGTCGCGTGTTATTGGTTCGCGGCCTATAATTTTAATGTTCCGGGAAGGTGAAAACGCAATATCTTTTAATTTAAGTCTAAAAGAGTTTATTTGATCACAAATATGCACAATAATCAGTTTAACACTTGCACTAATTTTCATTTTCACTATGAAAAAAATCTAACACTTGCCCATAAATTTCTTATCGCAATTGTCTTCTAAATCACTTCACTATTACGAAAATCACTTGCCACACACAATCGCAGTTCTTATCGCGGTCGAATGAATGAATTCCCCATTCATTCAGCTCGCCTTTATATAGGGTCTCTACCTATTCACCCATTTCTCGTACATTGGCGAATGTTCTCCCGAGAGGTACCTGGTAGATTCGAGCAAATTAATGAATGGAGTGACGTCACTTGCAGATGTTGACCATGCTTGTTTGGTTCTCGTGGGTTCGAGTAAATTCATTTGTTGACGTTCTTAATGATGGTGAAAACAATTGCGACAGTAGCTCGCAGAATTATTTGTACATGTAATTATTTGTACATGTAACACTGCCCCCACCTCAGTTATTTTCGCCCCGAAAAGATGTGTCGCTATTTGTAGTCAATTCTCCCTGGGTGTAATATGGGGCAAGACGGTCCAGATGCACGATTTTCATTTTAGCTCTCGGCTTACGATGTTCCTGTATTCGGTATACGACGTCGTTGATTCGCTTTGTAACTCGGTATGGTCCCTCCCAATTATGTTGCAACTTTGGAGACCTACCCTTTCGCCGTTGCGGGTTATAAAGCCACACCAAGTCATCTTGCTGGAAGCCAGTAGAATTAGCCTTTGGATCATACCTGGTCTTCATGCGGTCATTAGCCGATTCGAGGTGTTTTCGCACTGTCCGATGTATCTCGTTCAACCGTTGTCTTAGATCACTTGCGTACTCCGAGACCGTTTGGGGTTTCTCAGGGGGTGTTCCGAACTTTATATCAGCTGGCAAACGAATAGTCTTTCCAAAAATGACTTTGGCTGGGGCTTGGCCCGTCGATGCATGTTCAGCGGCTCTATACGCCATTAAAAATAGTGGGATATGTCGGTCCCAGTCCCTTTGGTTCTCGTCAACCATTTTGGCCAGGTGTTTATTGAGCGTGCCGTTGAACCGTTCCACCATTCCATCGGATTGGGGATGCAGTGGTGTTGTCCTCGTTTTCCGTATTCCCAGCAGCTCGCACATTTCGCCAAAAACTAGTGACTCAAAGTTTCGGCCTTGACCCGAATGTAGTTTGCCAGGTACGCCGTACCTACTGACCCAATTTAACACTAGCTGTTCAGCTACAGTAGTTGCTTCCTGGTTGGGAATGGGGTAGACCTCGGGCCACTTGCTGAAATAATCGGCTACAACCAGATTCAGGAAAGGGACCTGCGATGTCAACAGCAATCCTTTCAAACGGTACCCCCACGTTATACGTTTGCATTTGTCCTTTCAGTCGTTGCTTTGGGCCTTTGACGGAAGCGCAAATTGTGCATCTGCGACACCAGTCCTCGACGTCTTCTCGAGCGTGGAGCCAGTAGAACCTTTACCGCAATTTCGCTAAGGTCTTGTTAACACCAAGGTGGCCTCCCGAGGATCCTTCATGCATTTCCTTAACCACATCGTGGATTCAGCTTTTGGGTAGTATAGTTTGCATCCTATAGGAGCTGCCATCCACCGTTTCCCATTTCCGCTTGAGTATGCCACCCTCTACCTGAAGGGAGTTCAATTGTGCCCAATAGCTTTTCAGGGTTGCGCCATGCGTTGAAACGTCCTTCCACTCAGGTCGCCCAGTCGTCTCCTTCCATACGAGCAATGGTCCGATGTCTTCATCGGCTAACTGGGCATTTTGAATCTCCTCCGATGACCAACCTTCATCGAATTCGGCCGTTATCAGTCGCAGATCAACGGGCGGTTCCTTTTCCTCAATCCGTCGGCAATGCTTGCAATTAGCTGGACATGGGCGACGAGATAGGGCGTCAGCATTTCCATGAACTCCGCCCTTCCGATGAACAATTTCGTAGTCGTATGACTGCAATCTTTCGATCCATCTCGCAACTTGTCCCTCGGGGTTTTGAAGTTTAGTAGCCATCTCAACGATGCATGGTCCGTTCGAAGAACAAATTTCTGGCCATATAGGTACTTGTGGAACTGCTTGGTGGCCTCTATTATAGCCAATAGCTCCTTCCTGGTCACACAGTAGTTCCTCTCACTTTTTGAAAGAACTCGACTGTAATACGAGAGGACTCTTTCTTCGCCATTGATCTGCTGGGAGAGTACAGCTCCAATACCGCCGTTGCTTGCATCGGTGTCAACTACAAACATTTTTCCGGGTTTCGGATACGCCAGTACGGGTGATTCACAAAGCTTTTCCTTCAGGGTCTCAAAAGCTGTCTGGCATTGTTCATTCCAGACATACGGACGATTTTTCTCGGTTAGCTGATGGAGACACTTAGCTATCTTGGCAAAGTCTTTGACGAATCTTCGATAGTAGGTTGCCAGACCCAGGAAACTTCGTAGTTGGCGCTTGTTGTTTGGTGTTGGCCAGCTTTTCACGGCTTCAATTTTCTCAGGGTCTGTTTTGACCCCTTCTGCTGATACGACATGTCCCAGGTATTTTACTTCAGCTGCGAAAAGGGTACACTTGTCGGGACTAAGTTTCAAATTTGCCAGTTGCAGTCGGGAGAAAACCTCTTCTAAGTTCCGCACATGCTCTTTGAACGTTCTCCCGATGATGATGATGTCATCTAGGTACACCAAGCAGGTTTTCCAGGTTAGACCACGTAGCACGTATTCCATCAAGCGTTCAAAAGTGGCTGGAGCATTGCAAAGCCCAAATAGCATCGCTACAAACTGCCACAATCCCAACTGAAAATGCGGTCTTCTCTCGGTCCTTCTTGTCGATTTCTACCTGCCAGTAGCCACTCTTGAGATCGAGTGTAGAAAACCATTTTGCGTCGGCTAAAGTGTCCATGATGTCATCGATGCGTGGGAGCGGGTAACTATCTTTCTTAGTGACGTCGTTGAGCTGCCTATAGTCGACACAAAAACGAGTGCTACCATCCTTTTTCTCTACTAGAACTACAGGCGCGGCCCATGGACTGACAGAAGGTTCAATAACGCCTTGTTTTTCCATGTCCGAGATCAGCGCGCTCACTTCTCCTTGTTTGGCTATAGGGAGGCGTCTGGGTGCTTGTCGAATCGGCTTGGCTCCCTGTGTATCTATGACGTGAGTTACCAGACTCGTTCGGCCTTGGTCATCCGGGCTTGTTGAGAAGATGTCACTGTACTTGGTGACCAGATCAGAGGCTCGTTTGAATAGCTGCACCGGCAATTTGACTTGTTTCAATATTGCAGACGTGGATTCCCGGGCTTTGTCTGTGTCTTGCCTCCTTTTCCAATGATGGTTGTGAGTAGCTTCCAAAGAGGTGATGGTGGAAACAGGCTGGCAGCTGCCGGTGACTTCTCCCGCTTTGATGCTCGTGGTTGAGTCTGCGGTGTTAAGGACTCTAACCGGCACATATCCGTTCCTGAAAGATCTTACAAGGCTTCGTCCTACAATCAAACTGCGCAATGCGGACGTCTTCGTTGGCTCTATCAGATAAGATCGGTGGTCTCCAGAATCACCATCAAGCTTGGCCCATACAATGCTTTCGGAAGAATTCGGTACATCAGTGTCAGTACATACCACTACATTCATCTTGGGGACTTGGACGCTGGGATCCTCCATCAGTACTTCGACATTCTGCCATTTCAGTACACGTTTGCCCAAATCCAACGTGATTCCATGTGGTCACAGAAAATCCATTCCGAGAATGCAGTCATCCATAATGTTCGCGACCAGAAAATTATGTCCAAACACAAGGTCTCCCAACTGTATCTGGAGGTTGACCTCTCCATGAACAGGTGCAGTTTCTCCCGTAGCTGTCCGTAGTGAGAAAATTCTGCCCTTGTGAAGTTGTTGCTGTCTAACTAGGTCTGGTCGGAAAATCGATCGGGTTGCACCAGTGTCGATTGTTATGGTGCAGCGTTCTTCGTCAACTTGACCAGGAAGGCATAAGTCCGGTTCTTCATGATGTAGTCTTGACACGGTGATGGTGATGCTGGGGACGTCGATCCTCCTAGCCAACCTCTGCCCCACGAAGTTGGCTCTTACACGTTTCCCGACCCCTCTGTTTGAAGGGCTTCCATTCTGGGCTCCTGACTCGGTCTGGATCTCCTCCTAGCTACACACCCTGGACAATAGCTCGGTTTTCTTCGCTTCTTGCAGTTTCTTTGCAAGTGCCTCTTCTCTCCGCAATTCTAGCATCTAGGCGCACCATTTACATGCGGGTCTTGCTCAATTTCCACGCGCTCACACCTGCACTCGTCTGCCACTACCTCACGGACCCGGGCAGTGGTACGAGTCGCATTTTTCGCTGCCTCAAAGTTCAGACTGTAAGCCAATGCGTCCTTAACCGTTTGCTTTTGGGCTAAACGCACGGCTTGTTGCAATTCCGGGTCCTTTAGTGGGCTGATGAATGCTTCTGTCGCTGCATCATCTCGATGTTCTGGGTCGTAGGCTGGGTAAGCCAAAAGTGCTAGTCGCTCAATGTCTTGGGCTAGCTGCTGTAGGGTTTCACCAGACTTCTGCACCCGATGCCTTAGCTGTGACCGATAAATCTGCTTTAGATGATCATCTCCATAACGCATGTCGAGCGCATTCATTATAGCATTCGAGTTTGAGTGCAATTCAACGGGGATCGTCTGCAACAGCTCGGCAGCTGGGCCTCTTAGAGCAAGAATCAATGCAGTTGCTCGTTCTGGCTCATTCCAGTGATTTATGCGAGCGGCTGCTTCGAATTGGGTTTTGTAAATAGTCCAGACCGTTTTTTTTTTTTTTTTTTTTTGTGGTAGGGAGGTGAAGGCATTTATGCCCGCCAAGTCTGGCAGTGTGGGACTCCCATGGAGGATACCCTTGGACTACCCACTAAACACCTCCCCTGTCAATCTGAGAACCTAGCCTGGAACCGTTTGACACATTACTTCGGGCCAGGTCTCGTTTTGTTACGCCGGGGGGCGCCTTCAAGCTGGGGAGTCCCTCTCCTAGCGGGAGGGGAATGGGGAAGAGGAATTGCCAGAAGAGCGATCCTCCAGCCCCAGTGCCTCCGGCTGGTGTGAGTCCCTTTTATATTTTAGGACTGCCCGAGCATAATGTGCCACCTGGTTCCATTTGTCAACCGATTCGAGCATCACCGCAACTATATTATCCGGGCCGAGCTCTCCCGTCTCCCTGTAGAGTTCCCTTCGCAGCCTGGCCTATTTGGTACACGCAAAAAATGTGTGACAGGCATTGTCCTCCTCTCCTGGGCAAAACCGACAATCGGGAGACCGTGACTTACCGATCTTGTGCAGGTAAGACTGAAAACACCCGTGCCCGCTCAAGAGCTGGGTCAGATAGAAGTCAGTCTTACCATGCCTTCGATTTAGCCACGGTCTCACATCCGGGATGAGGCACGCAGTCCACCTTCCCTTCGTGCAATTCCTCCAAGACTGCTGCCAATCGTTGAGCGAGCGTTGTCTCCCCTCGCGGACAACCATCTCCCTCGCATCCTCGTTTCGGCACAGGTAAATAGCGCGGCGCTCTCTAGCAAGGAGGGCGACAGGTGTCACGCCTGCAATCACTCTCACCGCCGAGTCGGAGACTGTTCGATACGAAGATGCAATTCTCAGTGCTCCTCTTCTCTGTACCTGTGCCACTCGTTTTCGGTATACCTCCTTGCTGAGAACGTCACCCCATACCTCTGCTCCGTACATTAGCACTGACCCTACAGCACTCATCAAGAGGCGTCTTCTTGATGGGCTGGGTCCCCCTACGTTGGCCGTAAGTCGACTCAGGGCCGATATTCCCGAAGCATCCTTCTCAGCCGTTGCCCTGATTTGCTCAGAGAAACTCATCTTCGAGTCGATCAGCAGCCCCAGGTACTTCACCGCTGGCTTCGATTCGATCTGTATATCTCCAATACTGATCATCCTTACTCTAGGGATTCTCTTTTTTGTCAAGATGACCACTTCGGTTTTCTCCAGTGCTAAACTTAGCCCGCGGGCAGTCATCCAGTCCCTCACTCGGCGCATTAGCATACCTAGCCTAAGTTGCGCTTGTTCAACGGTGCGTCCGGCGACCAGAGCCGCAACATCATGCGCATAGCCGACCAAGCACGACTCATCTGGCATCTCAAGTCTCAGTAGCCCGTCGTAAGACACGTTCCACAGGTCCGGACCAAGGATAGATCCCTGGGCAACACCCGATGTAATTTCCATCCTTCGTTGGCCCTGTGTCGTGTCGTAGAGCAGGCTTTGGTCGTTTAGATAGTTCCTCAAAAGCCGCATTAGATATTCTGGAACTTGAAAAGAGTTTTCCAGCGTGTCCAGAATATCCACCCATCTAGCGGAGTTGAAGGCATTCCTGACGTCGAGTGTCACCAACAGGACGATCAGTCGCTTGGTGCGACTATATGCCTCTGCCTTTTGGACCGCGTTCACCATCTCTGCAATCGCATCAATGGTAAAACGTCCTGCTCCAAAGCCGTACTGCCAAGGAGATAGGTCCCCAGCAGCACGAATCGCGTTAGTGAGTCTTCCCTTGATGAGTTTCTCTAGCACTTTCCCAGCCGTGTCTAGCATGCATTACGGGTGGTATGCAGACGGCGATTCGGGATTTCCCTTCCCTTTCCTGACCAGCACGAGCCTCGCCACCTTCCATCGTACCGGGGAAACCCCGTCCCGTAGGCAAGCGTTGAATGTGCTGAGCAGCAAGTCAGGACAATGGTGATAGACGAGCTGCAAAACCTCAGCTGGAACACCATCTGGAACTGGAGCCTTCCTCGCTTTCAGGGAGAGGACTCCCTCCTCCAGTTCCAGCTGTGTGAAGAGTGGGCACTCGACTGCTGTTTCACCATGGACAGCTTCAACACGGACGGGATGGGCGGGGAAGAGTCCCCGTACTATCGCGTCCATCTTTTCCGCGTCATGTATACAAGGCTTCCGTAGGGCACCAAGTTTCCCCATGACCAGCTTGTAGCCAAGGCCCCACGGATCCCTATTTACATCGTCCACGAGGTCTTGCCAGCATCGGGCCTTGCTCTTGTTAATAAGCCTGCGAAGATATTTCCTGCTGGACCTGTATGCTGCTAGCCTAGTGTCTGCCTCCTCCCGTGTTCGCGCCCGCTGGGCCTCTCACCGAAGTTTGTGACACTCGCTTCTTTGTTCGGCGATCTCGTTTGACCACCAGTATACTGGAGGCTTACCATGTCGGGGTCTCCGACGGGGCATGGAAGACTCGCAAGCAGCTATGATGGTACTCATAGTTGAGTTCACCAAGTCCTTGGCTGTAGGCCCTCCACTCCCTGGCGGAGCTCCCAGCAACGGTGCGCCTGCCGTAAGCGTGTCAGCAAACCTCTCAACGTCCATCCTCCCAGTCCTCCATCCGAGGATTGAAGTTTGGGCATATGCACGCAGAGTGGCACCGTCGTGAATCTCAACAGCTATATACTGGTGATCACTAGCCGAGTAGTCCTCTAGTACTCGCCAGTTGTGTACTCTGGGTACCAGGGACTCCGAAGCGAGTGTCACATCGGGTATGGTTCCTACGCAACCCCAGCGGCGGAAAGTAGGGGTGTTACCAGTATTTAGGACGAAAAGCGCTGTTCTGGCTGCCATGTCCAAGATTTGCTTTCCCCTTTGGTCGGATTGTGGCATACCCCATTCAATGGCTCTAGCGTTGAAGTCTCCCCCGACCAGCATGTGGCCCTCTGTGTTCGAGACAGCGTCCTCCAGGGCATCGAGTTTGGTTCGAAAAGATCGCATTGCCTCGTTAGGCGTCAGATAAACACTGAAAAATGTTATCCCTGAACACCGCACCCACACAAAACCATCCCCGCGTCCATGGCCCTGCACCTGAAGGCGGGCGCTGTCTCGAACCCAGATGGCCGAGGCACCAGATTTGTCAGGGTACCACGCTTGCGAGTCCTTGTTATGATGTTGCTCGCTCAGCAACAAGAGGTCAGCTTTCTTATCCCTCGCAAACTGCTCAAGTAGGTCCTGGGCGTTTGTGCTTCGGTGCAAATTGACCTGCAGGATACGGATCATTTGAGTATCGATTTGGCTTTAGTTAGGGCCTCCTTGAAAACCCAGCATCTCCCTGTCCCCGGCTCATGTTTGAGGTCGCCGGGTGCTAGCTTAGCATCCTTGCAAAGAATGCATTTTGCCTCGTCCGTGCACTCCTTCCTTTTGTGCCCCGTTTCACCACATTTGTAGCACAGAGATCTCCTGTCGGGTCCCATACAGCCATACGCGGTGTGTCCGTATTCGAAGCATCTGAAGCAGCAGATAGGGATCGCTCTTCTCCGATCCTGCAGATCACCCAACCTATCTTAATTTTGCCCTTCGCCAGGATTTGCTGGGCGTCCTTATCAGCTAGTTCGACAATAGCCATGCGTTGCCCCCTTGTGTTTTCACGTGTCAATCTTGCCTCGACTTCACTTAAGCTGGGGAACTCCCTCCTAATGGCATCCTCTACTTCAGCTTTGTCTGTGACGCAGTCGAGGTCCCTGATTTCCAGGGTGGCCATTGGTTCGAGCGAGGCAACCGTTGCCGCATCTCCAAGAACCTTTTGAACCGCGTCACGGAATGCATCTTTGTTTGTGGCCTCTGGCCCGAATTCCACCAGCAAGCCACCGGTCCGGGTTGGTCGAACTGCTTTGATGGCAGTTTTGGTGTCGTCTGGCTTGACCGCTCCTTTAATTTCACGGAGGACATCTGCGTAGGTTCGGCCCTTAGTGGGTTTAATAAGCAGTGCCTCTCGCAAGGGTTTGCGCCGCGGTTTGCTTTTTGTTTTCTGCGGTATATCGGGGGGTTCTTTTTTCGCTTTTTTCGCTGCCTTGTTTCGCACCACATGAAACTCCTCGCCTGGAGTGTCAACTTCGTTTATGGTCTCGTCCTTCCTCCTTTTCTCACGGTCGCCTTCAATTGGGCTAACGGCCATTCTTTTGCTGCTGCTAGGGCCCACTGATGCCTCGAGGGAGAGTGTGTCTTTTTGGTACTTTTCGGTTGCAAGCCACCTCCGCCTGTAGTGCGTTATGCGGCCAAAAAGCTCCTCCAGTTCAAGAATGCCATTCTTGATACTCTTGCCTATGTTTTTCTGCACTTCGCAGGCAGCCCTCAGTTGTTTGACGATAGTCCCCGCTTTCCGGGTAAGCCGCTCCTCTTCGGCGCGGTCAAGGGCGATTGTGTTATTTGGCGCCACCTCTTGGGAGAGGCCCCCGTTTCCTAGCCCTTTTGCTTCTATCGCTTGGATCGCGTTTGAAGTGGCGTCGGCCAACGGCAAAACTTCTCCCTCCCCCAGTCTTACACTGGCCTCTGTTGGTGTCGCAGCTTGCTCCGGATTGTGTACTCTTGCACTGGGCGCTCCGGGGTGCGCATAGTCCTTCTACTGCGCCCAAAGGCCGCAATGATGCCAGGTTGCACAACGCACTCTGCCTTCTTTCGTTCGTTAGTCCGTCTGTGGTCTGTCTCCGATGATTTAACCTGTGATGTTGACTTTGACAGTGTTTCTGGGGTTTGCTGCCTCCCCCCGCAATCGGTGACTTGTTTTATCGGTATTCCTGCCAACAGCGGTTTTTGCCTGAAAGGGTTCTCCGTGCTAGCATCCTGTTTGCTTGTGGTCTCATTTGTTGGATGTTTTTGATCTGTTGATTTTATTTGCTCCATTTTATTGGGTCCCCCCTCGGAGCCGCTATCTCCGTTCGTGTGTGTAGTCGCCTTTTTGGTCCCATGGTTATCTTTGCAGAGCAGGGAGGCCATGCGAGGGTTGGCACAAGCCCTTATGGGGACAAGTGCTCAGAGCCAGTACAGCGCTAATCGGGAGTCCGTCTCAACCGAACCTACACCACCAACCCAATGGTGCGAACTTCGAACGTACTCCGAGGCCTGCCAAGGTTTTACCGGGACGGAGACGGTATGATAGTTGAATTGGAGCCGTTCACACACGAGTTTCACCTCGGCGCTACTGTGCAAAGCAACTAGGTCCAAACCATCACATCCGCCAGCCCAAAGCGTCAATTCCAGTTCGTTGTCCAAAGCGTAGTCCACATACAATAAGAGTCGTTACCTGTCATACCAGGAGGGAACCTCACGGCACCCCCCATATCCTCGGGTCCGTGGGGGCGGCACTCCCCAAAGAATGCTAGCCTCCAAGAATGTTCTTGTCGACCGGCTTTCTCCCTGCGGGAATTTCCTGGGGTACGTGGGGGCGGAACTCCCCAAAGAATGCTAGCCTCCAAGAGTGGTCTTGTCGACTGGCATTCCCCCTGCGGAGTCCAGACCGTTTGCCCATCGAATATTGGTGATTGCACATTTCTAGATGAGCTTTGCGCTGCGGTTATAATTGGGGCTGGTGAGGTGGTTACTACTGCCTTTGCTGCTTCGAATTCCTTTTTCATGTTTTCCATCTCATTGCTGATTCTCTCCTCGACCTGGCTGACCTTTTCCTCGACCTGGTAAACCTTTTCCTCGACCTGGTCAACCTTTTCCTCGACGCCTTTAATTTGTTTGTTGAGACAACCGAGCTCCGCTTTTATTTCGGTTGATTGTTTCTCCAGCTTCTGTGTGATGTCTGCCTTGATGTCTGCTTTGATTTCGATTGCTTGTTGGTCTAGCTTCGCTGATTGTTCATTTAGCTTCGTTGTTTGTTCATTTAACTTCACTGATTGCTCATCTAGCTTCGTGGTTAAATTGGACGACTGTTCATTGAGCTTCGCAGTTAAATTGGATGACTGTTCATTGAGCTTCGCAGTTAAATTGGATGACTGTTGTCGCTGCTCTTGCTGCATCAGCATTAACATTTGCATCAGCGCATTTTCTGGTTCCTTTGTTTTTTTGTTTCTGCTTCACCACCTTCTGCGCCTTTTTCTGCATCTGAGGGCTCACCCGAATCCAGATACGCACCTTCCGATTCGATTGCGTCATGCAAGCGTGCAATCAGTGTGGCCTTTGTACCTTGCGTAGCCAGGTTTCGCTGTTCCAACTCTTCCTTAAGCTCCGACATGGTCAATTCATTAATTTTTAAGTTTAAGCTTCGTGGCATTTTTAATGTTTCTTTAAATTTTCCTATTGTGCACTATAAAAATGTTCAAATATTCACTTTCAAAATTTTTCTTTCGCACTTCTTGACACCACTGTCGCGTGTTATTGGTTCGCGGCCTGTAATTTTAATGTTCCGGGAAGGTGAAAGCGCAATATCTTTTAATTTAAGTCTAAAAGAGTTTATTTGATCACAAATATGCACAATAATCAGTTTAACACTTGCACTAATTTTAATTTTCACTATGAAAAAAATCTAACACTTGCCCATAAATTTCTTATCGCAATTGTCTTCTAAATCACTTCACTATTACGAAAATCACTTGCCACACACTATCGCAGTTCTTATCGCGGTTGAATGAATGAACCCCCCATTCATTCAGCTCGCCTTTATATAGGGTCTCTACCTATTCACCCGTTTCTCGTACATTGGCGAATGTTCTACCGAGAGGTACCTGGTAGATTCGAGCAAATTAATGAATGGAGTGACGTCACTTGCAGATGTTGACCATGCTTGTTGGGTTCTCGTGGGTTCGAGTAAGTTCATTTGTTGACGTTCTTAATGATTGTGAAAACAATTGCGACAGTAGCTCGCAGAATTATTTGTACATGCAACAATATGAAACCTGTGTTGATTCTTGATTTCTCACTTCTACATTAAGCTTGCATTCAATTTATGTTTGTATCGATATTGACTAATACTCGCAATTATTTAGCATGTAACTCACTCTCAACCAGAAGTTCAATAAAGTAAGATGTGTTAAAGACGATCTCTCGGTGTTCTGATCCTCAAAGCAAGAAAAGAATAAAACAGGTATCATGCCTGCAATATCTGTCACCACCAAATTAGAAACTGTCGGATATGAAGATTCAATTCTCAGTGCTCCTTTTCTCTGTACCTGTACCAAGCGTTTCCAGTATATCTCGTTACTGAGAGTATCGGCACATGTTTTTGCTCCGTACAGTAGCACTGACCCTACAGCACTCATCAGGAGGCATCTTTTTGAAGGGGTGGGGCCCCCTACGTTGGTCGTCAGTCATCTCAGAGCTGATATGCCCGAAACAACCTTCTCAGCTGTTGGGGTGATTTGCTCAGAGAAACTCAAGTTTGAGTTGATCAGTAGCCCCAGGTACTTTGCTGTTGGCTTCGATCCGATTTGTATATCTCCAACACTCATTATCCATTCTGTAGGGACTTTCACTTCAATTTTTACAGTCGAAGACTGAACTCATGAGCGGTCATCTAGTCTCTCAATTAGCATACCTAAACTTGTTCGACGGTGCGTTTAGTCACAAGACCCGCAATATTATCTACATGGACAATCAAGCGTGGTTCATCTGGCATCTCTAGTCTCAGTAGCCCATCATAAGGCACATTCCTTAGGTCTGGACAACACGCGATTTAATTTCTTCAACGTGTGGATAATATACTATTTCCTTTACCTTGTAGTTAACATAAATAGAAGAGGCGCCAAAAAGATGAGATTAGATATCACATAAATGCTGTAAATAAAGCCTATTACTCCATACTTCCCATGCTAAGGTTCAATGTTTTGCATAGGCACAATAAGCTCCGCACTACAAAATATTAGTTAACTGTACTGTTATATGGAAGTAAGACATGAGCTCTGACGTGCGAGTCCGAAAAGGTAGTGGACGTATTTGGACGCAATGTGCTTCGGTAAGCTGACGGACCAGTGAAACAAGGAACAGAGTGAATACTACATTACAACGATGAGTTGTATGAGCTTTTTGACGGTCCTCCTGTTACCTTTTGCGTAATTTTACGTAAATTGCAATGTGCGGGCCATGTTAAAAGAAAAGAAGGGAACCGGTGACCCAAAAAAACATTAAACGGTAGATCACAAAGTAGGATTCCAGTGGAAAGACTGAGGATTCATTGGGAAGACACGATAAAAAATGACAGCAGATCCTTTTTGGGAGTGAAAATCTGGTGGGCAAGGTCACGGCACCGTGATGATTAGAGGAAATCAATCGTAGAGGGGAAGGCCCGGCTGGAGCTATCGTATCGTGATGATAGTTCGGGACTATATAAATATAATTTTCTGGATTGCATTCATTGGGATACATTTTTCATTAATTTTTCTTCTTGTGACAAAGAGAAACACATTTGTTTATAATTTTTTATGACTTGAGCAAATGTATACAGATATAAATTTTTATGAATTAAACCTATTTGGTATCCCTTTTTGAGCTCTACCATGAGAACCACAACGTAGCCTGAATCTTCCACCAAAAACTCAGCCATCAAGCTGGAGTTCTCTCTTGAGCTGCAGGGGTTTTCGCCAAGGGATGGGGAGCTAATGCATTTTTACTGGCGACATTGGAACTTTGAGTCCAGTTGGGATGGGTACAAGAGGGAACCAACTCAAGTGGATGTCTCGTCTTTCTCTTGGTTAAAAACTTCTCTGGAATCATTGAATAAGTATTGTCTCCTTGCGGGCAACTATCTCCTTCATGTCTAAATTTCATTACGTTACCAGGATGACTATTTTGATTTATCCAGCGCTATATTGATCCCATGAGCAGTCATCCAGTTTCTCACTCTGCGCACTATCATATCTACTTAGGCGGCTTAGGCGGTTTTTCCTTTTTTTCTTTTTTGTAGAAAAAACGTTATGCTAACCTTCAGTTCGGGCTATTTAGTACCCAGTAATTCTTATGCTCGATAAATAAGTTGAAGCGTGGCTTTTGTTGGGGCAAAAATCCTGTCCCGTGCCAGACAGCTAACTGTGAGCAACGTGTGAGCAGCGGAGCTCATCGGTCTAGCTCGCTGAGGCAGCTGTCCACTGCTGCAGTCCTTTACAGACTTTTACCTATCATCTTTTCAAAACGTTACTACGGTGGCTGATGTTTAAACATACAATTCATTTTCACGTTTCAGAACTGCATGTCCACAGTTTGTTGCGAGATCAATGACGCTTTCCAGGCTAAAATCATGATACAACAAACGAAGTATTATTCATGTAAAAGCTGCCAGATTAAAACCTAAATTGAAAAGTTATTATCAAGATTTTTCATATCATATCCTACATTTTGAGAAAAAAGGCTAGAGTCTCCTTTATATATATGTTTTTTTTATAATACCTTCTTTCCCTACTACTCTCTCAATCACTCTTTATTCGTCGCACAACGCTCGTGCGATTTGCAAATGTACCACCCGGACAATGTTTAATATATCGGTATAAGGGGGTACACACAATAATGTGAATTAATCCTTTCACGAATATCTAGTCAATTCATGATCAGCTGTCAGAAATGATAAAAATTCCATATAATACGACGCATTCAAAAAAAAAAACTCTGAGTAAAATCCCCTTCAGTATCTCGCCAATAGGACCAAAAATGCCCTAAGATACTGAGCTTTAAAAGCAGATCTTCAGGTCTACGCTTCAATCAGTGCTCATAAAATGATCCCTTGGATTCGTTTTCCTTGGAGCTGGTGCGATTTAGCACCCTAGCTCCCTTCTATCTGTGAGCAAATATTTGCTCACCATGATTAACGAGATTGTGCTATTCTGATTATTGTTAATTATATTTTCTTAAAGTTAGCGCGGATAGTTGGATAAGTTTCTTTTGGTAGTGCTTTGCGTCTTAGGATTCCCAGGGTAGTGTAAGGATGGTTGTCGACTTTATCGAACAGTTTGAGTGCTTTGTCAGGTACGAATATGTCGACAGGTTCTATTCTAAGGTCCTTGTGTAAGTCCGTATTTCTAACATACCATTGGATTCCGAAGAATGTCAGTCCTAAGTATTTGGCTGTTCTTGACCAGACAATATTTTCGTTTTCAACAGTCAAAGTTTTCGGTTGTTGTTGTCTTTTTCTGGTTATAAATATTGCCTGGGTCTTGTCTGAGTTTAACTTGATCTTCCACTTGCGAAAATACTTCAAAAGTATGTCTATGGAGAGTTGCAGTTTGGTGGTAATGAATCTTGCTTGTCTGGATGAGTATAAAACACAGGTATCGTCGGCATATAAGGACTTGTGGACATTCAAAGGCAGCCGAGGTAGGTCTGCAGTAAAGATGTTGTATAGTATGGGGGAGATGGGTGATCCTTGTGGGACTCCAGCTTGAATTGGCCGCATGATTGAGAGGTGGTTGTCAATTTTGACACGAAATGATCTGCCTTTTAGAAAGGAGCCAATGATTTGGATGAGTTGCAGTGGCATTTGGGATTCATGCATTTTGTAAATAAGTCCTGCATGCCAGACTTTATCGAAGGCTTTGAGTATGTCAAACATAACCAAACCCGTTGATTTCCTGCGGCTTAGCCCTATTCTGATGTGTTGGACCACCCTAGTAAGCTAGAGTTCTGTGGAGTGTAATGGCTTGAAGCCAAATTGGTCTTCTGGAAGTATTTCATTTTCGGTAACAACCTCAGTTGGTCGATTTAGTTGCACCCGCTCTACTATTTTCGACAGAGAGGATAATAGGCAAATAAGTCGCCAGTTTTGTGGGAACATGAGGTTTTTACCTGGTTTTGGAAGAACAATAACTATTGCCGATTTCCATATTTTGGGGTATTTTCGCAAGCGGAAAATTTCGTTTGTAATCGCTGCTATTGCATCGAGAATTTTATCCGGGAGCCATTTTAACATGGTTTTTGATATTAAATCAAATCTCGGTGCTTTCCGTCTGCTCAGTACTTGTATGATGTATTTAACGTCTTGAAGACAGGTGCTTTGTATTGGATCGGAGTCTGTAATGTCTGACCTCATGAGCCTGTTGTTCAACCGATTGACGTGGTCTTCGTGTTCGTCAAGGTCCTCCTCACTGGATGAATTTTCACAGAACTGTTGTTCTAGAGTATTTGCGAAGGCCTCCGTCTTATCAGAACTGTCGAATTTGATACCGTAAGGGCTGTGAATTGGTGGTATTACAAGTTTGTTTTTAATACGGAAGTATTTGGAAACCCTCCAGAAAGCGTTGCTCCCAGGCTCCAGACTTTGCAAGAAGCTCTCCCATTGTTCATTGCGGAGTTTTGATATTCGATCACGTATTTTGTTCGTAATTTGATTTGCTTCCGGGCGTAATCTAGGATCGCCTGTGTTCCTAGCCCTTCTCCGAACTCGATTCCTCCTCCTTATTATATTTTTGATGTCGTTAGGGAGTTCATAGGGGTTTGTCACCCTTGTCAGAGTTGTGACTGTATTGTCCTCTTTTGCCTGTATTATTTTGTCTGTGATTTCTTCTATCATTCTCTCTGTGTCGCTGGCTATTTCAGGTGTTTGAATAATGGTTTCTTTAGCCAGTGTGACTTGGAAAGCTTGCCAATCAGTTTTCTTCTTTACTTGTAGGGGTTCGTCTATGTATATTCCTCCTATTAAGAAGAGCAGCGGTATGTGATCGGATGAAAGTTCGTCGAGGACTTCGATGTGTACATCGTGTTCAAAGGTACGTGATATACCAATATTGAGAGGATGACTATTTCGGTAGCCGTAATGTGCTGGTTCGTTGGGGATATGCAGGCTTAGTGGATTATCTGGGATGAATCGGTTTAACTCAGTCCCAGCACGATTGCTTCTCACAGCTCCCCAGCTTCGGTGGTAGGCATTGAAGTCTCCGGCAAGGAGTATGGGACCCTGAAAGTCCAGAAGTTTTTTAAAATCTTCAATGAGCTTAGCTGCCTGAGGGCGGCTGTATACCGAGACTACCATGAATTCAAAAGAATCCATCCACACTTGAATTGCAGTAGCTTATAGTGTTTGTAACGTTGGTGTCAATACGAGATTATGGTTCACGTTCCTTCTCACAAGAATGGCCGTTCCGCCTCCTCTGCCTGTTGTTCTGTCATTTCTGTACAGAAAATAGGGAAGCGTAGGCGGTTTCCAGGCTTCAGAAAGGTCTCCTGGATGAGAATGATGTCAAACTTATAATCAAATATAAGTTGAGTCAACTCACCAGTCTTATGAAGCAGGGAATTTGCATTCCATGTGAGAATGGTTAACTGATCCATAAAGCTCATTATTGTTTCTTTGTCAGTGTGCTGTTGAAACTGTTTTGTGATGCAAACATTCCCTGGATCATTTTCGCCATCATGTCTTGCATTATGGTTTGGAATTGTGTTTGCATGGTGGCAAAGAGTGTGTCCATGTTGTTATTTGTGTTTAGGGGAGTGCTTGCTTGTTTTTGTTTTTGTGTGTTTTTATTTTGTTGTTGGGTAGATGTTGTGGTGGTTTTGTTGTTATTAGCAGCTACAACTTGTGCGAACGATTCCCTGACATTCACTGGGTTCCGAGGGCATCCACCATAGTTGGCTGGATGTTCTCCACCACAGTTCACACATTTTGGCTTTTTCTCTGCTTTTTTAACGCATTTGGAAAAAATCCCCGTTGGCAGCACCAGCCGGAAAGGTAAATTTCTCGTATGTAGCGTAAAGTTTCGAAAAAGAATTTGGCTTGCCTACTACTGCACTTCTTACTGCAATTTTTGTAGCACCACATGGGCTGTTATTAACAAATAGAACCTGCCGCCGTTCGTATTTGGAGACCCTTCATAGAGGCGCAAATATTTTGCTAATTAAATTGAGTTGCACATGTATGGATCACATATTGAAAATCGGCGGGTAATAAATTATTATAAACATATTTAAAATGGGCTCGCCCTTCTCAAATTTGCTGTTTATACATTTCACAGTGATTACCACACAAAGGTGATAACTTTTTGGGTTAAATAGCTCAAATAGTTAATTTCAAAAGATTTCCATAAAAGTTTAATCAGCACTTGTGTAGTAATCGAGGAGTTATGGCTCAAAAAGCCAGCGCTTCCACAGGCACACAGCACAACTCCGCACGAAGTACCACATAGTGCTGGAGCACATGCTCCACCAACATTACCTCCGTCTCAGGCAGTCTCCGCACCACCAGTGTCAGCTGTACCCTAGCCTAATCAAGTGGGTATGCAACTTGGACTGAGTAAATCGACGGCGAATGAAGTCAAATCTCGATTATTCCCATTTCAAGAGCCACTTAGTGCACCGGACCCTCATAATCATCACTCCGTGAAGCCAGAACCATCGGAGGTACAATAGTTTAAAAATGTAATGTCTGGTATTACTAATATTTGAGAAATGTAGAAATAAAGTATAAGATCTAAAAACTAAATAAAGTAATACTAAAATAATTCTTAAGTGAATGATAAAGCAAAATGGGAAAAATTGAAGCAAAGAAATGTCAGAGAGAGCGAGAAAAAAAAAAAACAGAAATATTCGACGAGAAGAAGGGAAATATAAATAAAAACAAAAAATAATTAAAATGTCCAAGACCACGCAAGTAACTCATAAAAAAAAAAAAACAAAAAAACAGACAAACAAACAAAAAATTAAGCTCTAATAATGATTAATAGTAATGTATGAAAGTTGGATGAGCAATTTATTTTGGTATCATTTACATTGCGTTGAATTGTATGGTAAAAAGAGCAAATTACATAAATCTGAGAGGAGTATGATAATGCCTCTTATTTATTCCTGTAAAAAGATCAATTCAATTCTATCTGAACATCAGAGAGCGTGCAAATGTCTTCGTTCAAATCTATTCAAAAAAGATCCGTGCAACTCAGATTTCTTCCGCTATTCTATAATAACAATAAGAAACAGGGATCCCAATTGGATTTAGCGCCTCGTCTTTCCTTGCCCCATGCAAAAACTGTTGAGGAACGCATTCAAGCAAACATAGTAAAAATGCGAATTCAAGTACATGTAAGTGTTGTAGATGCATTACATATATTTACTGCTAAGATTATGATTTAATTACAATGAATTGAAATGTGAAAACAAAATCAAAGAGTAATGCATTGAGTTTGAAAATAAGAGAAAAGGGCAAAAAGAGATATGAATATATGTATAGATGAGAAATATATATTAGCGATTGAGCAAAACAACGTACAAGCATGAAGCGAAGTGGACAAGCACCATATGAGCATGAAAAGTTCAGAGCAATTGTAAAGTAAGTGAAATGAAATGAAAGATCTTCACCGGCCCTGACATTACACTGAACAACATTCAAATCTCCAACACATGCAACAGCTATCACTTAACTAACATTGTTCTGGTTCCATTTTATTTGTCATAGTATCAGTATATGGAAGAATACACAAAACACTGACAATTCATGATAATTTGAGTTCTACATTCGAATGGAAAGGGAGAGTGCGAATATTACCAACAACGAATCAACAACGAACATCTCAAGAAGAGGAATAGCGGTGGCGTAGCGGGTGCTGCCGCGAAGAGATGGGGAGTCGAGTTGCAACCGCGGACGCGCGTGGACGCGAGGAGTGAAAGAAATAGTGCGTGTCTTATAGTTAGACTTGTATTGAATTTTGACATCCTTTCAAGTAGCCAAGTCTAATACAAGAAAGCGCGAATTAAATTTTTATGACGACTTAACTTGCAAGAGAAATTGAGAGTGATTTACTAAGCAACGAAGGTGCGTCGCACGCACTTTTCCTGTGTCGCGCTGTTCTAAAAAGTGGAAAAAACTCGTGCTCCGGGAAAATATATGGTGGAAGTGTTTTCGCTTGGGTGTGCAAAAGAAAATATCGGCGGTCTCTTGCAAGCATCCTCCATTGAAGGATCGAATCGTATGTTTGAATGAAAAAAATACAAAAAAAACTACGAAACACTGGTTTAATCGTTGGGTGATTTTAATCGAAATGTTAAGTTTCCGTTATATTAAACCGGGGAATATTGTTGCAAATGAATTCATATAGTGTCACTAGTTTAAAAATGGCCGGACGTTGCGGGAAAATTGGTTAAAACTGTATCTTTAGTTTTCTATCCGATCCTTTACCAGTACTCTGTGGAGCATCCGTCAGTAGTTTGTGAAATGCGCGATATTTGCTGATCAAAAACACTTTTCCTCGCGTCATTTGTTTCGTAAGGGATTTTTCAATATTTAATACGGCAGTTCCTATTCTACATTTTTTCACGAGCTGCGGTTCTTTTGACGAGACACATCTTGGGCATGATTGTGGAAAAAAACGATAGCATCCTTCGACTTGTTCTTCTTCCACGCCAAAAAGGCTGAATAGTCAGTGTTCAACGTTTACTGAGACGATTGGAGATAGATTTTACATGCATCATGTACCGCTATACAAAAAGAAAATTCCGTTCCGACTAGTTGGGGGCCTTATACCAACGGCGAGGAAAAATATTTTATTTATGAACCGTGCTGAAAACGACTATATAAATTTTATTATCGTTGTTCGCTTAGTTTTCCCATTAAGTAATTCCTTTCCGTTAAACGTTAGAAGTGTGGAAGAAAGTTTGTGAATCGCGAAAAGCAAAATCCTAAAACACCCAAATTTTCGTCAACCAAATGATTTCAGAGAACACCCGCAATTGTCATCGAGCGCTCGGAGGACCATGCGGGTGAGTACCCTTTTATTTTGTTACATATATCAATATTTCTTTTTTTTGCATATTTTGTTATATATATATATATATATATATATATATATATATATATATATATATATATATATATATAGAATTTTTTGCAAAGTTTGTTTACATACCCATTTTAAATTTTTGCCGTTAAATTTTTTTTTGTGTTTACATTTCAAATTTTGCCTTTCGTTCTTCTTACTTATATTTCAAATTTTGCTTTGATTCTTTTTCCGTATATTTCGAATTTTAATTTAATTTTTCTTATTTCAATATCAAATTTGGCCCTGGAAGCCAACAAAATCGTGTCGCGATATATATAAGCGAGATAATGTTTATATTTGTATGGAATCAAATAGTTAATATAATGGAGTGCTAAAGTCAACGCTAAATCGGTCTTTTCTTTCCTCCACCTCTGACCGGGTATAGGACCCGGTACGGTGGTAGGCTCCGCTCATAAAATATGAGCCAGCCGCCGGGTACAAGTTAATCTCATATAATCTTCCTGTTTCAGGTGACATAGTGGGTTGAGTGGCCCAAGCAGATTGCCTCTTTATGGCATAGAGTTATGCAATCCAATTGTATAATTCTATGACATAAATTGGTCACCGGGGTACTCCCCTTCTGATGGGAAAGTTCATACAATTCAAGTTGTATGAGTTTTCCACTCAGAAGAGGAATACCTGGCCACTTCAACAAGATATCTATGGATTTATTCCGGTTGGGTGGGTACGAAGGGGCTCCGCCACCACTCGTTTGCCCCTCTTTCATTTGTGGGCCATGAACTTCGTCGGGTAATGACGAGGTCACCCCAAGTTTGCCTTTCTTTTCAGGTTCCACTTGTTCTCGTAACAAGTTCTCTCTCCCTCTGTGAGGTTATCTACAATTTTTGCGACTTCGGTCGCCTTTTGATCTGCAGTCCAATTCGTGAATGCGAAATTTTTTGTAGTGGGTCCTCATGCTGGGGAAATGAACCCGCCCCACGACACCGCAATGCTAGCCTGCCAGCGCATTCACGCGTCTCCAGACGAGGGCATTCTCGGCAGATACCTCCATCTTCTTCTGCCGGGGCAGCAGACCATCGCTGCAGTCCTTCACGGACATTTTTGAAGATTATTATTCACTACACTTGCATTGCCATTAATATATACATATTCGATTCTTTTCTGAACCATCAGGGGCCGTCATTTTGAATTTTGATTGAAAACGTCCGTTAAAAATATTAAGCTGTGAATCTTCAAATTTTTTATTTGTCATCCGATTTGCATAATTAAATTAAATTAACTTGCCTTAATAACTTATAGAGGGCTACAGAAATAAAAGAATGTTGATGTCACCCCCCCCCCCCCCCACATGGGGAAACCCCTTAAACATTTTAAAATAGTTTCTTAAGCTGCAAATTTCAAGAGGCACCACTTTTGACATACGTAGAAAATTTCCTCATTCTAGCTTATGTGGTTTGCGAGAAAACTTGTGACGCACGAACAAACGGACGGACAGACAGACAAGTCGCGATTTGAAAATTTTTTAGGGTATTGTTAAGAATATTTTATAATATTTAAAAAATAGTCTGATTTATAAATACTTTCAAGATAAGTCATTTAAAACGTTTCCATGAAAAAAATTCATTATTTCAGTTGCTACTAAAACAGCGAATTGCGCTTGCTCGTGACCTTTGGTGGCCGCCATTTTGAATGCATGCATTTGATTTTGGACTGTTTTAAATCTTTATGGGCTAGGACCTCATCAATCAATCAATGCGCCAAATCTCGTTCAAATCGAAGTTTCAATCTAGACAGGGCAAAATAATTCAATTTTTAGTGATAATGGCAGCTAAAAATATTGGGTTTTAAATTTTCGACTTTTTTTATTTTGCATTCAATTTTAATAATTTTCTGCATAAAACAAGAACATAGTACGAAATCACGGTTTTCGTCTAAAATGGCCGCCATTTTGTTTTTGCCCGGCCGATAAAGCTGGTTCACGAACCTAACCGAGATATTTACTCAATACACCTTTCCTGAAAACTTGGTGAAAATCGGAGCAAAATTGCAACCTCTAGCGTGGTCACAATTTTCGTTATATCCCGTATATATATATATATATATATATATATATATATATATATATATATATATATATATATATATATATATATATATATATATATATATATGTATATATATATATGTATATATATATATATATATATGTATATATATAGACATAAATATATATAAAAATATATATGTATATATATATATATATATATATATATATATATATATATATATATATATATATATATATATATATATATTGTTACATGTACAAATAATTCTGCGAGCTACTGTCGCAATTGTTTTCACAACAATGAAGAACACGAATTTACTCGAAACCACGAGAACCCAACAAGCATGAACAACATCTGAAAGTGAGTCACTGCTCCATTCATCCACTGCTGGAATGTTCCCGCTAATTCACCAATGTACAAGAACTGAATTGAATGATTAGAGACCCTATATAAAGGCGAGCTGAATGAATGGGGGAATCATTCATTCAACCGCGAGAGTAAACACAGCGATAGTGTGTGCAGTGTGAATAGCGATCAAGTCATAGTGAAGTGATTTTAAGTAGACAATTGCGATAGAAATTTATGAACAAGTAGAAGGTTGAATTTTGAAGGGAAAATTAAAATTAGTGAAAGTGTTAAATTGATCATTGTGCACTTTTGTAATTAAATAAACGCTTTTAACTTAAATTAAAAGATATTGCGTTTTCAGTTTCCCGGAACATTAAAATTATTGGCCGCGAACCGAAAACACGCGACAATATATATATATATATATATATATATATATATATATATATATATATATATGTATATATATATATATATATATATATATATATATATATATATATATATATATATATAACGAAATTTGTGACCACGCTAGAGGCTGCAATTTTGCTCCGATTTTCACCAAATTTTCGGGAAAGGTGTATTGGGTAAATACCTCGGTTAGGTTACCAGCTATATCGGCCGGGCAAAAGCGAAATGGCGGCCATTTTAGACGAAAAATCGTGATTTTATATATATATATATATATATATATATATATATATATATATATATATATATATATATATGTATATATATATATATATATATGTTTATATATATATATATATATATATATATATTTATATATATATATATATATATATATATATATATATATATATATATATATATATATATATGATACTCTCCGCAATAGGTAAATTTCTCTCGAGAAATTTACCTAAAATGGTGGAGCCCATCGCATTTAATGCAACGGGCCTGTGCGTGACAATTTCTGGAGGAGTGTCCAACCTGCTCACAGCTGTGGCAAATAACTTGTCCTGTATGGAGGCGTTGCGGTTCAACAGTGCATATGAGGTGACATATTGCCCTTATATTGTATATGTCAGTCCCGCTTTTGGGAAGGAGGACCTTCACCAACCTGGATGGCCCATCTCGTAACTTTATATAGTGGATTTCAATGGGGTGAAATCCTTGGCTCTCCAGATCTTCTTTAATATCGTCAATCGACAGTCCATACGGACCCATTAAATGATCTCTAAGTCTTTTCTATAATACCAAAAGCGAGTTTGCTTTCTTAACCGGTTCTGGTAAATTGTTATATATACGCAGAGCATCATTCGTGGCATCGTTCTGTAGACGATCCGTTCTGGCAATACGTATTACGAATTGATCCGCATTCCTTGCATTATATGAGTTGATCGATGATACCTTAATTAAAGGTGTTCGGTCCGATCCATCACTTTTTAAATTTTTGTAGATAAATTTAGCTTCCTTCATTATAATGATTTGACTAAAGTTTCATAATCTTGCTTAACCAAACTAGTTTGAGTAAGCATTGGCAGTTTCAGAATGTTTTTATACGCTTTGGTCAGCAGCCTGGATATACAATTAATAAGTTACTTTGCCGATTGACTCCAAATAAGTACTCGATAATTTAATTTCGTCAGTACAAATGCATTTAGAACAAGTTTCTTGATGTGCATTGGAAAAATCTCATATCTTCTTAACAAGCCTATTACACTGCGTTACAAATAAAAAGTTCCCGCTTTGAAATGTCATGTTTTCTTATTTATACATATCGTCTATTAAAAATATATACAAACTGCCTTTTCACTATCATTGATTTTTCTTCAGTGAGAATGTGCCAAATTATATTAAAAATTAAAAGACCAAAAAATATTTTAAAGAAATCTAACAAAGTCAATCAGAATTTTGTACATAAATCGAGTTTAATTTTATCAAATATATAAAACTCAAAAAAAATCATCTTACAAAATTTTAACGCAAAATATCGTGAAATTTTAAACTTTTTCTTTTGTGCTTCGAATGATCTTCTCGTATTAAATGCCAACAGTAATCACCTAGCATTGTTGTGTCCCAATGGCCTTGAAATCGTTCTTTAAGCTCCTATATCCTGGTGGAACCTCTCACCTGCTCATCACTAATCGCGCCAAGATTAGATGGAAAGAAAGAAAAATTAGAATGCAGAAAGTGAATTTTTAATGACATGTTATAGATTTGAAATAAATTTCTCCCATGATATGTTATAAATGAAATGGCAGGGTCACCATGAAATAATTTACTATTATTTTGAATCTCACTTCTAGGGCTTAGCTTACTAAATTTTCCATATCTTAAAATAAATTCGTTAACTATACCTAATGCTACTCTTTGTGCTTCTTTATTTTTTAAGGGAAGTGCTACCACGAATTTTGTTAGCTCGCATTATAGTGTTAATATATACCTATAACCGTTTGAGATACGAAGTGGACCTACGGTATCTACTTCGATTGTCTGAAAACTTGTGGATGGTGTGTCTGTCTTCAATATGTTTTCAGATGTGTGTCTGATTTGCTTGCTCGTGCGACAAGTTTCGCAATTATTAACATGACGTTTAACCATTTCGTTCATGTTCTACCAACAGAATTTTTGTTTTAGCTTGACTAACGTTTTTCTTACTCGAAAATGTCCTCCATGAGGTGTATCGTGATAATCTTCTTTCAACCTCTTTTGTTCTTTTTCATTGGTTATTTTTCTGGGTGGCTCGTAGATTAATATTTTTAAATTCGTACATGTACTTTCTTGTTGCAATCTATTAAAAATTCTTTTAAGTTCATATCTATTGATAGATTTAAATATCTCATTAGTAGAAGATAATGAGAGCTCACTGATTGTTTCCTTTTTAGCAAATATGAATAGCTTTTCTAACGTTGAAACGAATTTCAAATTAGACTCGCTATTGCTCTCGTTATTGTATATGGTACCATTAGTGTTATCTGTTGATAGCTTAGCATTGACAGAAACGTGTTTCTTGCCAGATTTATCGCTACAACACACTTCAATATATTTATTTGTACGTGTAATTTTATCATTCGTATTATGCAACATAGTAAATTTCAACTTTGGTATACCAGTGATGTCAGACAAACTAGTGCAATCCCAACAATAGAGTTGATCAGGTTTTATTTTGGCGTTGGTGCATGTTTTGTTGACTTCAGTTTTCTTCTTATCATTCTTTGCCATGCCCCTGGTTACTACTAACAACTTTCGTTTGACACTTTCATCAGTGTCTGGAGGAATCATTGATTTTAACATGTCTGAATCCAGTTAGATTCTAGATAAGGCGTCTGAAATGGTATTCATTCGGCCCTTTTTATAGATTATCGTAAAGTCGTAGTCAGCTAGGTCTGCACGTATTCTTGTTAATTTTGAAGAAGGGTTTTCATGATTTGAAAGTGAAACAATTGGCCTATAGTCAGTAACCACTATGAATTTTCGACCGTAAAGGTAGGTTTTAAAAAAACTTATGGCCCAATGGTTTGTTGATATCATGCTTTGCCAATGATTTAGTAGCGTAAGATATTGGAAACTCGGAACCGATTTCACCTTGCGACAGAACTGCGCCCAATGCATAATTAGATGCGTCTGTATGAATGGTTTATCGAAATCTGGATATTGCAGAATGGGTGGTTTGATGAGTTTTGCTATTTCTGAAGCCAAAGAGACAGTTTCCCCAAGGTTTTTGGGTCTAGCAGAGAAAATAGTGCTCCTTAATTTTTGAATATCGTTAGGGCATAGCTATCATTAATGTTGGTTATTATGTTGGTTATTAAGTTACGTTTGACATTTTTTTTACAAAATCTATAAGTAGAAATTTTCCGGTCAGAGATAATGTATGTTAAAGTCAAGTAGCTCTATAATTTTTAGGAATGATTCCAACTCTTTATATTTCTCTTCGAAAGTTGGGATAATTTTAATCGCGGTCTCAATTAAAAACTCAGCCATTGTAAATTTTTCTTCCAGAATAGGTAAAGTATCGATTTGAACGTTTTCTTCGGTTACCCTTGTCTTCCTAACTGTAGCCAAAGTTCTCCTTCAATTATGGGTGCTTCGGCTCTAAACTTAAGTTTTAAGTTTAAAATTTCCGAGTCGCTCGCTGAAAGGTCATTTAATAGAGCTTTAAATTCTTCCTTTTGTTTTTTAAGCGAATGCAACTTCTCTTGTAATGTTGCGAAGGCATAAAAATTCATTGGGCTTTTTCTGAGACTTTTCAAATTTCTTTCATTGTACTGGAAACATTATATTGATGTTTATACGAAAATTCTGAATATCTGTAGAGAAAGTTACAAGACTTTAAACATTATACGTTAATTTTTAAATATTTGTGGTTCGACTCAAATAATACAATACACCTGTTATCATCAAATATAGTCTCAATTGATTTCTTTTAACATTCAATATTAATATCTGGTTTATCTCTTACACAATTTATCTATATGCAACATATTGATATGCATGAATACATTTTTCAATAATTTTACCTTCTACTTAAAAGTAAAATGATGTTTAAAAATTCCTCACGAGATTCGTAAGACATCAAAAATGATTGCGGGAATAGTTTTCAATCAGCATAGTCTGAAACAATGCCTTTCATGGCATCAGCCGTCATCTTAGGAATTTGAGGTTGATAGCCTGTCGATTTCAACTTGAAATTGTCTAAGTTTATGTTACAAAAGCTCTTCGTCTATATATGGAGTGAGCGGAGTATTTTGGACTTAATCCTCTCCAAACAATTCCCTGAATTTCACGTCTAGTTTAGCAGTTTAGTTTCGCAGGATCGCCATGAAATGTTATATAAAAATGTTATAGATTTGGAATAAATTTCTCCCATGATATGTTATAAATGAAATGGCAGGGTCGCCATGAAATAATTTACTATTATTTTGAATCTTGCTTCTAGGGTGGAGAAAAACAACTAATATTTTAGTTCCTAATAATCGTTATCCAAACCTACGCAAGCGGAGAATTGCTCCGCAGAGAACATGACGAGGACATTATGTCCACTACGCTGCAATTTCTACATCCGCAAATATAACTTCGCGGAAGGAAGACCTGCAATCAAAACGCCAAGACAATTCAATCACAAATCTTAATTTTATTCAACCATACTTCTGTATTTATACATTATAATTTCACTTAACCTATGTCTTACGCAGCTAATTTATTTTCTGTTCTTGTTTTTACAAGTATAAGCAAAAATTTATTACTTGACATAATTCTACCTATGCTTTCCATCGATTTTATTGCCTCATGAACAAAAACTTTCATATCTCCATATTATCAATATGTCAACATATGCATTTTATTTTCTTCTCTGGATAAATATTGTAGCAACCACGGAAGTCACCGCAGTTGCCGACATTAAAAATTAGCAGAGGGGTGTGTAGCCCGGGGTGGCATACTGAGGCCGGCTAGCGCTCAGTCGTGTCGTGGGTCTTCCGGGACACCCCCTGCTCGTGCTGAGCCACCTTACATCAAGAAACTAACACAGTGGGAAAAGGACGGGAAAGGGAAGGTCATATTGAGAAATGAAAATTGGCTGTTTTAACGAGACATGGCCGTTTTATTGAATTCAAAAAAAAGAAATTTACAAGATCAACAAAAGAAATGTATCAATAAAAACAAAAACAAACAGACCCCTCAATAATTTTTTTTTTTTTTAAATGCAAAACAGACTATTTAAGATTTTAATCCAAAAGAAAAATAGACAATTTCAATAAGCTGGGGAAAAAGATGTAATGAATAAAAAAGATTTAAATAAGAAAATAAGAAACAAGGAAAAACAAATATTAACTATTACTTACCCTCTTCTTTTTCCGTGGATCTCCGAGCGCTCGGCGAAGGACGCAAAAATAAAGAGGTGGGGTCACTGCAAAATTAAATTTAATTGACGTTATTTTCAAACATATTAAATGCTGATAAGCGGCCACTTCAACATAATTTTCCACTCGCTCGTGATTTCCCGTTAATACCGTCTTAATTGATCTTCACTTCATTTAATAATTCGTAGCAGTTAGTCAATATTTCCGTTTGTTGGGAAACTCAACCCCCACAAGTAATTCAGACTTAATGCATTATAAAACCGTTCTTTTTTATACAAATTTTGGATTGCCCACGAGAAAATTACAATTCCTAACTTCAGTTTAGGATCAGAAAGTGATCAATTCTATCACTTGGCACAATTCTCACTATCTAATTCTCGTTTTCTTCTTTTGTTGTTTTGGGTTTTTCTTTCCACTTCTTGTATTCACTAATTACTTTTTCATCCGTATCACAAACACTAGGAAGAAACCGTTCTGCTATGAAAAATCTTTTCTTCACTCAACTGTTTCCTTGTTTCACTCTCAAAAATTCCACTTTATTTCAACGTATTTAATCAATACATTAAACTTCACACCTTGATTTCAACCACCTTTTATTCTCCAAATTTACAAAGAAAAACTTTCCTCGAACCCGCAAAAGAATTTCACTCCTTCCCAAGTCCAAAACTCACTAACTCAATCCCAACCACTTTCTTCTTTTTCTTTCACCTTTCCCCAATCATATTCCGCAATCCCTTTCATTTTTAAATTACCGCTGCCGCATCTGGGTAACGTAATCGAAGTTCATTACACTTCGATTCCGCTACCCACACATCTTTTGGTCCGTATCGACAATCACAATAGTTTCCATTGACTTGCATATATGGCAATTTACATCCCCAAGAATCGCTTGATTGAATGTAAAGTGTCACACATACGAGTACATTACGAAAACTATTGATTTTGCCGATACCCCAAAAAGAGTGCTTCCGTGCGCCCGGGGGGAACTTGAACTCAGGGTTCCAACAGTCGCCCGGTCGAAACTCGCGACGTATCCAATGGAGCTATGCCTTATAGATCTCCCATTCATCAGATAAGCAACTTCAACGATTATCTGGGCATGAGATTGAATTTTGTTAGTAGGGTAACGTGAATTAATTTTCGTTAGTAAGAAAAATAAAATTTGTTAATGGGAACTAGAGAATAGAATTTGTTAGTATGAAGGAAGGAATTAGGTTTTGTTAGGAAGAATGAATAGAATGAAATTTTGTTAGTGGGAATTAATGTAGGGAGTGTTGTTAGTGGGAAAATTGAAATTATTAGTAGGTATTATTTTTTTGTAATTGTTAATAAGGAAAAAGGGTAGTATTGTGATGATGGGGGAGTAAAAATTAAAGGGAAAATGGAAACATGTAAAAAAAAATAAATAAATGTATGGAGGAAAAGGTAGGAATGCCCAAAGGAAGGTGGAAATATTAAGGCAGCAATTTGAAGTTGCGAATGGGAGGAAGTTGGTACGCCGGAATTCGCAACAATCGTGGGGACGACCCAGACCCTGAGTGTCTCATTCAGCCGGGCAAACAAAGAAGGTCGGCAGGGTAATTATGAATCGGATCGGATGTCTTTGGCGTGAAAGGTTCCAAGCAGCTTACCGAATTCATCCTCAAGCTCGTATGCCACTTGCCCAATACGACGTCGGACCACTGCAGGAGTGAGTCGTGGAGCGAATTTGGCTGCAAAGTGATCTGCGGCGTTGCTCACAGAGAAATTACGCACGAAAACCTTCTGACCTTGGAGTAGCTCACGAGGACGAACACGAAGGTTGTAGCGTTGAGCACCCTTTTGGTAGGCTTCTTGCAGTTTGCATCTGACTTGGTCCTGTACAGCTCGCAGTCGATCACTGTTAGCACTTAACTGTACCTCACCATCCTCGAAAGCATTAAGGCTTCTGAGGAGGGCGTACTCAGAGCCATGTTGGATAGGGTGGTACCCGAACATGAGAAAGTAGGGCGAATATCCCGTGGACTCATGAATCACCTTGCGGAAGGCAAAACATGAGGCTGGAAGATTCTCGTCCCACTTGCCATGATCAGACCCTATATAGGCTCTAATGGCGTTCAGTGTCGACTGGTTTGACCTCTCTGAGGCATTCGCCTGCGGTGAATGATATGGGGTGAAGCAATGCTGCACTCCATAGTCATTCATAAGCTTGCTGAATACCTTGGAGGTGAACTGTACCCCATTGTCAGAGTGAAGCCATTCAGGCACTCCGAAAGTCAGAAAGATTTCGCGCTCCAAATATCGCACGGCTGACTCTGCGGTGGCTTTCGTCATGGGCTTGAGCCATACGAACTTGGTGTAATGATCCAGGACCACGAACAATTGGGTATTCCCTGATTTTGAACGAGGGTATGGGCCCATGAAGTCCACAAACAGGCGCTGCATAGGTCGTTCGGAGTCTCGTGATGCTCCCATAGGGGGTCTCATTGTGGAATTTGCCGGTTTGACCTGTTTGCATATCAAGCAATTCTTGATGTGCTGAATCACATCTTGACGCAAACGAGGCCAATAATAATATCTTTGCAAAACTTCAGTTGTTTTGCGAATTCCACAATGAGAGCCCCGGGGATCATCATGAGCTCGTACTATGAGAGCTCGTTGGTGACCCTCAGGAACCCATAGTTTTGTTCTGGGAATATCAGAAGTCGACGTTACAGGAGAACCAGTACTAATATAGATTCGACCATCTGCAAGGTGCAAATTCTGAAACTGATCGGGTTGTTTCAAGATTTGCTCCTTGAGATGCTCATACTCGGGCTCCTGAAACACAGACTCCGGGATTGAACCACCAATGTGTCCGTGCTCCGGGAGACAGGGAATGATCGAGTTCACCCTCTCGTCCCTCGAGCATGTTCTTGACAACGCATCGGGGACAACGTTAAGGGTACCTTTCCGGTGTTCAATTTGGAAATTGAACCCTTGTAATTTCAGACTCCAGCGAGCCAATCGACCAGAAAGGTCCGACTGCTGCATCAGCCATTTAAGACTGGCATGGTCGGTTATGATGGTGAAAGGCAACCCTTCGATATATGCCCTGAATCTCTTTACGCTCTGCACCGCAGCTAAGCATTCCAATTCTGTAATGCTATAGTTACGTTGCGCAGCGTTGAGCTTCATAGACATATATGCGATTGGATGCTCTCCACCCTCATCGTTCTTCTGGAACAAAACACTTCCAATACCCACTGTACTTGCGTCACACTGGATATAGAAGTGCTTCGTAAAGTCAGGGTTGGCCAGCACTGGAGCAGAAATCAGCAATTGCTTCACCTTATTGAAGGCACTATTGGCGGAAGCAGACCACTTGAAGGTACGTTTACCCTTTAGCAAATCCGTTAGAGGGGCCGTAACCGAGGCGAAGTTTGGAATGAAACGCCTGTACCATCCTGTCATGCCCATAAACCGTCTTACGTCTTTGGCCGTTCGGGGTTCAGGATAGGAGACTATACCTGAAACCTTCTCTGGGTCGGTGCGCAGGATACCATCACTCACTACGAAGCCAAGATATTTGATCTCCTTCTTGACGAACTTGCTTTTTTCAACATTGATGGTCAAGTTGGCGTCCCTGAGCAGTTTTGCAACAGTACTCAGGAGCTCCAAGTGCTCATCAAATGTTGAACTTGTAACAAGCAGGTCATCTAGGTAAACAAATACCTTGTCCTGCAGCTCATGCGGTATTACTTTATGCATCAACCGACACATCGTTTGGGGAGCATTACACAAACCGAACGGCATGACCTTGAAATGGTACAAGGGCCTGCCAGGGACAGTAAAAGCCGTTTTCTCCTTACTTGCCTCATCCAATGGTATTTGCCAAAAGGCATCCTTCAGGGCCAAGCTGGTAATGAACCTGGTACTCTGCAACCGTGCCAAAAGACCTTCAATCAGTGGCAACGGATAGGCGTCCTTAACAGTCACCTCGTTGAGGCGTCGAGCGTCAAGACACAAACGCACCTTGCCGGGTTTTCTGACAAGGGTCACAGGCGAACTCCACGAACTCTGACTTTCCTCTATTACCCCCAAAGACAACATACGATCGAGTTCGTCATACAACAGTTTCTGTATAATAGGCGAGACAGCATAATGCCGCTGCTTGATGGGTCGGGCAGAACCAGTGTCGATGTGATGAGACACGAGACTGGTCCTACCCAAGCCTTTCTCATTATACGACGGAAACTGTTGTTTGGCGAAGTCCAGTCGTTGCTGATCTTTTGGGGACAGTAGATGAAATTCAGGGCTCTGAGGTTCCGAGGCGGCTTCGATAGCGTTGACCTGAATTGGTGCTATTTTGAAGAGATCCCAGAAGTCAATTCCAAGATACACTGCATGTGTCAAGGAAGGAACAACCAGGAATCTCATCAATTTGGTGGTTTTATTAAATTGCACCAATGTGGTGACGTATCCCAGAACTGGATCCTTGTGCCCTGATGCAGTCTGAACATGAGCATGCATAGTATGCATATGCAAACCCAAATCCGACAGCAGGTCCAAGGCTCCGGCTCCGAGGATACTGGCACTGGCTCCGCTATCAAGCAAGCCCGTCAATTTGCGACCCTTGACGGAAATCTCTGCGTAGGGCCTATTGTCGCCGGGAGTTGCAACAATTGACTCCACACAGGCCCGCTTCAAGAGACGCCTGGCGAAGAAATATCTCCAGGATCTCCGAAAGCGATCCCGAAAAGGTCGTGCTCTAAAACTAGCGGGTGATTCACGATCATCGCCCGCCTTTTCATTACATTTGACGTAGTCTGGTAATCCGCTTGGAGCAATCACATTGCTAAAAAATGGTGGTAAATCGGACATATGAGGAGAAATGAAGGGACTTGTAGCTGGGCACTGGTCTGGTATCTGATCATTCATTGTGTTATGGAAGGACGAAGGGATCCCACTTGGAGACCGACTCTGGAAGCGTGCATGATATCCTGCAGCAGATCCCTCTTGAGGATCACACCAGGCATTCTCCAACATATCAACAGCGTCGATGTTGGGAGGATGCTTACTGCGATGGTCAGCCACAGGTCTACCGGAGGGATACCACACAGCTTCAACTCTAGTGCAGTGACGAACTAACTCTGTTGTCGATGCGAATTCCAAGCCTGCCAAATGATTCCTCAGTCGTTCGTCCATGTTCCGCAATAGAATGGCTTGCATATCAAAATCAGATAACCGATTTTTAAGACGCAAGGCCATCTCTGTTATGGAGCCATGGAACTCACGGAAAGATTCTTCTGGCCTCTGGTAACGCGCATCGATCGCTCGCCGCACATCTACGTCGGTCCAATGAGATCCATAACGCTCCTTCAACGCAGCTTCCAAATCAGGCCACGTAAAATTGGGGTTGAGCTGCCGGAATAACCAGTACCATTCTTCTGCTGGCCCTTTCAGAAGAATGTGGAGGCTAGATGCCAGTTCCTCCAAGGGAATGTTGTAATTTCTTGCCAAGGTGGTGGCTCGAAACAGGAACTGCTCAACATCTAGACCAGCAAAAGAACCATCAAAACTGACCCTCCACTTATGCATTGGTGGGAAGGAATAACATTCGTCGTCAGAGCTAGAATAAAAATAAAAAGTCTCTATAATGCACACTACGTGCAAATTAACCCTGACCAAAACCTAACTAACAAACTTAAACTAAAATCAATTATCAAACTCAATCTTACAGTTATTCAAACCCAAAACAAAATAATTAAACTAAACGCAATCTCCAATCATCAAAACTAAAACTAATAAAAATTACTCAAAACTAACAAATACCGTAAACCCAATTATCTCAAACTAATCTAAATCATAACCCCTAATTAACTCTAATAATCTATAACTAAACTAGACCTACATTCCCCAATAAAATAAAATAACCAAAATACATAACTGTAAAGATCAATTCCATAAACCAAAGTTCAAGCTACCTACATTAAAATCAAAAAAATTTAACGCAAATTATAGATAATACGAAATAAAAATGATTCCACAGACTGAAAAAACAGACTAAGGCAATAATAACAATTAATGGTGGTGGTTATTATTGCGATTTATTAGCAGTGAAGAGGAATAGTGTGGGAAACGATCGAAAATATTGATTCTTGTAATAGCAATTGAAATGGAGATACAATTCATAAAAAGATTTCATTTCTCAAAATGATCCCCCTAGGAGGAAAAAGGAAAAGAAAAGGTAATTGAATGGGATGAAGGTTAAAATTAATACAAAACACGTAGCAGACAAACCACAACAGTGCCTGGTATAGCAATGGAACTTATAGGCGGACTCCGCTCTAATGGTCACCACAAAGGGCTAACTACGAGACTATTATAAAACACTTCGGACTTCATAATGGCTCGGACAAGAGCCGCACAAATCCCAAAGCTACCACCAGATCGATGATGGAAGGGCCGAAAGCGTTGGCTAATTCCAAGAGTTGGATCTAAGTCCAACGACTCGAAATTCGGTTGATCCCAACCAACATCTACATTGCCACAGCTTATCCACTATCATAGCCGGTGTGAACTATAAAACATAAATTCAGCACGGTAGGCGCCACTGCAACTGCGGCGAACCCCGTGATCAAAAACCTATAAATTAATATCAACACTCCAGATTAAACTTAAAACCATCAATGAAATCATGTAAAAATTATATCCAAACTCATAAAAAATTTCAATGAAACAAAAAAAAAATAATTTCCCTGGAATGCTCAAACCACTATTCAAGTCAGGCACTCCAGGTACTCAAGCCAAACAAATCTGAAATTGAAAAATTTAAATTATAATTAAAATTTAATGAAACCATTAGAAACCCAACAAAGCTAAAATGATTTGGGCGCCATTTGTAGCAACCACGGAAGTCACCGCAGTTGCAGACATTAAAAATTAGCAGAGGGGTGTGTAGCCCGGGGTGGCATACTGAGGCCGGCTAGCGCTCAGTCGTGTCGTGGGTCTTCCGGGACACCCCCTGCTCGTGCTGAGCCACCTTACATCAAGAAACTAACACAGTGGGAAAAGGACGGGAAAGGGAAGGTCATATTGAGAAATGAAAATTGGCTGTTTTAACGAGACATGGCCGTTTTATTGAATTCAAAAAAAAGAAATTTACAAGATCAACAAAAGAAATGTATCAATAAAAACAAAAACAAACAGACCCCTCAATAATTTTTTTTTTTTTTTAAATGCAAAACAGACTATTTAAGATTTTAATCCAAAAGAAAAATAGACAATTTCAATAAGCTGGGGAAAAAGATGTAATGAATAAAAAAGATTTAAATAAGAAAATAAGAAACAAGGAAAAACAAATATTAACTATTACTTACCCTCTTCTTTTTCCGTGGATCTCCGAGCGCTCGGCGAAGGACGCAAAAATAAAGAGGTGGGGTCACTGCAAAATTAAATTTAATTGACGTTATTTTCAAACATATTAAATGCTGATAAGCGGCCACTTCAACATAATTTTCCACTCGCTCGTGATTTCCCGTTAATACCGTCTTAATTGATCTTCACTTCATTTAATAATTCGTAGCAGTTAGTCAATATTTCCGTTTGTTGGGAAACTCAACCCCCACAAGTAATTCAGACTTAATGCATTATAAAACCGTTCTTTTTTATACAAATTTTGGATTGCCCACGAGAAAATTACAATTCCTAACTTCAGTTTAGGATCAGAAAGTGATCAATTCTATCACTTGGCACAATTCTCACTATCTAATTCTCGTTTTCTTCTTTTGTTGTTTTGGGTTTTTCTTTCCACTTCTTGTATTCACTAATTACTTTTTCATCCGTATCACAAACACTAGGAAGAAACCGTTCTGCTATGAAAAATCTTTTCTTCACTCAACTGTTTCCTTGTTTCACTCTCAAAATTTCCACTTTATTTCAACGTATTTAATCAATACATTAAACTTCACACCTTGATTTCAACCACCTTTTATTCTCCAAATTTACAAAGAAAAACTTTCCTCGAACCCGCAAAAGAATTTCACTCCTTCCCAAGTCCAAAACTCACTAACTCAATCCCAACCACTTTCTTCTTTTTCTTTCACCTTTCCCCAATCATATTCCGCAATCCCTTTCATTTTTAAATTACCGCTGCCGCATCTGGGTAACGTAATCGAAGTTCATTACACTTCGATTCCGCTACCCACACATCTTTTGGTCCGTATCGACAATCACAATAGTTTCCATTGACTTGCATATATGGCAATTTACATCCCCAAGAATCGCTTGATTGAATGTAAAGTGTCACACATACGAGTACATTACGAAAACTATTGATTTTGCCGATACCCCAAAAAGAGTGCTTCCGTGCGCCCGGGGGGAACTTGAACTCAGGGTTCCAACAGTCGCCCGGTCGAAACTCGCGACGTATCCAATGGAGCTATGCCTTATAGATCTCCCATTCATCAGATAAGCAACTTCAACGATTATCTGGGCATGAGATTGAATTTTGTTAGTAGGGTAACGTGAATTAATTTTCGTTAGTAAGAAAAATAAAATTTGTTAATGGGAACTAGAGAATAGAATTTGTTAGTATGAAGGAAGGAATTAGGTTTTGTTAGGAAGAATGAATAGAATGAAATTTTGTTAGTGGGAATTAATGTAGGGAGTGTTGTTAGTGGGAAAATTGAAATTATTAGTAGGTATTATTTTTTTGTAATTGTTAATAAGGAAAAAGGGTAGTATTGTGATGATGGGGGAGTAAAAATTAAAGGGAAAATGGAAACATGTAAAAAAAAATAAATAAATGTATGGAGGAAAAGGTAGGAATGCCCAAAGGAAGGTGGAAATATTAAGGCAGCAATTTGAAGTTGCGAATGGGAGGAAGTTGGTACGCCGGAATTCGCAACAATCGTGGGGACGACCCAGACCCTGAGTGTCTCATTCAGCCGGGCAAACAAAGAAGGTCGGCAGGGTAATTATGAATCGGATCGGATGTCTTTGGCGTGAAAGGTTCCAAGCAGCTTACCGAATTCATCCTCAAGCTCGTATGCCACTTGCCCAATACGACGTCGGACCACTGCAGGAGTGAGTCGTGGAGCGAATTTGGCTGCAAAGTGATCTGCGGCGTTGCTCACAGAGAAATTACGCACGAAAACCTTCTGACCTTGGAGTAGCTCACGAGGACGAACACGAAGGTTGTAGCGTTGAGCACCCTTTTGGTAGGCTTCTTGCAGTTTGCATCTGACTTGGTCCTGTACAGCTCGCAGTCGATCACTGTTAGCACTTAACTGTACCTCTCGAAAGCATTAAGGCTTCTGAGGAGGGCGTACTCAGAGCCATGTTGGATAGGGTGGTACCCGAACATGAGAAAGTAGGGCGAATATCCCGTGGACTCATGAATCACCTTGCGGAAGGCAAAACATGAGGCTGGAAGATTCTCGTCCCACTTGCCATGATCAGACCCTATATAGGCTCTAATGGCGTTCAGTGTCGACTGGTTTGACCTCTCTGAGGCATTCGCCTGCGGTGAATGATATGGGGTGAAGCAATGCTGCACTCCATAGTCATTCATAAGCTTGCTGAATACCTTGGAGGTGAACTGTACCCCATTGTCAGAGTGAAGCCATTCAGGCACTCCGAAAGTCAGAAAGATTTCGCGCTCCAAATATCGCACGACTGACTCTGCGGTGGCTTTCGTCATGGGCTTGAGCCATACGAACTTGGTGTAATGATCCAGGACCACGAACAATTGGGTATTCCCTGATTTTGAACGAGGGTATGGGCCCATGAAGTCCACAAACAGGCGCTGCATAGGTCGTTCGGAGTCTCGTGATGCTCCCATAGGGGGTCTCATTGTGGAATTTGCCGGTTTGACCTGTTTGCATATCAAGCAATTCTTGATGTGCTGAATCACATCTTGACGCAAACGAGGCCAATAATAATATCTTTGCAAAACTTCAGTTGTTTTGCGAATTCCACAATGAGAGCCCCGGGGATCATCATGAGCTCGTACTATGAGAGCTCGTTGGTGACCCTCAGGAACCCATAGTTTTGTTCTGGGAATATCAGAAGTCGACGTTACAGGAGAACCAGTACTAATATAGATTCGACCATCTGCAAGGTGCAAATTCTGAAACTGATCGGGTTGTTTCAAGATTTGCTCCTTGAGATGCTCATACTCGGGCTCCTGAAACGCAGACTCCGGGATTGAACCACCAATGTGTCCGTGCTCCGGGAGACAGGGAATGATCGAGTTCACCCTCTCGTCCCTCGAGCATGTTCTTGACAACGCATCGGGGACAACGTTAAGGGCACCTTTCCGGTGTTCAATTTGGAAATTGAACCCTTGTAATTTCAGACTCCAGCGAGCCAATCGACCAGAAAGGTCCGACTGCTGCATCAGCCATTTAAGACTGGCATGGTCGGTTATGATGGTGAAAGGCAACCCTTCGATATATGCCCTGAATCTCTTTACGCTCTGCACCGCAGCTAAGCATTCCAATTCTGTAATGCTATAGTTACGTTGCGCAGCGTTGAGCTTCATAGACATATATGCGATTGGATGCTCTCCACCCTCATCGTTCTTCTGGAACAAAACACTTCCAATACCCACTGTACTTGCGTCACACTGGATATAGAAGTGCTTCGTAAAGTCAGGGTTGGCCAGCACTGGAGCAGAAATCAGCAATTGCTTCACCTTATTGAAGGCACTATTGGCGGAAGCAGACCACTTGAAGGTACGTTTACCCTTTAGCAAATCCGTTAGAGGGGCCGTAACCGAGGCGAAGTTTGGAATGAAACGCCTGTACCATCCTGCCATGCCCATAAACCGTCTTACGTCTTTGGCCGTTCGGGGTTCAGGATAGGAGACTATACCTGAAACCTTCTCTGGGTCGGTGCGCAGGATACCATCACTCACTACGAAGCCAAGATATTTGATCTCCTTCTTGACGAACTTGCTTTTTTCAACATTGATGGTCAAGTTGGCGTCCCTGAGCAGTTTTGCAACAGTACTCAGGAGCTCCAAGTGCTCATCAAATGTTGAACTTGTAACAAGCAGGTCATCTAGGTAAACAAATACCTTGTCCTGCAGCTCATGCGGTATTACTTTATGCATCAACCGACACATCGTTTGGGGAGCATTACACAAACCGAACGGCATGACCTTGAAATGGTACAAGGGCCTGCCAGGGACAGTAAAAGCCGTTTTCTCCTTACTTGCCTCATCCAATGGTATTTGCCAAAAGGCATCCTTCAGGTCCAAGCTGGTAATGAACCTGGTACTCTGCAACCGTGCCAAAAGACCTTCAATCAGTGGCAACGGATAGGCGTCCTTAACAGTCACCTCGTTGAGGCGTCGAGCGTCAAGACACAAACGCACCTTGCCGGGTTTTCTGACAAGGGTCACAGGCGAACTCCACGAACTCTGACTTTCCTCTATTACCCCCAAAGACAACATACGATCGAGTTCGTCAAAAAACAGTTTCTGTATAACAGGCGAGACAGCATAATGCCGCTGCTTGATGGGTCGGGCAGAACCAGTGTCGATGTGATGAGACACGAGACTGGTCCTACCCAAGCCTTTCTCATTATACGACGGAAACTGTTGTTTGGCGAAGTCCAGTCGTTGCTGATCTTTTGGGGACAGTAGATGAAATTCAGGGCTCTGAGGTTCCGAGGCGGCTTCGATAGCGTTGACCTGAATTGGTGCTATTTTGAAGAGATCCCAGAAGTCAATTCCAAGATACACTGCATGTGTCAAGGAAGGAACAACCAGGAATCTCATCAATTTGGTGGTTTTATTAAATTGCACCAATGTGGTGACGTATCCCAGAACTGGATCCTTGTGCCCTGATGCAGTCTGAACATGAGCATGCATAGTATGCATATGCAAACCCAAATCCGACAGCAGGTCCAAGGCTCCGGCTCCGAGGATACTGGCACTGGCTCCGCTATCAAGCAAGCCCGTCAATTTGCGACCCTTGACGGAAATCTCTGCGTAGGGCCTATTGTCGCCGGGAGTTGCAACAATTGACTCCACACAGGCCCGCTTCAAGAGACGCCTGGCGAAGAAATATCTCCAGGATCTCCGAAAGCGATCCCGAAAAGGTCGTGCTCTAAAACTAGCGGGTGATTCACGATCATCGCCCGCCTTTTCATTACATTTGACGTAGTCTGGTAATCCGCTTGGAGCAATCACATTGCTAAAAAATGGTGGTAAATCGGACATATGAGGAGAAATGAAGGGACTTGTAGCTGGGCACTGGTCTGGTATCTGATCATTCATTGTGTTATGGAAGGACGAAGGGATCCCACTTGGAGACCGACTCTGGAAGCGTGCATGATATCCTGCAGCAGATCCCTCTTGAGGATCACACCAGGCAATCTCCAACATATCAACAGCGTCGATGTTGGGAGGATGCTTACTGCGATGGTCAGCCACAGGTCTACCGGAGGGATACCACACAGCTTCAACTCTAGTGCAGTGACGAACTAACTCTGTTGTCGATGCGAATTCCAAGCCTGCCAAATGATTCCTCAGTCGTTCGTCCATGTTCCGCAATAGAATGGCTTGCATATCAAAATCAGATAACCGATTTTTAAGACGCAAGGCCATCTCTGTTATGGAGCCATGGAACTCACGGAAAGATTCTTCTGGCCTCTGGTAACGCGCATCGATCGCTCGCCGCACATCTACGTCGGTCCAATGAGATCCATAACGCTCCTTCAACGCAGCTTCCAAATCAGGCCACGTAAAATTGGGGTTGAGCTGCCGGAATAACCAGTACCATTCTTCTGCTGGCCCTTTCAGAAGAATGTGGAGGCTAGATGCCAGTTCCTCCAAGGGAATGTTGTAATTTCTTGCCAAGGTGGTGGCTCGAAACAGGAACTGCTCAACATCTAGACCAGCAAAAGAACCATCAAAACTGACCCTCCACTTATGCATTGGTGGGAAGGAATAACATTTGTCGTCAGAGCTAGAATAAAAATAAAAAGTCTCTATAATGCACACTACGTGCAAATTAACCCTGACCAAAACCTAACTAACAAACTTAAACTAAAATCAATTATCAAACTCAATCTTACAGTTATTCAAACCCAAAACAAAATAATTAAACTAAACGCAATCTCCAATCATCAAAACTAAAACTAATAAAAATTACTCAAAACTAACAAATACCGTAAACCCAATTATCTCAAACTAATCTAAATCATAACCCCTAATTAACTCTAATAATCTATAACTAAACTAGACCTACATTCCCCAATAAAATAAAATAACCAAAATACATAACTGTAAAGATCAATTCCATAAACCAAAGTTCAAGCTACCTACATTAAAATCAAAAAAATTTAACGCAAATTATAGATAATACGAAATAAAAATGATTCCACAGACTGAAAAAACAGACTAAGGCAATAATAACAATTAATGGTGGTGGTTATTATTGCGATTTATTAGCAGTGAAGAGGAATAGTGTGGGAAACGATCGAAAATATTGATTCTTGTAATAGCAATTGAAATGGAGATACAATTCATAAAAAGATTTCATTTCTCAAAATGATCCCCCTAGGAGGAAAAAGGAAAAGAAAAGGTAATTGAATGGGATGAAGGTTAAAATTAATACAAAACACGTAGCAGACAAACCACAACAGTGCCTGGTATAGCAATGGAACTTATAGGCGGACTCCGCTCTAATGGTCACCACAAAGGGCTAACTACGAGACTATTATAAAACACTTCGGACTTCATAATGGCTCGGACAAGAGCCGCACAAATCCCAAAGCTACCACCAGATCGATGATGGAAGGGCCGAAAGCGTTGGCTAATTCCAAGAGTTGGATCTAAGTCCAACGACTCGAAATTCGGTTGATCCCAACCAACATCTACATTGCCACAGCTTATCCACTATCATAGCCGGTGTGAACTATAAAACATAAATTCAGCACGGTAGGCGCCACTGCAACTGCGGCGAACCCCGTGATCAAAAACCTATAAATTAATATCAACACTCCAGATTAAACTTAAAACCATCAATGAAATCATGTAAAAATTATATCCAAACTCATAAAAAATTTCAATGAAACAAAAAAAAAATAATTTCCCTGGAATGCTCAAACCACTATTCAAGTCAGGTACTCAAGCCAAACAAATCTGAAATTGAAAAATTTAAATTATAATTAAAATTTAATGAAACCATTAGAAACCCAACAAAGCTAAAATGATTTGGGCGCCATTTGTAGCAACCACGGAAGTCACCGCAGTTGCAGACATTAAAAATTAGCAGAGGGGTGTGTAGCCCGGGGTGGCATACTGAGGCCGGCTAGCGCTCAGTCGTGTCGTGGGTCTTCCGGGACACCCCCTGCTCGTGCTGAGCCACCTTACATCAAGAAACTAACACAGTGGGAAAAGGACGGGAAAGGGAAGGTCATATTGAGAAATGAAAATTGGCTGTTTTAACGAGACATGGCCGTTTTATTGAATTCAAAAAAAAGAAATTTACAAGATCAACAAAAGAAATGTATCAATAAAAACAAAAACAAACAGACCCCTCAATAATTTTTTTTTTTTTTTAAATGCAAAACAGACTATTTAAGATTTTAATCCAAAAGAAAAATAGACAATTTCAATAAGCTGGGGAAAAAGATGTAATGAATAAAAAAGATTTAAATAAGAAAATAAGAAACAAGGAAAAACAAATATTAACTATTACTCACCCTCTTCTTTTTCCGTGGATCTCCGAGCGCTCGGCGAAGGACGCAAAAATAAAGAGGTGGGGTCACTGCAAAATTAAATTTAATTGACGTTATTTTCAAACATATTAAATGCTGATAAGCGGCCACTTCAACATAATTTTCCACTCGCTCGTGATTTCCCGTTAATACCGTCTTAATTGATCTTCACTTCATTTAATAATTCGTAGCAGTTAGTCAATATTTCCGTTTGTTGGGAAACTCAACCCCCACAAGTAATTCAGACTTAATGCATTATAAAACCGTTCTTTTTTATACAAATTTTGGATTGCCCACGAGAAAATTACAATTCCTAACTTCAGTTTAGGATCAGAAAGTGATCAATTCTATCACTTGGCACAATTCTCACTATCTAATTCTCGTTTTCTTCTTTTGTTGTTTTGGGTTTTTCTTTCCACTTCTTGTATTCACTAATTACTTTTTCATCCGTATCACAAACACTAGGAAGAAACCGTTCTGCTATGAAAAATCTTTTCTTCACTCAACTGTTTCCTTGTTTCACTCTCAAAAATTCCACTTTATTTCAACGTATTTAATCAATACATTAAACTTCACACCTTGATTTCAACCACCTTTTATTCTCCAAATTTACAAAGAAAAACTTTCCTCGAACCCGCAAAAGAATTTCACTCCTTCCCAAGTCCAAAACTCACTAACTCAATCCCAACCACTTTCTTCTTTTTCTTTCACCTTTCCCCAATCATATTCCGCAATCCCTTTCATTTTTAAATTACCGCTGCCGCATCTGGGTAACGTAATCGAAGTTCATTACACTTCGATTCCGCTACCCACACATCTTTTGGTCCGTATCGACAATCACAATAGTTTCCATTGACTTGCATATATGGCAATTTACATCCCCAAGAATCGCTTGATTGAATGTAAAGTGTCACACATACGAGTACATTACGAAAACTATTGATTTTGCCGATACCCCAAAAAGAGTGCTTCCGTGCGCCCGGGGGGAACTTGAACTCAGGGTTCCAACAGTCGCCCGGTCGAAACTCGCGACGTATCCAATGGAGCTATGCCTTATAGATCTCCCATTCATCAGATAAGCAACTTCAACGATTATCTGGGCATGAGATTGAATTTTGTTAGTAGGGAAACGTGAATTAATTTTCGTTAGTAAGAAAAATAAAATTTGTTAATGGGAACTAGAGAATAGAATTTGTTAGTATGAAGGAAGGAATTAGGTTTTGTTAGGAAGAATGAATAGAATGAAATTTTGTTAGTGGGAATTAATGTAGGGAGTGTTGTTAGTGGGAAAATTGAAATTATTAGTAGGTATTATTTTTTTGTAATTGTTAATAAGGAAAAAGGGTAGTATTGTGATGATGGGGGAGTAAAAATTAAAGGGAAAATGGAAACATGTAAAAAAAAATAAATAAATGTATGGAGGAAAAGGTAGGAATGCCCAAAGGAAGGTGGAAATATTAAGGCAGCAATTTGAAGTTGCGAATGGGAGGAAGTTGGTACGCCGGAATTCGCAACAATATCCATAGTCCATATACTCGTATTATGCATACACTCGTATGTCAATAACCCATGCTCATACGTATCACTTGGGTATGGTTGCTAGCCTCTAGATGAGTGATACAATTAGCATTGAGTGTGGTCAGGGAATACCTCCACACGTGATGGGTTATGATTTTGTCGCAATGTGATACTCTACATTCAGAATGAGTGTAGAAGAAATAAAAGTAATTGAATTGTATGATTATGCAACTGGTATTTTTACACGTAGCCATGCGATAGGTTTGATATTTCATGGTTATCTTTTTGTTGGCTTACGTTGGACTTTTGTTGGTTAACAAATGAATTTTGTTAGTAAGCAAATGAATTGCATGATGTACAATTGAACATCTGTTTATACTCGTCTGTTTGCTTATGATATGAACGTATGAATGTTATTACGATTGTTGTTTTTGTTCATGATATGTGAATTAAATCTACTATTATAGTAAGTGAATGAATGTGTACATATGTTTGCTTAAGATGTGTATGTACTCGTATAAATGTTATTATGATTGTTGTATTTTGATATGTGAATTCAACCTATTACACTGCAACCTAACTTTTCGTATGCTTTTAACATGTTGTTAACTAGCTGTTCCGCATTTTCGTCGCTGTAGTTCCCTAAAAACACTTTTTTAACTGCTGTTAGTGATAACCAGGTATCAAGTTCCATTTTTTTGTGATTACATAATTTACTGTCCCCAAACTTATTCGCTGCATTCAAGCAGTTGCAACAAACACTTTGTACAGTATTCATATTGGATTTTCAAATAAATATGTGCAAAGATGTTTAAAAGTCCAAATTTCACTCTTCTATTAATATGTATTGTGCTCCTTGATTTATAGAGCAAGGAAAAGGACGACGGCAACGTCAATGATAATGTTTTTATATGTAAATGTTGGTGCAAGGGCTCTAATTCTAATGACAAACTGAGTCTAGTTGCCTAGGTTCTCGCGGGCATATTGGCTCATGAGAACCTAGAAGAAGTTTCTTGCGTCGCTGATGGGTAATAAAGGTCGACAGGCGAAGATGTGCCGACGGACGAGGACCTGCTTGCGCCATAAGGGAGTTGCTGACGTTGGAATTTTCCGTGGCGCCACAGGTGCTGGCGCTGTCGAATAGAAACGAATACTAAACAAAGTAAAATAATTGAAAAGTACAATACATTGAAAACGGTAACTGTTTCTTTCACACCTAGAGAATAAAGGTATAAGACAATAGAGAGGAAAATCAACAAATTTCTTGACCCAATGCCAAATTCTCATACTATAAGTTTTTCACTAATACTATCATGTTTTTGTTAATGGAAAGCTCAAACTAACTTAATGCAACTAGGCTTCAACATTTTATACATTAAAAGTTTATAAAAGCGGGAATGTAATTTGGAGCTGAAGATAATGTTCAAGATTAGCTGAAATCATAAGAGGGGAATGGATTTTTATATTAGAAGCAAAGCGAAGATAGCTGAATCGGCTTTAAGGTTAGTGAGGGGAAAATAAGATTTTTAAAAAGTTGGGACGCTCACTTACAATCATATACACAAATGAAGACCCTCTATAATTTTATTTCTCAAAGGCATAAAGTGAGGGTAGTAGAAATAGTAATTGACATGTACCTTGAAAACTAGTCGTGCTCGATACCACATACGTTTGGAACACTTAATCTCTGACTCATTACCTCTTCATTCCAGCAAACAATTAAGAGGGTAGCAAAATAGTGTAACGCAGTGTTATTGGGGCTAATTGCCTACTTAAGCTTTTTATGTGTGGCAACCAGGTCATACAATGATCTACGATAAGATCAAAATATTTCGTTTCCAGCACTCTGCAATTTTCCACCGTTGATAGATAGGTCGACATCTATGTCTCCTTTGCTCTTTTACTTAAAAACAATATATTTTGTCCCTGTAGTTTACAATACTAGTTTGCTTTCGATTAACCAATCACTGAATTTCCCTAGATTCTTGTTGAAAGTGTTCTCAATTCTTGTCCTGAATAAAATAGAACTGTGATATCCCATTAGTCCTCATGAATTTAGATTATTTGTATATAGCAAGAACACAGTTAGGCCAAATATTGAGCCTTAAGGAACTCCGGTTTTCGTAGGGGCTTGGACGCTGAAGACATTGTTGGTTAAATTTCTCTGCGATCTTTCCCCCAAATTACTTTCAAACAACTGCTTAGGAATACCTTGAATACCATACGATTCAACGTTACGAAGCGCGAGAACGTGATAAACTGCTTTTTTCAAACCCACGAAAATTGTGATCACATAATCACCTCTGTCAAGTCCTACATTAATGAAACGTATGACAGAAAGTAGCGCATCTTAAGTATTCTTGTTAATTTAAAAGCCAAACTGATGCTAGCTTAAAATAGAGTTTACAACTAAGAATGATGTCAAACGATTGTTTAGTATATTTTCAAATATTTTACTGAGTCCCGTCAGCAGCGCCACCGGGAGATAGGTATTCGGGTCAAGACTATCACCACCCTTAAATATAGGAACAATTTTTGCAAATTTTGCTTCTTCCGCAAATGACATATTCCTAATATGCACGTTTATAAAATTTGTCACCAGCTTGGCTTTGTCCTTCTTGATTATACCAATCCCATTCATCGTGATGATACTGATGCCTGGCGACGTATCTTTTTCAATTCATTGATTGCATTAAAGACTTCTATTTCATTTGTTTGATGAATGTGAAGGATGGATATTTGTATTGCATTCTAAACTGCCAACGATTTCTTTAGTAATTCTTCCACCAATTGTTGAAAAAAAAGTTATTTAATGAGTTCCCCGCGTTACGTGGACAGGATGTATTAGAGGGCCTATCAAGATTTCGTTGAAAGTTTTCTGATACAGCCCGGGGTGAAGAGTTATCATTTACCTAATAAATTATTTTCCATATTTTATGGAAATTGTCGGCCGCTGTTTCCATTTTTCTTGAAATATATGAAAATTTAGCCTCTTTCATCAGTCGTTTTGACTCTTTTTTCGCTTGCATACGCGAGTATACAAACTTAACACTAGAAGGGTCAAAGCCGTCAATTTGACGGCAACGCGAATTTGATCGTTAATAGTTTTTTACGTAACTATCAGTTTATTTTCATACTTCCTGACTTTTCCAAACTTATGGTTATATATGTTTTAAGTTGATAAAAATAAAAAAACATTGATTCAGTATGCAAGAATTGCTCATTCATACCTATTAAGACCGACGCCGTCAATTTGACGGCATATGAAACAGATTTGAGTTATACGCACAGACATAGATATTTCAATGTATAAAATACAAAATTACTCGTAAACATAAACTATGGTTTTGTTCCAATGACACTACTTGAGACTGCGTTATAGTATGCTCAGATATACTCGTACAATGTATATCATTCAGAAATACCCATAGACATAAATAAGGGTTTTGTTTCAAAAATACCACTTGACATTACGTGAAATTTCAACTGAGTTTTAGAAGTCCACTGTGATCGGTCATTTGAATTCGAGCTAGCGGTTGATACAGTTGTGGCTACAAAAAAAAATTGTTTGGAAGTGCAGTGCCGTTCTAACCGCTTAGAAGTTTTTTCTCCACCAAATTGTTTTTTACAAGAATCCCTAAACAAAGATTTACGACCAGGTGAGTGTTTGCAATTCCGTGAAAGTAAAGTGCCCAGAAGAGATAATTTTCGTCCTCACACTGGAGCAATTACAAATAAAAAGTGATATTTTGTGATACTTGATATTTCTTGCAGTTTCAACTGAGAATAATCTCACAATGAATTCGAACCGACGGCTGACAAGTTCAGAAATAGAGCAAGAGTTATTGCGACTTTATTCAATAGAAGAAGATACCTCAGGTGATGACAGCGATGAGCCTTGTGAAACTGAAGACCCGGACTTTCAGCCACAGCTAGAGCCAGAAAGCTCAACATCGGAGGATTCTGAAATGGATATTCCAACTCCAAGCGTTTCCGATCTTGAGCATAGTGTACGAAGAATTCATCCCACCAGACCTGGGCATGGCAGAAGATCAGAACAACCAGGACGTTTATCTCGTGGTGGAAGGCTGGTTAGAACATCATCATTGCCAGAACTAGATATGAGGCAAGTAGCTAGCGACGGAACCGAGTGGACGTGTATTTCGAGTGGTGGTGTAGCGGGCCGTCGAAGCCGGCAAAATGTTATGAGAGAAGCTGCAGGACCTACTCCATATGCTAAACGGTATGTAGAAAACGGACAAATTATTTCTTCGTGGCGTCTTTTTATCCACGAATACATACTACGACGCATAAAACTATGCACTGAAACGGAAGCTCGTGACAAATGTCAAAATGATTCTTGGGAAATTTCTTTGGAAGCGTTCGATGCCTTCATTGCCTTGATTTACGCACGTGGGGCTTACAACATGAGCCACTTGGACTTAGATATTTTGTGGTCACAAGAGTGGGATCCTCCAGTTTTCAAAAATACAATGAGTAAACATAGATTCAAGGAAATAATGAAATACTTACGGTTTGATTTGAGAAGCACACGTCATACACGTTTATCTACTCACAAATTTGCAATGGTTTCTGATATTTGGAATAAATTTATAGAAAATTGCCAAATGTGTTTTATTCCTGGAGAAAATTTGACTGTTGACGAACAGTTGTTTCCATCCAAAACACGTTGTCCCTTTTTGCAATACATTGCGAAAAACCCGCTAAATTTGGAATACAGTTTTGGTTGTTAGTGGACGTGGAGACCGAATATTTATGTGGAGGCTTTCTTTATTTAGGAAAAGATGGTGAGCGCCTAAGCAATGTTCCATTACCAGAACATGAAGTTATGAAATTGATGCAACCTTACTTCAAGAAAGGTCGAAACATTACAACGGATAATTTTTTCACATCATTGAAACTGGCGAAAAAGCTAGGATCTGAGAAAACGAGCATAGTTGGAACGATGCGACGAGGAACGCGAGAAGTACCGCCAATTTGTAGAAATATCCGCACACAAAGATATGAAACGTTTATCTTGAAATCGGAGACCAACGCAACCTTAACTGTTTATCAGGGTTAACCTGGAAAAAATGTCATTATCTTGAGTACGCTACATCAAAATATTTATATTGATACTGACTCAAAAAGCTTCCCGAGACTGTCCAGTTTTATAACGAAACTAAAGTAGGCGTGGACATAATTGATCAAATGTCAAGAAAATACACCGTAAGAGCTGGAACTCGAAGATGGCCAGTCCATGTCTTTTACAATATTTTAGACTTGGCTACAATAAATTCATGCGTCTTATACCGAAAAATTACAGGTGAAAACATTTCGCGCCATAATTACATTCTTCAACTCGTGAGTGAACTTCGAGCAGAGTCCGTAAAAAAAAGAAATAGTTCAGATGTCACCCAACGCTTAGATAATATAACCACTACTGAAGAGCAGCCTTCTATGTCCACAAGAAACAAAAGACGTCAATGTCAAATTAATGTGCATTGTAAAAAAAATCGAACCTGTCTACTTTGCACTGTTTGCCAAAAAGCGGTTTGTGGAAAATGCGTAAAACAAGTCTACAAAAAAAATATTTGTTATAAATGTAGTTCTATGTAAGCACTCAAAATAATAAATCATTGTAATTAAAATTATTAAATTCGTTTGATTCAGAAACAGCCATATTATCTATCGGATTATCGTATGCCGTCAATTTGACGGTCGTGGTCTTTGAAGGTATGTCAAGTTACGTGACCCTTCTAGTGTTAAGGGCTTGGTTCCCAATGATCTTCCTGTAGTCTACGTATGCCTTCCTTTTTAGGGCTTTGTACTAAAATACTAAACCCTATTGCAATCACGACCTGTGTCCGTCTGCCCGTCCGCTCGTCTGTATGTCAAAGCACTTGTTATCTGAAACTATAGAGGCTACAGCCATGAAACTTTGTGGAAAGATCAGAAGTGGTGACTTCTTGAAAGTTTTGGAGTGGAAAAAATGTTCAAAGGGGTTTAAGGGAGATCTCCCCATATGGGGAAGTGACCGTTAAAAAATTTTTTTTTCACCATTGGTAGTCGAATAGGCTGTCATTGGAAAGGTCTCAATGAGATCTTTTCAGAACAAGTCTTAAAATTGCCTTATCAGTACCGTGGAGGGCAGGGGAAGGGAGAATGTTCGAATTTTTCGCGTACCCCCCCTCGCGATTAGACAACTTTCATCCGTTAAATCTGGAAAAAAATCATGAATGTAGGCCGTTATGAAAACAACAACAACAACAAATACGTGAGAAGTCGAAATTCACTCAACTTTGTTAGTAATAGTATGATTTATCGATTTTACATTTTCTTGAATAAAATCTTAACAGTAGCTTTAGATTCAATGAAATTCGGTATACAAATGACTATTTCTAAGATTGATCTAAGTATCAAATGAAAGGTCTTTATGAGATTTCAAAACAGTTCTTAAACTGACAGTTTTTGCTTCAGTGGGGGCACCGGGGGGAAACACACGAAAAATGTGTTCCCCCCTCACGATTGGACACCTGTGATCTAAAAAATTTGAAAAAAATTACAAGGTAGATATTTATGAGTACAACAATAATAAATACCTCAGAAGTCAAAATTCATTCAACGTTGTTAATAATAGTATGAGCTTTAAATTTTGTATTCTCTCCTTTAAAATCGTATGGACTCCCCTTTAAGCCTAACAAAATTGCCTAACATTAGTTCCTGATACTATGTAAGTTTGATGAAACTCGTATCATATTCACGGAAGTTATTACCATTTATATTTTATGGACTTTCCACCGAACCAGACACTGCAGTTTTGATTTGATTTTCTTAAAATTTTCAGATCAAATCGAGTTGAAAATGGAGAAACAATGGATTTTCTTTTAAACGAAAAAATCTCTTTGACATGTTTCTTAATTTTATTCGTGACTGGTGATTGCATTTTGTAAGTTGAGTACAAAGCCCTTCTGATATGAGCCTAGGTCTGTCTACCCAACTTGTTATGATATTGAAACTTTCAAAACTCAATCATTTTTTATATACTTTGCATATAGAAACATCGTGGTAATCGTAGCTGCTATAGTTTTGGTGCAAAACTACTACGAAACATAGACGAACAGACAGGCTCTAATTTGAATGCGGTATTGTAAGCTAGTACCAAACCCTAAAAGGCGGGGTTATTGCTGATAGTCAATAACTTTGTTTATCTAAAGCTGATAGTTTACATGAGCAGTGACTTGAATGTTAGCTACCTATTAAAACTCCACCCTTGTAAATTCTCTAAAACTTTACGGCTCAAAAATAAAATTACGGATTATACTGCAATAGTCATATGACATTAAGCCACATTATAATTAAATAATGACAAAGTAATACAAGAGTAAAATATTTTTTAAGTATATTTCTAGGGTAACAATGCATGCTAATTCAAATAAACAGCAAAAAAAAAAAAAACGGTCAAGATAAAACATACAAATTCTTGATCATTGTTGTAAAAAAAATTGCAACTCTCAAGCACGGAAGCTCTCGTCTTTGTCCTTCACCGATGGCCCAGTACAAACCATAAGTGTTACTTAAATTTTGAGGGAACCCCTTAACATTATGTTATTCAGGGTTATCGTAATCTAACTATGAATTTCCAATATTATAAAATTGAGAAGAGGCTCTCTTACTTTTAAAAGCCGTTTGCTGTATCAGTAGGGTGCTACAATTACGCTTGAATGCGTACTTGACATGCTTAAGTAGAACACTAAATCAAGCTCACGAAAGACTGCCTAATTAATACATGTACACATGAGTTGACGAACGTACAGCAAATTGACTTTAAAGGAAGAAAATTCAATTGCTGGTCAAATACCGTATCATGTTTTTATCCTGATGCGGGCTTCTGGTGTAGAAATCTAGGGTTGCGAAGTTGGAGGGCAGCCTATTGTGCTCGTTTTATTGTTTTGAACATTCAAAGCAAAGGGTGAATCTAAATTTGAAGGGTAGTTGGGTTAAGAGGAGTACTTTATTAATTTGCAATAAAAGTTAATATTTGGAAATATAAGCATCTTATATCCATAGACCGATCCTTAAGGTAATATAAAATTTGTTCAACCATGGGGTGTCTATCCAAAGTACGGACAGATATATTACAGAATTGGAATAAACTCACATTTGAGCAGAAACTTTCAGTAGACTACAAAAGTTTGTTTTGTAAGAGGAGTTCAGGATAATTTCCTCAGTGTGTGTGTGTTTGGTTTTCAATTCCATTTCAACATTATTACGTACATGAATGTCAAAATTTTCAATCATTATGGCCATTTAAATCATCACCACTTATGTACATTGTATTAAAAACGATACTTTATAAAACCTTTGGACTATAACAAGATATGCATAATGATAATATTACCGTGCATTGACTTCCAATTTACTGCGAGATCAGGCAAACAAGCCATAGTGAACGATTATATTTTCGCTGCATTTATCATCTCAAAGATAACAGAAAAAATTAATTTTCGAGAAAGAGAATCCAATATTGTGGTTAAAGAAAACCCGGGCAAGTGCGAGTTGAACATGCGTAGAGAGGGTTCTGTTTGATCAATTTATTATATAGGAGTTTTTTAAACGTTTTGTTGTTCTCACAAAACTGTATGCAAAGTGGTTTTGCTTATTCCATCTACCTGTCCATGCGTCCGTCTGTGTATTACAGCATTTTTTCTTCACAACTGCAGACACCAAACATACTACGAGTTGATAAATCAGAAATGATGAATTCTTAAAGTTTGAGTATCAAAAATCTTTCAAAGGATTTTAAGGGGGTGTCACTCCATATCGGTTTTTTTACCGAAGGCAGTCGGGGGGATGTCAAATGTTAGCAGCTTCTTGGAGTGCAGAGAGAGGGGAAGAGTACGAAAAGATTCCTTTGGAAATAAAAAGAAAACCGACTTTAAAACCCCTAAAAAGAATGAAATACAATAAATGTTATGGAAGCATTGCCGCATCAGTTTTTCCCTGTTCTAAGAGTTTGTAGAATTTTACACAATCCTACTAAAATCGCGTCCTGTCCGTCCGTCCTTCCGTGTGTCACAGCACTTTTTGTGGCAAACTACTTAAGCTAGAAACATAAAATTTTGTATACAATTGTAAAGTGACGCTCTCTTCAAAGTTCAACCACAAAAAAATGTATAAGATATTTAAGGGGGGCCTCCCCATATAAGGGAATAGCCCCCGAAAAAAAAATCGATATGGGTATCAATTGAAAGGTCTTGATAAGAACTTTTCAAAACAGGTCTTCATTTGACACTTTTTGTTTCAAGGGGGGCACAGGGAGGGGAAATACACGAAAAATGTGTGTCCCCCCTCGCGATAGGACACCTGTGATCCGATAAATCTGAAAAAAAATATGGAGGTAGATGTTTATGAGTACAACAACAACAAATACCTTAGAAGTCAAAATGCGTTGAACTTTGTTAATAAGAGCATGATATTCGAATTTCACATTTTCTCCAATAAAATAGTATAGGTACCCTTGAAATGAACGATATTCGACGTTTTAGTAGTCCTACAAAAGGTCCTTAAACCTTGTAAGTTTGATGAAAATTGAATGATATACACAGAAGTTATAGCCGTTTTAAATTTCTCCAATTACAACAACAGCAACAACACATGATTTTGGTATTTTATGGACTTTCCATCGAATCAGTCGCTGCAGTTTTGATTTGATCTTCTTGAAATTTTCAAGTAAGATCAGTAACATTAATTTTTTTTGGAATTCATTATTTGAGTGATTTTTGTTGGTTTGCAGCAAAATGGCGACCGTTGAAAATAGAAAAACAATGGGTTTTCTTTTGAACGTGGACATCTCTTTGACATATTATTTGACTTAATTCGTTGCTGGTGACTGGATTTCTGAGAAGTTGAGTACAAAACCCTTCTGACATGAGCGTAGGTCTGTCTACCCAACTTGTGTTTTTTTGTAATGGTGCACATGCTCAAAGTTTTTATGATGAAATAGGAAAATTGATTTAGTACCGCTTCAATAAAATTTATTTCATCCTTTTTAGGGCTACTTTTTTTCTAGAAGTTTATTATTTCACACTTTTAGTCGCAAATTTTTTTCATTTAAAATCTATTGAAATTCAGTTTCTTTAATACAACGTACCTTCATTATTAAAGTTTAATTTCTTGACTGTAATGCAAAACTCACTTCTGCTAAAATCTGCAGCATCCATAGGAATCGAATTTCGATCTGATACAATTTAGTCCAAGATCCTACCAACGTTTATCTTGATATTACGTTTTATAAAAATCCAACAAAAATTGTACCTTTAAGAAGCTTTCGAACTTTGAGCTTTGCTTAGCCTCAATTTTGATATTCTGACCTTGAAATTTTTTCTTATTGTTCACTAGACGTTTATTATCTCTATCACATTGCCAAGTTTCATCAACATTGATTCAAAGGTTTGCTCAAAACTACAGTAACAAAATTTTGTACGTTTTTCGACCTGTGAGCGGCCGCAATTTGATTTCAGATGGTTCGACTTTTTTATTGTGAGCTTTATTGCACAATGAAACTTTTTACCAATTTTGGGGCTAATTGGAGCCATCGGAACAGAAATCACGGATTTTTATCTAAAACAACCACTATTTTGTTTTCGCTTAGCAATATATTGGAAATTTCGTGGAAATCCAAGCAGAATTGCCACCTTCAGGCACAAATTTCATTAAATCCCTTACATACGCACATATATATACACTGCGCGATAAATGCTTAAGTTCAACCATCTTATCTTGCGAGAAACAGTAACATTAACACTATTTTTCGCTTTGTTTTATTTTCACTAACATTATTTTTCGCTTTGTATTATTTTCATTGATTTATTGCCCTAATAGTTTTGCTTCGCCGTCGAGTTTCAGGAATAGTTCTTTGGCAGTTGTTGATGACCGTGACAAAATGTTGATGTCATCCGCATAGGCTACTACTTGGCTCGAATTGAATGGTAACGTACCTCTTGTATTGACAGCTTCCTTGGCTCTGGAGCCAAATCGAATGGCAATGGGCCAGCCAATCTCCCTGTTTTAGTGCGATATTTGTGTCACAGGCATCGGTGAGTTCGTTATTGATGCAGACTTAGGAGTTTGTTGAGGTCATTTTCATTTTGGTAAGACGTACTAATTTGGCTGAGATGCCAAAGCAAAACATTATTTGGTACAGTACGTTACGATCAATATTCGTATGCTTGATGTCAATGAAAATTTGGTGTACGTCTATGTTGAACTCCTAGCATTTTTCAAGTACCTGCTTCACTGTGAACCATTTGTCTTTTGCCGATTTACCTGTTCTAAAACCATCTTGATACTCCCCAATAAAACTCTCGGCATATGATCCGATTTAATTTTCTAAAATTTTAGAAAATATTTTGTCCGTCTTACAAAGCAGTGATATGTCTCTATACTTTTCGCACTGTATCTTGTCGCCTTTTGTGTGGATAGGAACTATAATTGATTGGTTCCACTCTTTCGGAATATGTTCTTATTGCCAAATGTGCTGGATGACTTTGTAAATAGCTTTATGAATACTACTGCTATCATATTTGATGGGCTCTACTGGAATCTCATCGATGCCCGGCAGTTTATTATTCTTTTGGGCTTTGATGATGGAATAAACTTCATCCAGCATTAGTTGGGCTAATGGAAGCTCTCCGTAGACACGTTTATGCTCTGATGTTCTGGAGCTATGCGTAGGACTAAGGAGGTTTATCAAATATGATGCCAATCTTTACTTAATGCTGATATTGCTGATGTCATCACGACAGAGCCTGGTTTTCGGCTGATAACCACGTCTCAGGCTTTTCACTAGTTTGTATGCTTGTCTCGTGTTGTTGCTTGCTAGGCTTACATCTATACTTCTCAATTGGTCGTCACAGTATTTTCTTAATCGTAATTATCTGATTCGCTACTCTTCGGAGATTTTCATAGTGTTCTCTCTTCGTCCTGGTGTTCCCTAATAGTCGCTTTTACTTCCATCCAGAGCTCGTTGCTTGTTTTCCACGATGCGTCTGTTAAGATGGAAGCCAGCTGGTTGTCGAGGGTCTCCGTGAAATTTTTGGCCACAGACGCAGTTTGGAGCCTTTTGATGTCAAATTCTGTTAGCGGGCTAGCCTTCCCCGAATATGCATTTGATAAACGACATCGATAGGCTCATTTGATCAAGTAATGATCTGAGTTACCATTGGCTCCTCCTCTCCCAACGTTGTTCGAACAGAACATGATCAATCTGGTTTTGTGTGTTGCCATCCGGTGATACCCAGGTCATTTTATAAATGCGTCGATGTGGGAAGCAAGTTGCGTGGTGACAACCTGAAAAATTATTGGGCACAATGGAATTCCCTTCAAGTGAAGGGTGGCGTACTCAAGCGGAAATGGGAAACGGCGGATGGCAGCTCCTATAGGATGTAAACTATACTTCCCAAAAGCTGAATCCACGATGTGGTTAAGGAAATGCACGAAGGATCTTCGCGAAGCCACCTTGGTGTTAACAAGACCTTAGCGAAACCGCGGAAAAATTTTAACTGGCTCCACGCTCGAGAAGACGTAGAGGACTGGTGTCGTAGATGCACGATTTGCCCTTCCGTCAAAGGTCCCAAGCAACGACTGAGAGGACGAATGCAAGCCTACAACGTGGGCGTACCGTTTGAAAGGATTGCTGTTGACACCACAGGAACCTTTCCTGAATCCGAATGGAGAAACCGAAACACACTGGTTGTGGCCGATTGTGTCAGCAAGTGGCCCGAGGTCGACCCCATTCCCAGCCAGGAAGCAACTACTGTAGCCGAACAGCTAGTGTTGAATTGGGTCAGTAGGTACGGCGTACCTTGTGAACTACATTTGGATCAAGGCTGACACTTTGAGTTCCTAGTTTTTTTATGAAACTTGCGAGCTGCTGGGAATACGGAAAACGAGGACAACACCATTGCATCCCCAATCCGATGGGATGGTCAAAAGTTTCAACAGCACAGTCAATAAACCCTTGGCCAAGATGGTTGATGAGAACCAGGTGACTGGGACCGGCACATCTCACTATTTTTGATGGCGTACAGAATTGCCAAACACGCATCGACGAGCCAAGCCCCAGCCAAAGTTATTTTCGGAAAGACTTTTCATCTGCTGGCTGATATAAAGTTGGGAACACCCCCTGAGAAACCCCAAACGATCTCGGAGTACGCAAATGAGCTAAGGCAACGATTGAACCAGATACATCGGACAGCATGAAAATACCTTGAATCGGCTACTGATCGCATGAAGACCATCCAGCAAGATGACTTTGGTATGGCTATACAACACACAACGGCGGAAGGGAAGGTCTTCGAACTTGCAGCATAATTGGGAGAGACCACACCGAGGTACAAAGCGAATCAAAGACGTCGTATATCGCATACAGTAACACCATAAGCCGAGAGCCAAACTGAAAATCGTACACCTGGACCGTCTTGCCCCATATTCCATCCAGGGGACTTGATCACAACTGGTGACACATCTCTTCGGGGCAAAAAGATCTGATCTAGGGGCAGTGTTACATGCACAAATAATTCTGCAAGCTAGTATCACAATTATTGTCGCAGCTGTCAATAACATGACGATCAAAAAACAAATGTACTCGAAAGCACAAGAATCGACCAAGCATGATCAATATCTGAAATTGACGTCACTGCGAGGTATTCAGCATCGCTCGAATATTCCAGGTAGTTCCCGCCAGAACATTCGCCAATGTACGAGAAATGGATTGAATGACTAGAGACCCTATATAAAGCCAAGCTGAATGAATGGAGGGGAATAGTAAAACCGCGATAGTAAAACTGCGCTAAGAGTGGAGCGCGAAGTGAAGGCGATATTGATTGGTAGTGAAGTGATTTCCGTGGTTCAGACAGTGGAAATCTAAATCGAAAGACAAGCGAAAAATAATAACATTTTAATTATTTGTAAAATAGTAGAATTAATGATTATACAGTTTTAGTAAATAAACTCTTTTAACTTAATTTAAAAGACGGTGTATTTTCACTTTCCCGGAACATCAAAGTTATCGGCCGTGAACTGTAACATGCGACATTATTTTTCACTTGTCTATAAATTTATATTCCAACAGTCTGTATCACGAAAATCACTTCACTATCAATCAATATGGCCTTTAATTCACTATTCACTCTTATCGCAGCTTTTACTATCGCGAGTTTACCATCCCCCCATTCATTCAGCTCGGCTTTATGTAGGGTCTCTATTCATTCAATCCATTTCTCGTACATTGGCGAATAAAGTAACGTTACTTTCAGATGTTGATCATGGATCTACTTGGTCCATTCTTGTGCTTTCAAGTACATTCGTTTATTGATTATGATGTTACTATATATATATATATATATATATATATATATATATATATACACATCTATATATATATATATATATATATATATATATATATATTTATATACACACACACACACACACACACACACACACACACACACATATATATATATATATATATATATATATATATATATATATATATATATATACACACACTCACACACACACACACACACACACACATATATATATATATATATATATATATATATATATATATATATATATATATATATATATATATATATATATATATATATAGATATGCATGTTTATACACGTATATATTACTGTGTCCAAAAAATAAGGTGACATTTGATATTAAACTGGGCGCTTCGAAGGATTTGGAGAGTTCTTATTTTTCTTAGGTTGGCAGTACTGTCAGTGGCATCTATATCAAATTTACATGTCAAAATATTCATTAGTGTTTGAGATACGCGTCGTTTTGTGAACTGTTAAAAGTGAGTTTTTCGTTTTGTGCGATGTCGAAATTTGTTGAATTTGCATTAAATTTTGTTTGCGGAGTCAATTTGCTGCTGCGGATACGTTGAGGATAGTGCAGAAAGCCTTTAGTGATGAGGTTTTGTGTAAAAAAAATTTTTACAAGTGGTATAGTGAGTTCCAAGCCGGCCGTGAACGTGTCGAAGACGAAGAGCGTCTTGGGCGACCATAAACCTCTTCTCTTCTTCAATTATCGTGGTGTTGTGCATTATGAATTCCTTTCGCCGGGCAAACAGTCAACAAGGAATATTATTTGAACGTTATGCGTCGTTTGCGTAACGCTATCCGCCTAAAAAGACCGGAATTGTGGAAAAATTCTTGGTTTTTACACCACGATAATGCACCATCCCATACTGCACTCGTAGTTCGTGATCATTTTGCCAAAAGCTCAACCCATATCGTTCCGCAACCACTGTATTCACCTGATCTCGCGCCGTGCAACTTCTGGCTGTTCAGCAGGCTCAAAGACCGCTCCGGGGACACCGTTTTGACACGATAGAGGAGATTCAAGCCGCAGAGAAGACGGAACTGAAGGCCATCCCGGAAACAACGCGTATCTCAAACACTCATGAATATTTTGACATGTAAATTTGACATAGATGTCGCTGACAGTACTACCAGCCTAAAAAAAATCTCCAAATCCTTCGACGCGCGCAGTTTAAAATCAAATGTCAACTTAAATTTTGGTCACAGTAGTGTATATATATATATATATATATATATATCCTTCTTCAGTGCTTACTGTTAGTTAGCAATGAAGAAGGAAGCAACTGACTTCCGAAATATCGGTACTTGTAAAATAAAAAAAATTCTATGATTTCAAAGAAAACTAGTGTTTTCAGTTCATTTAAATCAACCATAGCAAAGAGATAGAAACCACTTAGATACTATATATATTGTTACATGCACGAATAATTTTGCGAGCTACTGTTGCAATTGTTTTCACAACCATTAAGAACCTCATGTTCAACAAAGTGAATTTACTCGAAACCTCGAGAACCAACGAAGCATGATCAGTCGAATCAGACCCACAGTTCTGTTTTGACCACGTGTGGAAGCGGGCGTGTCCACGGATTTTAGAAAAAATGGAGAAAGAACTATATCTGTCAGTGACTTGATTCTTGTCTTTGGACGGGAAACCACGCAGCGAGATCAAAGTGTGCTTGGATGCTGGGTATGGTGACTCTGTTCCAGTGGTGGCGATCGTTGACAATTGCAATAACGGATTTTGAGACGATCGCTCGTCGGGCTTGGTGGGCCACGCCCAACTGCCTCAGAAACGGTCACCGCAGAGGATAAGGTGACAAAATCTACCAGCTCGTACCAGCAGTTCACCTATTGAAGATGCACGAGATAGCTGAGAAGGTAGGCATCTCAAAAGACCGCGTGAATCATATCTTGTATGAAATTTTTGCACGAGAAAGCTTTCTGCATAATGGTTGCCGCGTTTGCTTACTTCGTGCAACATGCGCAACCAGGGGGCCACTTTAGAGCAGTGTTTAAGGCTATTTTAGCGCTATCCAATGGAGTTTCTGCATCGTTTCGTGACCGTCGACTAAACATAGCTCCACTGC
>OZ017743.1:31133988-31161488 GCA_963969285.1 Odontomyia ornata
TATATTGTCGCGTGTTTTCGGTTCGCGGCCAATACTTTTAATGTTCCGGGAAAGTGAAAACGCAATGTCTTTTAATTTAAGTTAAAAGAATTTATTTAATAACAAAAATCCACAATAAACAATTTAACAATTTAACACTTTCACTAATTTTAATTTTCACTATGAAAATTATCTAACACTTGTCCATAAATTTCTTATCGCAATTGTCTTGTAAATCACTTTGCACTCAAACAATCAATCGTCTTTACTTCACGTTCCACTATATCGCAGTTTTCTATCGCGGTTGTAATGAATGAATCCCCCCATTCATTCAGCTCGCCTTTATATAGGGTCTCTACCTTTTCACCCATTTCTCGCACATTATCGAATGTTCTACCGAGAGGTACCTGGTAGATTCGAGCAAATTAATGAATGGAGTGACGTCACTTGCAGATGTTGATCATGCTTGTTGGGTTCTCGTGGTTTCGAGTAAATTCATTTGTTGACGTTGATTATGAAAACAATTGCGACAGCAGCTCGCAGAATTATTTGTACATGTAATTATTTGTACATGTAACACTGCCCCCACCTCAGTTCTTTCCGCCCCGAAAAGATGTGTCGCTATTTGTAGTCAATTCTCCCTGGGTGTAATATGGGGCAAGACGGTCCAGATGCATGATTTTCATTTTAGCTCTCGGCTTACGATGTTCCTGTATTCGGTACACGACGTCGTTGATTCGCTTTGTAACTCGGTATGGTCCCTCCCAATTATGTTGCAACTTTGGAGACCTACCCTTTCGCCGTTGCGGGTTATAAGGCCACACCAAGTCATCTCGCTGGAAGCCAGTAAAATTAGCCTTTAGATCATACCTGGTCTTCATGCGGTCATTAGCCGATTCGAGGTGTTTTCGCACTGTCCGATGTATCTGGTTCAACCGTTGTCTTAGATCACTTGCGTACTCCGAGACCGTTTGGGGTTTCTCAGGGGTGTTCCGAACTTTATATCGGCTGGCAAACGAATAGTCTTTCCAAAAATGACTTTGGCTGGGGCTTGGCCCGTCGATGCATGTTCGGCAGCTCTGTACGCCATCAAAAATAGTGGGATATGTCGGTCCCAGTCCCTTTGGTTCTCGTCAACCATCTAGGCCAGATGTTTATTGAGCGTACCGTTGAACCGTTCGACCATTCCATCGGATTGGGGATGCAGCGGTGTTGTCCTCGTTTTTCGTATTCCCAGTAGTTCACACATTTCGCCAAAAACTAGTGACTCAAAGTTTCGGCCTTAATCTGAATGTAATTCGCAAGGTACGCCGTACCTACTGACCCAATTCAACACTAGCTGTTCAGCTACGGTTGTTGCTTCCTGGTTGAGAATGGGGTCGACCTCGGGCCACTTGCTGAAATAATCGGCTACAACCAGCGTATATCGATTTCCCCAATCGGATTCAAGAAAGGGTCCTGCGATGTCAACAGCAATCCTTTCGAATGGCACGCCTACGTTATAGGTTTGCATTTGTCCTCTCAGTCGTCGCTTTGGGCCTTTGACGGAAGCGCAAATTGTGCATCTGCGACACCAGTCCTCTACGTTTTCTCAAGCTTGGAGCCAGTAGAACCGTTCCCGCAATTTCGCTAAGGTCTTGTTAACACCAAGATGGCCTCCCGAGGATCCTTCATGCATTTCCTCAACCACATCGTGGATTCGGCTTTTGGGAAGTATAATTTGCATCCTATAGGAGCTACCATCCGCCGTTTCCCATTTCCGCTTGAGTACGCCACCCTCCACCTGAAGGGAGTTCCATTGTGCCCAATAGCTTTTCAGGGTTGCGCCATGCATTGAAACGTCTTTCCACTCGGGTCGCCCGATGTCTTCATCGGCTAACTGGGCGTTTCGAATCTCCTCCGATGACCAACCTTCATCGAATTCCGCCGTTATCAATCGCAGATCAACGAGCGGTTCCTTTTCCTCAATCCGTCGGCAATGCTTGCAGTTAGCGGGACATGGACGGCGGGATAGGGCGTCAGCATTTCCATGAACTCCGCCCTTCCGATGATCAATTTCGTAGTCGTATGACTGCAATCTTTCGATCCATCTCGCAACTTGTCCCTCGGGGTTTTTGAAGTTGAGCAACCATCTCAGTGATGCATGGTCCGTGCGAAGAACAAATTTCTGGCCATATAGATACTTGTGGAACTGCTTGGTGGCCTCTATTATAGCCAATAGCTCCTTCCTGGTCACACAGTAGTTCCTCTCACTTTTTGAAAGAACTCGACTGTAATACGAGAGGATTCTTTCTTCGCCATCGATCAGCTGGAAGAGTACAGCTCCAATACCGCCGTTGCTCGCATCGGTGTCAAATACAAACATTTTTCCGGGTTTCGGATACGCCAGCACGGGTGATTCACATAGCTTTTCCTTCAGGGTCTCAAAGGCTGTCTGGCATTGTTCGTTCCAGACATACGGACGATTTTTCTCGGTTGGCTGATGGAGAGACTTAGCTATTTTGGCAAAGTCTTTGACGAATCTTCGATAGTAGGTTGCCAGACCCAGGAAACTTCGTAGTTGGCGCTTGTTGTTTGGTGATGGCCAGCTTTTCACGGCTTCAATCTTCTCAGGGTCTGTTTTAACCCCTTCGGCTGATACGACATGACCTAGGTATTTTACTTCAGCTGCGAAAAGGGTACACTTGTCGGGACTAAGTTTCAATTTTGCCAGTCGCAGTCTGGAGAAAACCTCTTCTAAGTTCCGCACATGCTCTTCGAACGTTCTCCCGATGACGATGATGTCATCTAGGTACACCAAGCAGGTTTTCCAGGTTAGACCACGTAGCACGTATTCCATCAAGCGTTCGAAAGTGGCTGGAGCATTGCAAAGCCCAAATGGCATCACCACAAACTGCCACAATCCGGTCCCAACTGAAAATGCGGTCTTCTCTCGGTCCTTCTTGTCAATTTCTACCTGCCAGTAGCCACTCTTGAGATCGAGTGTAGAAAACCATTTTGCGTCGGCTAAAGTGTCCATGATGTCATCGATGCGTGGGAGCGGGTAACTTTCTTTCTTAGTGACGTCGTTGAGCTGCCTATAGTCAACACAAAAACGAGTGCTACCATCCTTTTTCTTTACTAGAACTACAGGCGCGGCCCATGGACTGACAGAAGGTTCAATAACGCCTTGTTTTTCCATGTCCGAGATCAGTGCGCTCACTTCTCCTTGTTTGGCTATAGGGAGGCGTCTGGGTGCTTGTCGAATCGGCTTGGCTCCCTGTGTATCTATGACGTGAGTTACCAGACTCGTTCGGCCGTGGTCATCCGGGCTTGTTGAGAAGATGTCACTGTACTTGGTGAACAGATCAGAGGGCCGTTTGAATAGTTGCACTGGCAATTTGACCTGCTTCAAAATTGCAGTGGTTGATTGCCGGGCTTTGTCTGTGTCTTGCCTCCTTTTGCAATGATGGTCGTGAGTAGCTTCCAAAGAGGTGATGGTGGAAACAGGCTGGCAGCGGCCGATGACTTCTCCCGCTTTGATGCTCGTGGTTGAATCTGCGGTGTTAAGGACTCTAACCGGCACATATCCGTTCCTTAAAGATCTTACAAGGCTTCGTCCTACAATCAAACTGCGCAATGCGGACGTCTTCGTTGGCTCTATCAGATAAGATCGGTGGTCTCCAGAATCACCATCAAGCTTGGCCCATACAATGCTTTCGGAAGAATTCGGTACATCAGTGTCAGTACATACCACTACATTCATCTTGGGGATTTGGACGCTGGGATCCTCCATCAGTACTTCGACATTCTGCCATTTCAATACACGTTTGCCCAAATCCAACGTGATTCCATGTGGTCGCAGAAAATCCATTCCGAGAATGCAGTCATCCATAATGTTCGCGACCAGAAAATTATGTCGGAACACAAGGTCTCCCAACTGTATCTGGAGGTTGACCTCTCCATGAACAGGTGCAGTTTCTCCCGTAACTGTCTGTAGTGAGAAAATTCTGCCCTTGTGAAGTTGTTGCTGTCTAACTAGGTGTGGTCGGATAATCGATCGGGTTGCACCAGTGTCGATTGTTATGGTGCAGTGTTCTCCGCCAATTTGACCCGGAAGGCATGGTGGTGCTGGGGACGTTGATCCTCCTAGCCAACCTCTGCCCCACGAAGTTGGCTCTTACATGTTTCCCGACCCCTCTGTTTGAAGGGCTTCCATTCTGGGCTCCTGACTCGGTCTGGATCTCCTCCTAGCTGCACACCCTGGACAATAGCTCGGTTTTCTTCGCTTCTTGCAGTCTCTTTGCAAGTGCCCCTTCTCTCCGCAATTCCAGCATCTAGGCGCACCATTTACATGCGGGTCTCGCTCAATTTCCCCGCGTTCACACCTGCACTCGTCTGTCACTACTTCACGAACCCGGGCAGTGGTACGAGTCACATTTTTCGCTGCCTCAAAGTTCAGACCGTAAGCCAATGCGTCCTTAACCGTTTGCTTATGAGCTAAACGCACGGCTTGTTGCAATTCCGGGTCCTTTAGTGCGCTGATGAATGCCTCTGTCGCTGCATCATCTCGATGTTCTGGGTCGTAGGCTGGGTAAGCCAAAAGTGCTAGTCGCTCAATGTCTTGGGCTAGCTGCTGTAGGGTTTCACCAGACTTCTGCACCCGATGCCTTAGCTGTGACCGATAAATCTGCTTTAGATGATCATCTCCATAACGCATGTCGAGCGCATTCATTATAGCATTCGAGTTTGAGCGCAATTCAACGGGGATCGTCTGCAACAGCTCGGCAGCTGGGCCTCTTAGAGCAAGAATCAATGCAGTTGCTTGTTCCTGCTCATTCCAGTGATTTATGCGAGCGGCTGCTTCAAACTGGGTTTTGTAAATAGTCCAGACCGTTTGCCCATCGAATATTGGTGCTTGTACATTTCTAGATGAGCTTTGCGCTGCGGTTATAATTGGGGCTGGTGGGGCGGTTACTACTGCCTTTGCTGCTTCTAATTCCTTTTTCATGTTTTCCATCTCATTTTTGATTCTCTCCTCGACCTGGCTGACCTTTTCCTCGACCTGGTAAACCTTTTCCTCGACCTGGTCAACCTTTTCCTCGACGCCTTTAATTTGCTTGTTGAGACTACCGAGCTCCGCTTTTATTTCGGTTGACTGTTTCTCCAGCTTCTGTGTGATGTCTGCCTTGATGTCTGCTTTGATTTCGATTGCTTGTTGGTCCAGCTTCGCTGATTGTTCGTTTAGCTTCGCAGCTAAACTGGATGTCTGTTCATTTAGCTGCGCTGATTGTTCATCTAGCTTCGCAATCAGACTCGATGACATCAGCATTAACATTTGCATTAGCGCATTTTCTGGCTGCTTCGATTTAGGTGTTTCTACTTCTCCACCTTCTGCGCCTTTTTCCGCATCTGAGAACTCACCCGAATCCAGATTCACGCCTTCCGACTCGATCGCGTCACGCAAGCGTGCAATCAGTGTGGCCTTTGTACCTTGCGCAGCCAGGTTTCGCTGTTCCAACTCTTCCTTAAGCTCCGACATGGTCAATGCATTAATTTTTATGTTTAAGCTTCGTGGCATTTTTAATGTTTCTTTAAATTTTACTATTGTGCACTATAAAAATGTTCAAATTTTCACTTTCAAAATTTTTCTTTCGCACTTCTTGACACCACTGTCGCGTGTTTTCGGTTCGCGGCCAATAATTTTAATGTTCCGGGAAAGTGAAAACGCAATGTCTTTTAATTTAAGTTAAAAGAATTTATTTAATTACAAAAATGCACAATAAACAATTTAACAATTTAACACTTTCACTAATTTTAATTTTCACTATGAAAATTATCTAACACTTGTCCATAAATTTCTTATCGCAATTGTCTTCTAAATCACTTCGCACTCAAACAATCAATCGTCTTTTCTTCGCGTTCCACTATATCGCAGTTTTCTATCGCGGTTGTAATGAATGAATCCCCCCATTCATTCAGCTCGCCTTTATATAGGGTCTCTACCTATTCACCCATTTCTCGCACATTATCGAATGTTCTACCGAGAGGTACCTGGTAGATTCGAGCAAATTAATGAATGGAGTGACGTCACTTGCAGATGTTGATCATGCTTGTTGGGTTCTCGTGGGTTCGAGTAAATTCATTTGTTGACGTTGATTATGAAAACAATTGCGACAGCAGCTCGCAGAATTATTTGTACATGTAATTATTTGTACATGTAACAATATATATATATATATATATATATATATATATATATATATATATATATATATATATATATATATATATATATATATATATATATATATATATATGTATATATATATATATATACACATATAGAGATGTAAATATTGTTCCGGGATAATATTGGTTCATGTACAAATGATTCTGCGAGCTACTGTCGCAATTGTTTTCACAACAATTAAGAACATCAACAGAATGAACCTACTCGAATCCACGAGAACCAACCAAGCATCAACATCTGAAAGTGAGTCACTGCTCCATTCATTCACGAAAGTTCTGGGTTGAATGACTACAGACCCTATATATATATATTGTTACATGTACAAATAATTACATGTACAAATAATTCTGCGAGCTACTGTCGCAATTATTTTCATCATCATTAAAAACGTCAACAAATGAATTTACTCGAAACCACGAGAACCCAACAAGCATAATCAACATCTGCAAGCGACGTCACTCCATTCATGAATTTGCTCGAACCTACCAGGTACCTCTCGGTAGAACGTTCGCCAATATGCGAGAAATGGGTGAATACTTAGAGACCCTATATAAAGGCGAGCTGAATGAATGGGGGGATCATTCATTCGACCGCGATAAGAAAACTGCGATATAGTGGAACGCGAAGTAAAGACAATTGATTGTTTGAGTGCAAAGTGTGTTTCGTAATAGTGAAGTAATTTAGAAGACAATTGCGATAAAAAATTTATGGACAAGTGTTAGATTTTAATTTTAATAGTGAAAATTAAAATTAGTGAAAGTGTTAACTGATTATTGTGCATTTTATTTAATTAAATAAACTCTTTTAACTTAAATTAAAAGACATTGCGTTTTCACTTTCCCGGAACATTAAAATTATAGGCCGCGAACCAATAACACGCGACAGTGGTGTCAAAAAGTGCGAAAGAAAAATTTTGAAAGTGAAAATTTTTAAACAGTTTTAAAGTGCACAATTGTGAAAATTAACGTGGAAAAATAGCCGAAACAATAAAAATGCCAGGAAATTTACGTCTTAAAATTAATCAATTGAGCATATCGGAGCTCAAAGAGGAGTTGGAACAACGAAATCTGGCTACACAAGGTACAAAGGCCATACTGATTGCACGCTTGCGTGACGCGATCGAGTCGGAAGGCGGGAATCTGGATTCGGCTGAGTTCTCAGGTGCGGAAAAAGGCGCAGAAGGTGGAGAAGTAGAAACACCAAAATCAAAGGAGCCAGAAAATGCGCTAATGCAAATGTTAATGCTGATGTCATCGAGTCTGACTGCGAAGCTAGATGAACAATCAACGAAGCTTAATGAACAATCAACGAAGCTAAATGAACAATCAGCGCAGCTAAATGAACAGACATCCAGTTTAGCTGCGAAGTTAAATGAACCATCAGCGCAGCTAAATGAACAGACATCCAGTTTAGCTGTGAAGCTAAATGAACAATCAGCGAAGCTAGACCAACAAGCGTTCGAAATCAAGGCAGACATCGCACAGAAGCTGTAAAAACAGTCAACCGAAATAAAAGCGGAGCTCAGTAGTCTCAACAGCCAAATTAAATGCGTCGAGGAGAAGGTGTACCAGGTCGAGGAGAGAATCAACCTTGAGATTAGCCAGGTCAACCATGAGATGGAAAAAGTTAAAAAGGAATTGGAAGCAGCGAAGGCAGTAGTAACCGCCTCACCAGCCCCAATTATAACCGCAGCGCAAAGCTCATCTAGAAATGTGCAAGCACCAATATTCGATGGGCAAACGGTCTGGAGCATTTACAAAATCCAGTTTGAAGCAGCCGCTAGGATAAATCACTGGAATGAGCAGGAACGAGCAACTGCATTGATTCTTGCCCTAAGAGGCCCAGCTGCCGAGCTGTTGCAGACGATCCCCGTTGAATTGCACTCAAACCCGAATGCTATAATGAATGCGCTCGACATGCGTTATGGAGACGATCATCTAAAGCAGATTTATCGGTCACAGCTAAGGCATCGAATGCAGAAGTCTGGTGAAACCCTACAGCAGCTAGCCCAAGACATTGAGCGACTGGCACTTTTGGCTTATCCAGCCTACGACCCAGAACATCGAGATGATGCAGCAACAGAAGCATTCATCAGCGCACTAAAGGACCCGGAATTGCAACAAGCCGTGCGTTTAGCTCAAAAGCAAACGGTTAAGGACGCATTGGCTTATAGTCTGAACTTTGAGGCAGCGAAAAATGTGACTCGTACCACTGCCCGGGTTCGTGAGGTAGTGACAGACGAGTGCAGGTGTGAGCGCGTGGAAATTGAGCGAGATCCGCATGTAAATGGTGCGCCTAGATGCTGGAATTGCGGAGAGAAGGGGCACCTGCAAAGAGACTGCAAGAAGCGAAGAAAACCGAGCTATTGTCTAGGGTGTGCAGCTAGGAGGAGATCCAGACCGAGTCAGGAGCCCAGAATGGAAGCCCTTCAAACAGAGGGGTCGGGAAACATGTAAGAGCCAACTTCGTGGGGCAGAGGTTGGCTAGGAGGATCGACGTCCCCAGCACCACCATCATCGTGTCAAGACTACATCGTGGAGAAGCGGACTTATGCCTTCCGGGTCAAATTGACGGAAAACACTGCACCATAACAATCGACACTGGTGCAACCCGATCGATTATCCGACAAGACCTAGATAGACAGCAACAACTTCACAAGGGCAGAATTTTCTCACTACGGACAGCTACGGGAGAAACTGCACCTGTTCATGGAGAGGTCAACCTCCAGATACTGTTGGGAGACCTTAAGTTCCGACATAATTTTCTGGTCGCGAACATTATGGATGACTGCATTCTCGGAATGGATTTTCTGCGACCACATGGAATCACGTTGGACTTGGGCCAACGTGTATTGAAATGGCAGAATGTCGAAGTACTGATGGAGGATCCCAGCGTCCAAATCCCCAAGATGAATGTAGTGGTATGTACTGACACTGATGTACCGAATTCTTCCGAAAGCATTGTATGGGCCAAGCTTGATGGTGATTCTGGAGACCACCGATCTTATCTGATAGAGCCAACGAAGACATTCGCATTGCGCAGTTTGATTGTAGGACGAAGCCTTGTAAGATCTTTAAGGAACGGATATGTGCCGGTTAGAGTCCTTAACACCGCAGACTCAACCACGAACATCAAAGCGGGAGAAGTCATCGGCAGCTGCCAGCCTGTTTCCACCATCACCTCTTTGGAAGCTACTCACAACCATCATTGGAAAAGGAGGCAAGACACAGGCAAAGCCCGGGAATCCACGTCTGAAATATTGAAGCAAGTCAAATTGCCGGTGCAGCTATTCAAGCGAGCCTCTGATCTGGTCACCAAGTACAGTGACATCTTCTCAACAAGCCCGGATGACCAAGGCCGAACGAGTATGGTCACTCACGTCATAGATACACAGGGAGCCAAGCCGATTCGACAAGCACCGAGACGTCTCCCTATAGCCAAACAAGGAGAAGTGAGCGCGCTGATCTCGGACATGGAAAAACAAGGCGTTATTGAACCTTCTGTCAGTCCATGGGCCGCGCCTGTAGTTCTAGTCAAGAAAAAGGATGGTAGCACTCGCTTTTGTGTCGACTATAGGCAGCTTAACGACGTCACTAAGAAAGATAGTTACCCACTCCCACGCATCGATGACATCATGGACACTTTAGCCGACGCAAAATGGTTTTCTACACTCGATCTCAAGAGTGGCTACTGGCAGGTAGAAATTGACAAGAAGGACCGAGAGAAGACCGCATTTTCAGTTGGGACCGGATTGTGGCAATTTGTTGTGATGCCGTTTGGGCTTTGCAATGCTCCAGCCACTTTCGAACGCTTGATGGAATACGTGCTACGTGGTCTAACCTGGAAAACCTGCTTGGTATACCTAGATGACATCATCGTCATCGGTAGAACGTTCGAAGAGCATGTGCGGAACTTAGAAGAGGTTTTCTCCCGATTACGACTGGCAAATTTGAAACTTAGTCCCGAGAAGTGTACTCTTTTCGCAGATGAAGTAAAATACCTGGGACACGTCGTATCAGCAGAAGGGGTCAAAACAGACCCTGAGAAAATTGAAGCCGTGAAAAGCTGGCCAACACCAATCAACAAGCGCCAACTACGAAGTTTTCTGGGTCTGGCGACCTGCTATCGAAGATCCGTCAAAGACTTTGCCAAAATAGCTAAGTGTCTCCATCAGCTGACCGAGAAAAATCGTCCGTACGTCTGGAATGAACAATGCCAGGTAGCCTTTGAGACCTTGAAGGAGAAGCTGTGTGAGTCACCCGTGCTGGCATATCCGAAGCCCGGAAGAATGTTTGTATTTGACACCGATGCAAGCAACGGCGGTATTGGAGCTGTACTCTCCCAGCAGATCAATGGCGAAGAAAGAGTCCTCTCTTATTACAGTCGAGTTCTCTCAAAAAGTGAGAGGAATTACTGCGTGACCAGGAAGGAGCTATTGGCTATAATAGAGGCCACCAAGCAGTTCCACAAGTATCTATATGGCCAGAAATTTGTTCTTCGCACGGACCATGCATCACTGAGATGGTTGCTCAACTTCAAAAACCCCGAGGGACAAGTTGCGAGATGGATCGAAAGATTGCAGTCATACGACTACGAAATTGTTCATCGGAAGGGCGGAGTTCATGGAAATGCTGACGCCCTATCCCGCCGTCCATGTCCCGCTAACTGCAAGCATTGCCGACGGATTGAGGAAAAGGAACCGCTCGTTGATCTGCGATTGATAACGGCGGAATTCGATGAAGGTTGGTCATCGGAGGAGATTCGAAACGCCCAGTTAGCCGATGAAGACATCGGACCATTGCTCGTATGAAAGGAGACGACTGGGCGACCCGAGTGGAAAGACGTTTCAATGCATGGCGCAACCCTGAAAAGCTATTGGGCACAATGGAACTCCCTTCAGGTGGAGGGTGGCGTACTCAAGCGGAAATGGGAAACGGCGGATGGCAGCTCCTATAGGATGCAAATTATACTTCCCAAAAGCCGAATCCACGATGTGGTTAAGGAAATGCATGAAGGATCCTCGGGAGGCCACCTTGGTGTTAACAAGACCTTAGCGAAATTGCGGGAACGGTTCTACTGGCTCCACGCTCGAGAAGACGTCGAGGACTGGTGTCGCAGATGCACAATTTGTGCTTCCGTCAAAGGCCCAAAGCGACGACTGAGAGGACAAATGCAAACCTATAACGTAGGCGTGCCATTCGAAAGGATTGCTGTTGACATCGCAGGACCCTTTCCTGAATCCGATTGGGGAAATCGATACACGCTGGTTGTAGCCAATTATTTCAGCAAGTGGCCCGAGGTCTACCCCATTCCCAACCAGGAAGCAACAACCGTAACTGAACAGCTAGTGTTAAATTGGGTCAGTAGGTACGGCGTACCTTGCAAATTACATTCGGATCAAGGCCGAAACTTTGAGTCACTAGTTTTTGGCGAAATGTGCGAGCTGCTCGGAATACGGAAAACGAGGACAACACCGCTGCATCCCCAATCCGATGGAATGGTCGAACGTTCCAACGGCACGCTCAATAAACACCTTGCCAAGATGGTTGACGAGAACCAAAGGGACTGGGACCGACATATCCCACTATTTTTGATGGCGTACAGAGCTGTCGAACATGCATCGACGGGCCAAGCCCCATCCAAAGTCATTTTTGGAAAGACTATTCGTCTGCCAGCTGATATAAAGTTTGGAACACCCCCCGAGAAACCCCAAACGATCTCGGAGTACGCAAGTGATCTAAGACAACGGTTGAACCAGATACATCGGACAGTGCGAAAACACCTCGAATCGGCTACTGACCGCATGAAGACCAGGTATGATCTAAAGGCAAATTCTACTGGCTTCCAGCAGGATGACTTGGTGTGGCTATATAACCCGCAACGGCGAAAGGGTAGGTCTCCAAAGTTGCAACATAACTGGAGGGACCATACCGAGTCACAAAGCGAATCAACGACGTCGTATATCGCATACAGGAACACCGTAAACCGAGAGCCAAAATGAAAATCGTGCATCCGGACCGTCTTGCCCCATATTACATCCAGGGAGAATTGACTACAACTGGCGACACATCTTTTCGGGGCGAAAAGAACTGAGATGGGGGCAGTGTTACATGTACAAATAATTACATGTACAAATAATTCTGCGAGCTACTGTCGCAATTATTTTCATCATCATTAAAAACGTCAACAAATGAATTTACTCGAAACCACGAGAACCCAACAAGCATAATCAACATCTGCAAGCGACGTCACTCCATTCATGAATTTGCTCGAACCTACCAGGTACCTCTCGGTAGAACGTTCGCCAATATGCGAGAAATGGGTGAATACTTAGAGACCCTATATAAAGGCGAGCTGAATGAATGGGGGGATCATTCATTCGACCGCGATAAGAAAACTGCGATATAGTGGAACGCGAAGTAAAGACAATTGATTGTTTGAGTGCAAAGTGTGTTTCGTAATAGTGAAGTAATTTAGAAGTCAATTGCGATAAAAAATTTATGGACAAGTGTTAGATTTTAATTTTAATAGTGAAAATTAAAATTAGTGAAAGTGTTAACTGATTATTGTGCATTTTATTTAATTAAATAAACTCTTTTAACTTAAATTAAAAGACATTGCGTTTTCACTTTCCCGGAACATTAAAATTATAGGCCGCGAACCAATAACACGCGACAATATATATATATATATATATATATATATATATATATATATATATATATATATATATATATATATATATATATATATATATATATATATATATATATCGATGAATATATTGTTCCGGGATAGTATTGTTTCATGTACAAATGATTCTGCGAGCTACTGTCGCAATTGTTTTCACAACAATTAAGAACATCAACAGAATGAATCTACTTGAATCCACGAGAACCCACCAAGCATCAACATCTGAAAGTGAGTCACTGCTCCATTCACTCACGTAAGTTTCCGCTAATTCGCCAATGTACGAGAACTGGGTTGAATGACTACAGACCCTATATAAAGGCGAGCTGAATGAATGGGGGAAATCGTTCACTCGACAGCGATAAGAACTGCGATAGTGTGTGGAAAGCGATATTGTTCGAGTAATAAGAAAGTGATATTCGTAATAGTGAAGTGATCTAGAAGACAATTGCGATAAGTAATTTATGGACAAGTGTTAGATATTTTAATAGTGAAAATTAAAATTAGTGAAAGTGTTAAACTGATTATTGTGCATTTTTGTAATTAAAAAAACTCTTTTAACTTAAATTAAAAGACATTGCGTTTTCTTTTTCCCGGAAAATTAAAATTATTGGCCGCAAACCAAAACACGCGACAAAGGTGTCGAAAAGTGAGAAAACAAAACCTTGAAAGTGAAAATTTGAACATTTTTATAGTGGACAATAGTAAAATTTAAAGAAACATTAAAAATGCCGCGAAGCCTAAACTTAAAAATTAATGAACTGACCATGTCGGAGCTTCAGGAAGAGTTGGAACAGCGAAACCTGGCTACGCAAGGCACAAAGGCCACACTGATTGCACACTTGCGTGACGCAATCGAATCGGAAGGCGCGTATCTGGATTCGGGTGAGCCCTCAGATGCAGAAAAAGGCGCACGGTAGTCTGAACAAACAAATTAAAGGTGTCGAGGAAAAGGTATACCAGGTCGAGGAAAAGGTCACCCAGGTCGAGGAGAGAATCAACAACGAGATGGAAAACATGAAAAAGGAATTGGAAGCAGCAAAGGCAGTTGTAACCACCTCACCAGCCCCGCTTACAACCGCAGTGCAAAGCTCGCCCAGAAATGTAAAAGCACCAACATTTGACGGGCAAATGGTCTGGAGCATTTAAAAGACCCAGTTTGAAGCTGCCGCAAGGGCAAATCCCTGGAATGAGTAGAAACAATCAACTGCACTGATTCTTGCTCTAAGAGGCCCAGCTGCCGAGCTTTTGCAGACGATCCCCGTTGAATTGCACTCAAACCCGAATGCTATAATGAATGCGCTCGACATGCGTTATGAAGAAGATCATCTTAAGCAGATTTATCGGTCACAGCTAAGGCATCGGGTGCAGAAGTCTGGTGAAACCCTACAGCAGCTAGCCCAAGACATTGAGCGACTAGCACTTTTGGCTTACCCAGCCTACGACCCAAAACATCGAGAGGATACAGCGACAGAAGCATTCATCAGCGCACTAAAGGACCCGGAATTGCAACAAGTCGTGCATTTAGCTCAAAAGCAAAACAGTTAAGGACGCATTGACTTTAACATGGTCTGTTGTTGCAGGTTGTGAAGTAGTGGTGAGTGTGAGCGCGTGGAATGTGGAATTGCGGAGAGAAGGGGCACCTGCAAAGAGACTGCAAGAAGCGATGAAAACCGAGCTATTGTCTAGGGTGTGCAGCTAGGAAGATCAAGACCGAGTCAGGAGCCCAGAATGGAAGCCCTTCAGACAGAGGGGTCGGAAAACATGTAAGAGCCAACTTCGTGGGGCAGAGGTTGGCTAGGAATATCGACGTCCCCAGCACCACCATCACCGTGTCAAGACTACATCGTGGAGAACCGGACTTATGCCTTCCTGGTCAAGTTGACGAAGAACACTGCACCATAACAATCGACACTGGTGCAACCCGATCGATTATCCGAGCAGACCTAGTTAGACAGCAAGAACTTCACAAGGGCAGAATTTTCTCAATACGGACAGTTACGGGAGAAACCGCTCCTGTTCATGGAGAGGTCAACCTCCAGATACAGTTGGGATGCCTTGTGTTTGGACATAATTTTCTGGTCGCGAACATTATGGATGACTGCATTCTCGGAATGGATTTTCTGCGACCACATGGAATCACGTTAGATTTGGGCAAACGTGTATTGAAATGGCAGAATGTCGAAGTACTGATGGAGGATCCCAGCGTCCAAATCCCCAAGATGAATGTAGTGGTATGTACTGACACTGATGTACCGAATTCTTCCGAAAGCATTGTATGGGCCAAGCTTGATGGTGATTCTGGAGACCACCGATCTTATCTGATAGAGCCAACGAAGACGTCCGCATTGCGCAGTTTGATTGTAGGACGAAGCCTTGTAAGATCTTTAAGGAACGGATATGTGCCGGTTAGAGTCCTTAACACCGCAGATTCAACCACGAGCATCAAAGCGGGAGAAGTCATCGGCAGCTGCCAGCCTGTTTCCACCATCACCTCTTTGGAAGCTACTCACGACCATCATTGGAAAAGGCGGCAAGACACAGACAAAGCCCGGGAATCTACGCCTGCAATATTGAAGCAGGTCGAATTGCCAATGCAGCTATTCAAACGAGCCTCTGATCTAGTCACCAAGTACAGTGACATCTTCTCAACAAGCCCGGATGACCAAGGCCGAACGAGTTTGGTAACTCACGTCATAGATACACAGGGAGCCAAGCCAATTCGACAAGCACTGAGAAGTCTCCCTATAGCCAAACAAGGAGAAGTGCGCGCTGATCTCGGACATGGAAAAACAAGGCATTATTGAACCTTCTGTCAGTCAATGGGCCGCACCTGTAGTTCGAGTAAAGAAAAAGGATGGTAGCACTCGTTTTTGTGTTGACTATAGGCAGCTCAACGACGTCACTAAGAAAGATAGTTACCCGCTTCCACGCATCGATGATATCATGGACACTTTAGCCGACGCAAAATGGTTTTCTACACTCGATCTCAAGAGTGGCTACTGGCAGGTAGAAATCGACAAGAAGGAACGAGAGAAGACCGCATTTTCAGTTGGAACTGGATTATGGCAATTTGTGGTGATGCCATTTGGACTTTGCAATGCTCTAGCCACTTTCGAACGCCTGATGGAGTACGTTCTACGTGGCCTCACCTGGAAAACTTGCTTGGTGTACCTAAATGACATCATTGTCATCGAGAGAACGTTCAAAGAGCATGTGCGGAGCTTAGAAGAGGTTTTCTCCAGATTGCGACTGGCAAATTTGAAACTAAGTCCGGACAAGTGTACCCTTTTCACAGCTGAAGTAAAATACCTGGGACACGTTGTATCAGCAGAAGGAGTCAAAACAGACCCAGAGAAAATTGAAGCCGTGAAAAGCTGGCCATCACCAAACAACAAGCGCCAACTACGAAGTTTTCTGGGTCTGGCAACCTACTATCGAAGATTCGTCAAAGACTTTGCCAAAATAGCTAAGTGTCTCCATCAGCTGACCGAGAAAAATCGTCCGTACGTCTGGAATGAACAATGCCAGGTAGCCTTTGAGACCTTGAAGGAGAAGCTGTGTGAGTCACCCGTGCTGGCATATCCGAAACCCGGAAAAATGTTTGTAGTTGACATCGATGCGAGCAATGGCGGTATTGGAGTTGTACTCTCACACCAGATCGATGGCGAAGAAAGAGTCCTCTCGTATTACAGTAGAGTTCTTTCAAAAAGTGATAGGAACTACTGCGTGACCAGGAAGGAGCTATTGGCTATAATAGACGTCACCAAGCAGTTCCACAAGTGCCTATATGGCCAGAAATTTGTTCTTCAAATGGACCATGCATCACTGAGATGGCTGCTCAACTTTAAAAACCCCGAGGGACAAGTTGCGAGATGGATCGAAAGATTGCAGTCATACGACTTCGAAATTGTTCATCGGAAGGGCGGAGTTCATGGAAATGCTGACGCCCTATCCCGCCGTCCATGTCCCGCTAACTGCAAGCATTGCCGACGGATTGAGGAAAAGGAACCGCCCGTTGATCTGCGATTGATGACGGCCGAAATCGATGAAGGTTGGTAATCGGAGGAGATTCGAAAAGCCCAGTAAGCCGATGAAGACATCGGTCCATTGCTCGTATGGAAGGAGACGACTGGGCAACTTGAGTAGAAAGACGTTCCGATGCATGGCGCAACCCTGAAAAGCTATTGGGCGCAATGGAACTCCCTCCAGGTGGAGGGTGGCATACTCAAGCGGAAATGGGAAACAGCGGATGGTAGCTCCTATAGGATGCAAACTATACTACCTAAAAGCCGAATCAACGATGTGATTAAGGAAATGCATGAAGGATCCTCGGGAGGCCACCTTGGTGTTAACAAGACCTTAGCGAAATTGCGGGAAAGGTTCTACTGGCTCCACGCTCGAGAAGACGTAGGGGACTGGTGTCGCAGATGCACAATTTGCGCTTCCGTCAAAGGCACAAAGCGACAACTGAGAGGACAAATGCAAACCTGTAACGTAGGCGTGCCATTCGTAAGGATTGCTGTTGACATCGCAGGACCCTTTCCTGAATCCGAACGGGGAAATCGATACACGCTGGTTGTGGCCGATTATTTCAGCAAGTGGCCCGAGGTCTACCCCATTCCCAACCAGAAAGCAACTACTGTAGCTGAACAGCTAGTGTTAAATTGGGTCAGTAGGTACGGCGTACCTTGCGAACTAGATTCAGATCAAGGCCGAAACTTTGAGTCACTAGTTTTTAGTGAAATGTGCGAGCTTCTGGGAATACGGAAAACGAGGGCAACAACGCTACATCCCCAATCCGATGGAATGGTCGAACGTTTCAACGGCACTCTCAATAAACACCTGGCCAAGATGGTTGACGAGAACCAAAGGGACTAGGACCAACACATTCCACTATTTTTGATGGCTTACAGAGCTGCCGAACATGCATCGACGGGCCAAGCCCCAGCCAAAGTCATTTTTGGAAAGACTATTCGTCTGCCATCTGATATAAAGTTCGGGACACCTCCCGAGAAACCCCAAACCATCTCGGAGTACGCAAGTGAGCTAAGGCAACGGTTGAACCAGATACATCGGACAGTGCGAAAACACATCGAGTCGGCTATTGACCGCATGAAGATAAGGTATGATCTGAAGGCAAATTCTACTGGCTTCCAGCAAGATGACTTGGTGTGGCTATATAACCCGCAATAGCGAAAGGGTAGGTCTCCAAAGTTGCAACATAATTGGGAGGGACCATACCGAGTTACAAAGCGAATCAATGACGTCATATACCAAATACAGGAGCATCGTAAGCCGAGAGCCAAAATGAAAATCGAGGATCTGGACCATCTTGCCCCATATTACACCCAGGGAGAATTGACTACAAATGACGACACATATTTTCGGAGCGAAAAGAACTGAGGTGGGGGCAGTGTTACATGTACAAATAATTCTGCGAGCATCTGTCACAATTGTTTTCACAACAATAAAGAACATCAACAGAATGAATCTACTCAAATCCATGAGAACCCATCAAGCATCAACATCTGAAAGTGAGTCACTGCTCCATTCATTCACGAAAGTTCCCGCTAATTCGCCAATGTACATAATCACGACTGCTTGCTGCGCTTCTATGCCCCGTCAAAAACCCCGCCACGGCAAGCCCCCAGTGTACTGGTGGTCTACTGAAATCGCTGAAAAGCGGAGGGAGTGTCACAAGCTTCGGCGTGAGGCTCAACGTGCGCGGAACCGTGACGAGGCATGCAACCAGGTGGCAGCATATAAGTCGGCCAGGAAATGTCTTCGCAAACTGATCAACAGTAGCGAGGCTCACTGCTAGCAAGACCTAGTGGACAATGTGAACAAGGATCCATGGGGCCTTGGCTACAAGCTGGCCATGGGGAAACTTGGTGCCCTACGGAAGCCTTGTATACATGGCGCGGAAAAGATGGACGCGATAGTGCGGGGACTCTTCCCCGCCCATCCCATCCATGTTGACGCTGTCCGTGGTGAAACAGCAGTAGAGTGCCCACTCTTCACACAGCTGGAACTGGAGGAGGGAGTCCTCTCCCTGAAAGCGAGGAAGGCTCCAGGTCCAGATGGTGTTCCAGCTGAGGTTTTGCGGCTCGTCTATCACCATTGTCCTGACTTGTTACTCAGCACATTCAACGCTTGCCTACGGGACGGAGTTTTCCCGGTACGATGGAAGGTGGCGAGGCTCGTGCTGATCAGCAAGGGAAAGGGAAATCCCGAATCGCCGTCTGCATACCGCCCGTAATGCATGCTAGACACGGCTGGGAAAGTGCTAGAGAAACTCATCAAGGGAAGACTCACTAACGCAATTCGTGCTGCTGGGGACCTATCTCCTCGGCAGTACGGCTTTAGAGCAGGACGTTCTACCATTGATGCGATTGCAGAGGTGGTGAACGCGGTCCAAAAGGCAGAGGCATATAGTCGCACCAAGCGACGGATCGTCCTGTTGGTGACACTCGACGTCAGGAATGCCTTCAACTCCGCTAGATGGGTGGATATTCTGGACACGCTGGAAAACTCTTTTCAAGTTCCAGAATATCTAATGCGGCTTTTGAGGAACTATCTAAACGACCGAAGCCTGCTCTACGATACGACACAGGGCCAACGAAGGATGGAAATTACATCGGGTGTTGCCCAGGGATCTATCCTTGGTCCGGACCTGTGGAACGTGTCTTACGACGGGCTACTGAGACTTGAGATGCCAGATGAGTCGTGCTTGGTCGGCTATGCGCATGATATTGCGGCTCTGGTCACCGGGCGCCCCATTGAACAGGCGCAACTTAGGCTAGGTGTGCTAGTGCGCCGAGTGAGAGACTGGATGACTGCTCACGAGCTCAGTTTAGCACTGGAGAAAACCGAAGTGGTCATCTTGACAAAAACGAGAATCCCTAGAGTAAGGATGATCTGTATTGGAGATATACAAATCGAATCGAAGCCAGCGGTGAAGTACCTGGGGCTACTGATTGACTCGAAGATGAGTTTCTCTGAGCAGATCAGGGCAACGGCGGAGAAGGCTGCTTCAGGAATATCGGCCCTGAGTCGACTTATGGCCAACTTAGGGGGACCCAGCCCATCAAGAAGACGCCTCTTGATGAGTGCTGTAGGGTCAGTGCTACTGTACGGAGCAGAGGTATGGGGCGACGCTCTCAGCAAGGAGGTATACCGAAAACGAGTGGCACCGGTAAGAGAAGAAGAGCACTGAGAATTGCATCTTCGTATCCAATAGTCTCCGACTCGGCGGTGAGAGTGATTGCAGGTGTGATACCTGTCGCCCTCCTTGCTAGAGAGCGCCGCGCTATTTACCTGCGCCGAAACGAGAATGCGAGGGAGATGGTTGCCTGCGAGGAGAGACAACGCTCGCTCAACGATTGGCAGCAGTCTTGGAGGAATTGCACGAAGGGAAGGTGGACTGCGCGCCTCACCCCGGATGTGAGACCGTGGCTAAATCGAAGGCATGGTGAGACTGACTTCTATCTGACCCAGCTTTTGAGCGGGCACGGGTGTTTTCAGTTTTACCTGCACAAGATCGGTAAGTCACGGTCTCCCGATTGTCGGTTTTGCCCAGGAGAGGAGGACAATGCCTGTCACACATTTTTTGCGTGTACAAAACAGGTCAGGCTACGAAGGGAACTCTACAGGGAGACGGGGAAGCTCACCCCGGATAATATAGTTGCAGTGATGCTCAAATCGGTTGACAAATGGAACCATGTGGCACATTATGCTCGGGCAGTCCTAAAATATAAAAGGGACTCACAGCAGCCGGGGGCGCTGGGGCTGAGGGATCGCTCTTCTAGCATTTCCTCTTCTCCTCTCCCAGCCCGCTAGGAAAGGGACTCCCCAGCTTGAAGGCGCCCCACGGCGTAACAAAACGAGACCTGGCCCGAAGTAATGTGTCAAACGGTTCCAGGCTAGGTTCTCAGATTGACAGGGGAGGTGTTTAGTGGGTAGTCCAAGGGTATCCTCCATGGGAGTCCCACACTGCCAGACTCGGCGGGCATAAATGCCTTCACCTCCCTACCACAAAAAAAAAAAAAATTCGCCAATGTACGAGAACTGGGTTGAATGACTACAGACCCTATATAAAGGCGAGCTGAATGAATGGGGGAAATCATTCATTCGACCGCGATAAGAACTGCGATAGTGTGTGGGAAGCGATATTGTTCGAGTAATAAGAAAGTGATATTCGTAATAGTGAAGTGATCTAGAAGACAATTGCGATAAGAAATTTATGGACAAGTGTTAAATTTTTTAATAGTGAAACTTAAAATTAGTGAAAGTGTTAAACTGAGTATTATGCATTATTGTAATTACATAAACTCTTATAACTTAAATTAAAAGACATTGCGTTTTCACTTTCCCGGAACATTGAAATTATTGGCCGCGAACCAAAAACACACGACAATATATATATATATATATATATATATATATATATATATATATATATATATATATATATATATATATATATATATATATATATATCCAAGCGGACTTACGTACTGCCATTATACAATCCCCACTAATTATTCCTCCTAATACTAAGCAACGCTACATAAATCCAAATCCATGCACACCACCCCTTAAAGCACAACCTAAGCTCCACAAACCCAATATTCCTATCCGTCCTGTTGTCAACTACCGCCCAGCTCCTGCATACCAATTAGCACGGTACTTGGCAACGATAATGGCTGATGTCGTGCACCTTGACGACAAATACGCATTAAAGAACAGCCGCGAGCTAGCAAATTCTACCACTTCTTTAAAATTGACTGAAAATTGTCAACTTTTATCATTAGACATCACCAACCTCTATACGTCTATCCCTGTCGATGAAACACTGGCCATACTAAAAGAAATACTTTCATTCAACAACAGCCGACGATTCACAGATCAAATACTCAATCTCATAAAGACCACAATCAAACAGAACTATTTTAAGTTCAATAGCAACACATACATTGCCAAAGACGGTCTGGGTATGGGACATCCAATGTCCTCAATAATGTCAGAAATATTCTTACAATCTTTGGAAGAAGTCTTTATACCCAAAGTTGTCAAAAGATTTAATGTAATATTTTACAGACGATATGTGGATGACTGTTTCATTGTTATTGACTCACAAGAAAATAAACAAGACGAACTACTTGCCTATATGAATGAAATTCACCCGAATATAAAGTTCACTATGGAAAAAGAAACAAACGGACAACTCAACTATATGGACCTAACTGTGACACGTGAACAAACACGATTGGACTACAAAATATACAGAAAACCAACCACAACTGATCATACCATACATGAAACATCTAACCACCCCGCACAACATAAGCTAGCAGCGTACAGATCAATGGTGCAGAGGCTTCACTCCATCCCCATGACTCCTACTAACTACTCCAACGAACTAAATAACATTTACAGAATAGCTAATAATAACGGATACAAACAATGCGACATTGACAAACTAGTCACACAGTACAAACAAAAACAGGAACGCCAACCGACGGAAACTCATAAGAACGACCAACAGTGGGTATCGTTAACATACGTAGGCAAAGAGACATACAAACTATCAAACTTCCTTAGGAAATACAAATTGCAAACTGCATTCAAAACGAACAACAACATTGGAAACAAACTGAAGCCAAAACTGAATGACACATCGATATACGAAGGCAGCGGCATATACAAACTGACATGCAAGGACTGCGACATGGTATATATAGGAAGGACAACACGAAAACTAACGACAAGATACAAAGAGCACCTACGATCTTTCTTATACAACAAGGCAGACTCCAATTATGCGACGCACCTACAAAACCACGCACATGAGCCTGATGCTATGACAAACTCTATGAAATTGCTACACAAACAAAACAAAGGACCGAGACTTGACATCCTAGAAAGGCTTGAAATTTATAAACATAGAAAGACAGACGGTGACATTATCAACGAACAACTTGTTACCAATTCCGACGCAATTTTCTCAGTCCTAGACCACACTCTTAGACGAAAACGGAAACGAGATGAAACAGAACAAACGGACAGCCAACAAGCAAAAAAACAAAAACATAATACCCCCCTAGGTGGTATAATTGAGTAATTTACTTCCTGACCTCATTACCCATCCACTAATTACCCATCCGCTAATTACCCATCCGTTAATTACCCATCCGCTAATTACCTATTCGCTAATTACCCATCCTACGACTATATAAAGTCGCTCCCTTCAACACATCCTTTAGACACTGAAGATGACTCAAAGTAGTCGAAACGCGTCTGCTCACACAACTAAGCAAGGCCCGATGGCTTTTAAAGAAAAAAGAGGATTGGCCTGCGGATATCAAATAAACAAAGTTATTGACTACAACACTGCCAGCCAGGCAAAACTGTTGCGTTCATTCCACAACCTTATACTAAAACTTCATCAAACAATAGCAAACATATGGTTCAACAAACAGTGCTTGAAAAACAACATTACACCAGCATTTGCAAGAATCGTGATAAGACAAAACACAATCGCTGCACGTAACACACAACGTAGCGCACAGATGCTCCGCATTAAAAACGAAATAAGAACACTGTACATAAAAAAGGACGAAATCAACCGACAACTACTACACTCACACTTACAATTAACTAACACTATACAAACTGAAAACTTTCTACAGTTTTATAATGACGTGAGGCAAAACATTGATATTCAGCTCAAAACTAAATATGAGACCATGACGAAAAAACTTGACAAATTGATGAAAAAACAAAACAAAGTGACCACACCAGCGAACAGAACTTTCTATCCACGGACTGTAAACCTATCAGATACGCCTTTTACGACACAAGAAATGGAGCTGTTAAATAAGGGACTGAAACACAACTTACATAATACAAACCGCAACAAAGACCTAGAACAACTAGTAATCGACACTGAACTAGCCATTAACAAACTGCCGCAGGAACAACAGACACATGCAAGACATACTGCAGTAGACATACTACAAAAAATACGCACTAGCATAAACAAAACGGATTTCCTCGAAGACCATAAGATATTAAGACACATTCAGACAAAGCTAACGGATAACCTACTAACAGTGACGAAGGCTGACAAAGGACATACAACGGTGATCCTAAAAACAACGGACTATGTACAAAAAACAATAGACTTCATTAACGCCAACGGCTACAAACTGGTAAACAAAGACCCCACCAATAGGTTCCAAGCGGACTTACGTACTGCCATTATACAATCCCCACTAATTATTCCTCCTAATACTAAGCAACGCTACATAAACCCAAATCCATGCACACCACCCCTTAAAGCACAACCTAAGCTCCACAAACCCAATATTCCTATCCGTCCTGTTGTCAACTACCGCCCAGCTCCTGCATACCAATTAGCACGGTACTTGGCAACGATAATGGCTGATGTCGTGCACCTTGACGACAAATACGCATTAAAGAACAGCCGCGAGCTAGCAAATTCTACCACTTCTTTAAAATTGACTGAAAATTGTCAACTTTTATCATTAGACATCACCAACCTCTATACGTCTATCCCTGTCGATGAAACACTGGCCATACTAAAAGAAATACTTTCATTCAACAACAGCCGACGATTCACAGATCAAATACTCAATCTCATAAAGACCACAATCAAACAGAACTATTTTAAGTTCAATAGCAACACATACATTGCCAAAGACGGTCTGGGTATGGGACATCCAATGTCCTCAATAATGTCAGAAATATTCTTACAATCTTTGGAAGAAGTCTTTATACCCAAAGTTGTCAAAAGATTTAATGTAATATTTTACAGACGATATGTGGATGACTGTTTCATTGTTATTGACTCACAAGAAAATAAACAAGACGAACTACTTGCCTATATGAATGAAATTCACCCGAATATAAAGTTCACTATGGAAAAAGAAACAAACGGACAACTCAACTATATGGACCTAACTGTGACACGTGAACAAACACGATTGGACTACAAAATATACAGAAAACCAACCACAACTGATCATACCATACATGAAACATCTAACCACCCCGCACAACATAAGCTAGCAGCGTACAGATCAATGGTGCAGAGGCTTCACTCCATCCCCATGACTCCTACTAACTACTCCAACGAACTAAATAACATTTACAGAATAGCTAATAATAACGGATACAAACAATGCGACATTGACAAACTAGTCACACAGTACAAACAAAAACAGGAACGCCAACCGACGGAAACTCATAAGAACGACCAACAGTGGGTATCGTTAACATACGTAGGCAAAGAGACATACAAACTATCAAACTTCCTTAGGAAATACAAATTGCAAACTGCATTCAAAACGAACAACAACATTGGAAACAAACTGAAGCCAAAACTGAATGACACATCGATATACGAAGGCAGCGGCATATACAAACTGACATGCAAGGACTGCGACATGGTATATATAGGAAGGACAACACGAAAACTAACGACAAGATACAAAGAGCACCTACGATCTTTCTTATACAACAAGGCAGACTCCAATTATGCGACGCACCTACAAAACCACGCACATGAGCCTGATGCTATGACAAACTCTATGAAATTGCTACACAAACAAAACAAAGGACCGAGACTTGACATCCTAGAAAGGCTTGAAATTTATAAACATAGAAAGACAGACGGTGACATTATCAACGAACAACTTGTTACCAATTCCGACGCAATTTTCTCAGTCCTAGACCACACTCTTAGACGAAAACGGAAACGAGATGAAACAGAACAAACGGACAGCCAACAAGCAAAAAAACAAAAACATAATACCCCCCTAGGTGGTATAATTGAGTAATTTACTTCCTGACCTCATTACCCATCCACTAATTACCCATCCGCTAATTACCCATCCGTTAATTACCCATCCGCTAATTACCTATTCGCTAATTACCCATCCTACGACTATATAAAGTCGCTCCCTTCAACACATCCTTTAGACACTGAAGATGACTCAAAGTAGTCGAAACGCGTCTGCTCACACAACTAAGCAAGGCCCGACGGCTTTTAAAGAAAAAAAAAAAAATATATATATATATATATATATATATATATATATATATATATATATAAATATATATATATATATATATATATATATATATATATATATATATATATATATATATATATATATATAGACATGGTCGCGTGCTATAGTTCGCGGCCAATAATTGTAATGCTCCGGGAAATTGTAACCGCACTGGCCTTGAAATTACGGAAAAAGAGTGTATTTACCTAAAAACTACACAATCATTAATTTATCTACGAGTATTTCACCAATTTCACTTTTCGCTTGACTATGAAGTTTTAATTCAACTGTCTTAACTATCGCCCTTGATTCGCACTTCACACTTATCGCAGTTCTTGCCATCGTGGTTTTACTATTTTCCGCATTCATTCAGCTCGGCTTTATATAGAGTCCCTATTCATTCCATCCATTTCTCGTACATTGCGAACAACTTGAAATATTGGAGCTCTGAATGGCGCAGTGACGTCATTTTCAGATGTTGATCATGCTTGATGGATTCTTGTGGTTTCGAGTACACTCGTTTGTGAATCATGATGTTTTTAATAGTTACGAAGACGATGGTGACAGTAGCTCGCAGAATTATTTGCACTTATAACACCGCCCCCACCTCAGTTCTTTTCGCCCCGAAAAGATGTGTCGCCAATTGTAGTCAAGTCTTGCTAGATGCAATATGGGGCAAGATGGTCCAGGTGCACGCTTTTTGGTTTGGCCCTCGGCTTACGGTGTTCCTGTATACGATATACGACGTCGTTAATTCGCTTTGTAACTCAGTATGGTCCCTCCCAATCACGCTGCAACTTCGAAGACCTACCCTTCCGCCGTTGTGGGTTGTATAGCCACACCAAATCATCTTGCTGGAAGCCAGTGGAATTTGCCTTTAGATCATATCTGGTCTTCATCCAGTCAATAGCCGATTGGAGTTGTTTTCGCACTGTCTGATGTATCTGGTTCAACCGTTGCCTAAGCTCACTTGCGTACTCCGAGATTGTTTGGAGTTTCTCAGTGGGTGTTCCGAACTTTATATCAGCCGGCAGATGAATAGTCTTTGCAAAAATGACTTTGGCTGGGGCTTGGCTCGTCGATGCATGTTCGGCAGCACTGTACGCCGTCAAAAAAAGTGGGATGCGTCGGTCCCAGCTCCTTTGGCTCTCGTCAACTATCTTGGCCAGGTGTTTATTGAGTGTACCATTGAACCTTTCGACCATTCCATCGGATTGGGGATGCAGCGGTGTTGTCCTCGTTTTCTGTATTCCCAGATGCTCACACATGTCACCAAAAACCGGTGACTCAAAGTTTCAGCCTTGATCCGAATGCAGTTCTCAGGGTACGCCATACCTACTGATCCAATTTAACACTAGCTGTTCGGCTACAGTAGTTGCTTCCTGGTTGGGTATGGGGTAGACCTCGGGCCACTTGCTGAAAAAATCGGCCACAACCAGCGTGTATCGATTTCCTCATTCGGATTCAGGAAAAGGTCCTGCGATATCAACAGCATTCCT